>OY288272.1:99891203-100226203 GCA_958450335.1 Hibiscus tridactylites
GACTGAAATTTGATATTACATTCTGATTCTGGAAGGCCAAGGTTGAGGCCCTGAGTACTCCTCTGTATTTCAGGTACCGCCTTTCTTTCATAAATTGATATTCAACCTAGTAGAATGATTACGATTATAGAGAAGATACATCAAGTATGTAAGATTGACTTCTGTAGTAGTTGGAAAGATTCTAACCCCTAGTTGGGACCCTTATAATAACAATTATGAGACCAGTGTTCGTTTGACTTCATAAGTTCAATATGGATTCACATGTTGTATTCTAATTGGTTGGTCTGAGATGTATAATGGGATGACTTCTGGTCTAAATGACAATTTGGGTGATTGAGAACAGGATCATACTGATCGGTGATCGTCTGAAGGTCTTGAGAAAATAAGGATAATCTGATGGAATAGTTTCATTACATGGAGGGATGAAAGAGCAACTTTTGCATCTCTCTGGCTCAAGTAAATTTCGAGGACGAAATTTCTTTTAAGGGGGAGAGAGTTGTAACACCCTGAGTTTTAAAAAAAATGAAAATGAAATGAATTGAAAATGATATATGTGCTGCCATGGGGTATTGAACCTCTAACCTTGGGTATGTAAACCAAACACCTTAATCAACTGAGCTAAGTCGTCTTTTAGTCCTTGTTTCACCAGTTTTTATTTAGGCTGTGATTAAGTGGGTATACAAAATAATACAATAAACAAAATATCCTACCTACCCCCATTTATGATTATTATTTCAGATCTTTTCTTCCAAAAAAGTGGATCTGCCAACCATTCATCTCCCACGAACCCAAGCCCTTCCCACCGTTCATCTTCCCCGATCTGCCCTCACCGCCGCACCGTGGCTGACACCGTCGATGTCACCTTGACTGCCGTTGCACCTTCACCCCAGCCTGTGCTCCACTCTCAGAGAATGGTTGTCATTCGCCGTGGAGAGTCGGTTGAAGGTTCGGCGAGAAACCTAAAGGTCGCGCCACCCATCTCTGTCGATTCCAGCCATCCTCGCCGCTTGTTCGTGTCATGGTCACCAGATCTGGGTTCCCCGTGTCGAACCGTGCAAAACCCAATCGACCGTTTGTCCGTCTGACGCCGGCAAGCCCTTCATCGGAGCCTCGTCATTTTCCGGCCGTTCGAGTACGTGATAGGTAATTTCCATTCGATTTCTGGGTAATAGACTTGTTGGTGGGATGAATCAAATCAAAATATGCATTTTGGTGCATTTTCCGGCCGCCCTGGACGGTGGCCGTTGACTGGCCGGCTCAGACCCGATCTACCCGTGAACCGAGCCACCTAAACCGGTCCAACCTAAACCGACCCGACCCGACCCGTTGACCCGTACCTGACCCGTTGACCGAGTCAACTCGCCCGAGTCAACTCACCCGAGTTAACCCAGTGAGTCAACTCGCTGAGTCAACCCGGTCAACCAGTGACGTCGGCATGACATCAGTGTTGACTTTGACTGCTGACGTCACCGTTGACGTTGACCGTTGACCTGCCCGTTGACCGTTGGCTTTGACCAAAAAGTCAAAAATTCCAGAAAAGTCCTATTTTATGTTTTTCGACGTCTTGAGTCCGATTTTAAAGCCCGTTTCTTGAAATTCTAACCCGAAAGCCTTCAAATTGGACCTTGAACTCGAGTCTGCTTATGTATTTTAATAATCAGTTGTGGGCAATGTGATTAAGGACTGAAATTGGATTTTGTTCGATTGAAGGTATTCGAAGTTCCTTGTATTCGGGATGTAGAGGACGTCGCATTCGGGTTCGGGAGTGATCGAACGGAGTATAATGGTTGACTGATATAGCAAGTATTAAAGGTATTACACTACTACCTCTTGTATGCTTTATGTACATGTCGATATCCGGTTAATGCATGCATGCTTATGATGAAGTGTTTTGTGAACTCTGCTTAAGCCGAATTCGATACAAAAAAATAAGTATGAGAGTCAGTAAAATCAAAATACTCGGATAAGAATATTGATAGACCATGAGTGTCGAAAGTGCTAATAATAATAATACAGTTAAATTTGAAACTCTATCAATGGTTTCTAAGAACCAATGTTCAGAATGCGGGGTATGAGATGTTGGATATGAAATTACGAAAATGCTCTTAGGTTATAAAAATGACTAAACTACCCCCCCTCTGGTAAAGAAAATGATATGAAACCTGCATTCGACCTAATGGTGTATTTTACTCTACCTAAGATGTATGTTTTATTGGAAAGACTCCGACATCATTATACAATACGTGTGTTATAAAACTTGGATTTTTTCCCCTCAAACTCTGTATAGCACATGAATGAGAATTCTCTAGAAGTATTGTTGAAATCCTAAGTCGATCCTTATGATAGTAATGCGTGAATTAAATAAGAATGATCGTAATGACCAAAAAGACGGTAATGCCCTCGAGCACCGAAATGTCTGATTAATTTGAATGGCGTTATACCCTCAAGCTCTAATGAATGAATCGTCTGTAAAGGGGCGGAGAGTTATGACGACTTAATCTCGTTTGAGTACGTGAATGATGGAGGTACCAAATGGTAATTCAGAAAGAAATGATGGATTTATCCCAATTTCCAAAATGACTGAAAAAGCCCTCTTGTGTCAAATATGCAGTTATGCATTTGATGAAATTCTGAGATTTCTAATAAAACCTTAAGGGCTAAAGCGCCCCTAAGTGTTAGGAAGCACACTAATGTATGATAATCACTCCTAAAATTAAAATAAGGTTGGGAGTTTTTCCGCACAGAATATAAGTTCGACTACTCCGCGGCAAGTCTGGTGGTGAAATATGAAAGCAACCGTTCGGATATACGATACAACCAGATACATTAGAAGGGTTGATTAGTAATGCAAGGTTGGGACATGTTAGTTCGAATGGTTTTGGAGGCTCGGTAGACTTCTGTAAATCTTAAATATTGTAAGTCATAATTTTCCCATGATGGGGCTAATTTACAAAATCACTCATGATTGTTAAAAGACCAAAATGCTCTCGTTGGCCAAAGTAATCAAAATAGCCCCGAATGTATCTGACATCGTGAAAGATCTTGACGTAGAAACCTTTGAATGCCTGGTTGGATACCTGATGAGCAAATAGAATTTCTAAGCCACCATTTACGCCTTGTTGGTATAAATTACCAAAATGTCCGTGTATGTTAAAATGACCATAATGCCCTTGTAAGCTTAAATGGTTGAATCACTCAAGATATGCCAAAGCTCTCAAAGATCTTAATGTATCATCTCCTGAATATCTGGGTTAAACCGTTAGTATGAACCCTTTTTAATAGGGGCTACGTTTTAGAAATCCGTTCAAATCGTCAAAAGTTTAATATGTCTCATTCCGTAAATGCCAAGTATCTCCAAGAAATGATCGGTCCCACCTAGTGTGTTCCATGTGTGATATATTCTGTTGAATAGATTGTATAATTATTTAATTATGAATAATATTATGTTTGATGAACTTGATATATGATGACATTCTTTGCCTACCTGATATATGTCTGCTCAATCTGTATACTCGGTATGTGATCGTTTGATCTATGATGGTGCAATCTGTGTACATGATGAATGTTGAAAATGTCTGATCTTCTTAATAGTATGCCTATTTATCTATCAAAAGCATAAACTTCTGTTTCTGATACTCTGAATAGAATATGTCTGTTACATGTATTATGTTACTCATGTCAGAAATCTGATTATCGATTGTCATCTGGGGTATACTGTTGGGTTATGATATGAAGTCTCTGTCGGTACAGCCCTGATCAAGCTGGTAAATCCTTATGGACTCAAGGTCTCCCCTTGAGTGGCACCTACGCCCATCGGGCTTAGGGTAAGTCCTTATGGACCTAAGGCATCCCCTTAGGTGGCACCTATGCCCATTGGGCCTAGGGTAAGTCCTTATGGACTCAAGGTCTCCCCTTGAGTGGCACCTACGCCCATCGGGCCTAGGGTAAGTCCTTATGGACCTAAGGCATCCCCTTAGGTGGCACCTATGCCCATCGGGCCTAGGGTAAGTCCTTATGGATGCAGTTCTGGGGGACTGTATTTTGGTGTAAGGTTGGAGGGTATTTCTTGTAAACTTTTGTATGAACATTGAACATTTGCATTTAATCTGTTATGTGCTCATATGATATGATGTTAAGTACTTATGTATGTTGATCTGTACTTATTGGAACACATTAGACGTCAAACTCTCTGATTCCTACCTCGTATGTTACCAGCCTATATAATTTCTGTCTAATTCTCAAGGTCTGATTAAAAAAACAAATACCATTATTCTTGAGTATGATGAAACCTCGAAATAGTAGAATAGAAATAGAGGACTATCAATGCTTGAAACATCATGAAAATGTTATGCCTACCATATATCTGCATGAGCTTATAGCATCTTCTGGTAGTTTTGTATTACTGAGCTTTCCCAAGCTCATGTTATTTTTTTACCATCTCAGGATAAAGGATCAGACAAGTTGCACCTATCAACGTCGGTATAGGAGTTTCTTCGGCTCGTCAGGGAGTATGGTATCTGTGTAACAAGGGGGCATGTGTGTCATGTTTGTATTATACAATTGAGTTTGAAACTTATATCCACACTTGTATTATAATTGTTTTATCATTTTGAACGATTTCTGAAATTGTATTTTAAATCATATATTTGGTTTATGGTTTTAAAGGTTTAACTATATGTTTATTTGAAATCTTCTTGTGGGTCGCTCTAGTGACCCTAATGTGACTTCCTAGGATCCGTTGTAACGCATAGCCAGGTCTAGGGGGTTACACTCGAGACTACATATGAGGGGACTAGTGATGTCAAGGAGACAAAGATTGAGCTACTCAATCTAAGCTATGAAAACTTCATGATGGATCCCGATGAAACTGCCTTCAAGATGTTTGATCGATTCTCCGTCATTGTCAACAGATTGAAGGGGTTCGGCAAGATCATCCCCGAAGACAAACTAGTGAGAAAATTGTTGTACTCTCTTCCGGAGTCATGGGATGACAAGAGAACGGCTATTATTGAAGCTAGAGATTTGAAAACTCTCAAGCTTGATGCTCTTGTTGGATCTCTACTCACTCATGAGATTATGAGGAAGGGAAGAGAACAAGAGAAGAAAATAGTTGAGAAGAAGAAAGTGGGAATCGCTCTAAAAGCTTCACATCAAGAAAGCGATTCAAGTGAGGATGAAGATGAAGAGATGACCATGTTGGCCAAACGGTTTACTCGGTTCATGAAGTCAAATCGTGGAAGAAAGTTCATTAGAAAGGGAGACTTCAAGAGTAAGAGCAAGGAAGAAGAGAAGGACCAAATCACTTTTTATGAATGCAAGAAACCATGTCACATCCGTTCCGAATGTCCTCAATTGAAGAGGAAGAGCTTTGGGAAGAAGAACAAGCTCAAAGCTCAAATAGCCACTTGGAGTGACGATGAGTCATCTGAGAAAGAGGAGGAAGTGGCCAATCTATGTCTCATGACCATTGATGATGAACCAAAGGTAAATTCCAACCTATCCAATTTTGATTTTACTTTTGATGAACTCCAAGATGCTTATGATGAATTGCAAGAGGTTTATGATGAGTTAGTAGGAAAATAAAAAGAATCCATTTTGAAAAACAAGAAAACTATTTCCGATTTGAAAAATCAAAATGAGACATTTTCTAAAGCTAACTCCGAATTGGAAAAGAAAGTTTTGTTTTTAGTAAATCTTTCAAATGATCTTAAAACAAAAAATCTTGAACTTGAAAAACTTCTTTCCAATTTTCAAGATTATCACACAAAGGAAGTGGATAATCTTAAAACATCTATTGCTATTGGGAAAAACAATTTTGAAAAAGGAAATCATTCTAAATCCCAATATGTAAAAAGAAAACCTTTTATTCCTAAACAAAGAAATTTTAATAAGCAATCTAGAAGTCAAAGAGTTAGGAGTGTTTGGGTTCCTAAGGAACTCATTATTTCTAATAATATGAAGGCTATTGCTTCTTGGATTCCTAAGGGAACCAAAATGTTGAAGGCTAACACTCATGGACCCAAAATGATTTGGGTACCAAAAATCAAGGCCTAATTTCTTTGTTTGTAGGGGGAGCATTGTTACAAGGCTAAAGCTTCAAGCAAAAATTCTTGGTACCTTGGTAGTGGATGCTCAAGACACATGACCGGTGACAAGAGTAGATTTGTGGAACTAAAGCCAAAGAGTGGTGGAGTGGTAACTTTCGGTGACAACTCCAAAGGCCACATTGAAGGAATAGGCTCCATTGGTAATCACTCTTCTATTTCCATTGAAAATGTTTTGTATTTCAACGATCTTAAACATAACTTATTGAGTATTAGTCAATTATGTGACAAGGGTTTTAATGTTTTATTTGATAAAAGTGGTTGCAAAATTGTAAACATTAAAACAAATCAACTAATGCTCATTGGTCATCGCATAGGAAACATATACATGGTGCATCTAGATGACATTCATTCATCTCATACATGCTTAGTTGCACATGATGAACATGACTCATGGCTTTGGCATAGAAAATTAGGACATGCTAGCATGAGTGTCTTAGAAAAATTAATTTCCCTTAATCTAGTTAGAGGTTTACCCAAACTTAAATTTTCTAATGATAAAATTTGTGATGCATGTTCAAAGGGTAAACAACATAGAACTTCTTTTAAATCCATAAATGATGTCTCTACTAGTAGATGTTTACAATTGATTCATATGGATCTTTTTGGGCCTATTAGAACAATGAGTTTGGGTGGAAAATCATATGCTTTTGTGCTTGTAGATGACTATTCTAGGTTTACTTGGGTTCTATTCTTAAGTACAAAGGATGAGACTTTAGAAAAATTCATCACATTTTCTAAAATAACTCAAAATGATCTTGAACTTAAAATTACTCACATTAGAAGTGATCATGGAACCGAATTTCAAAATCTAGGTTTCGATGAGTTTTTAAATGAAAATGCGATTAGCCACAATTTTTCCGCACCTCACACTCCTCAACAAAATGGGGTAGTTGAGAGGAAAAATCAAACTTTAGAAGAAATGGCTAGAACCATGCTTTGCGAAAATAATTTACCTAAATATTTTGGGCGGAAGCCACAAATACCGCTTGCTATATTATAAATCGAGTAATGATTAGGCCAACTTTGAAGAAAACACCTTATGAGATTTTAAAATCTAAGAAGCCTAACATTAGCTATTTTCATCCTTTTGGTTGCAAGTGTTTTGTTTTGAATAATGGTAAAGAAAACTTAGGTAAATTTGATGCTAAAAGTGATGAAGCTATTTTCTTAGGGTACCCTTTAAACTCTAAAGCCTATCGTGTATTTAATAAGAGAACTCTAGTAGTTGAAGAGTCTATACATGTTGTTTTCGATGATAACCTCCTTCCGAGGAAGGAATCTTGTGATGATGATGATGTAGGAATCCTTGATGCCATTGATGGAGGACAGACGTCAAAGGTGGATGAGGTTCCAACTAAAGATGAGGATACACAAGATCTACCTCTTGAAGCCTTGAAGGACTTGGCTCTTAAGGAAAGGGAGGTGTCTTACCCAAGGGAGTTAAACTATGTCAAAGGTGGTGAAATCTTGGGTGATTCATCCAAGGGGTAACTACTAGATCCTCTCTCAAATTAATGAATCATGTTGCATTTCTTTCATGCATTGAGCTTTAAAATATTAAAGAAGCTTTAAAAGATGATTTTTGGATCTTGGCCACGCAAGAGGAATTAAATCAATTTGAGAGAAGTAGAGTTTGGACATTAGTTGAAAGGCCTAATAATCAATCTACTATAGGTACAAAATGGGTTTTTAGGAATAAGTTAGATGAAAGTGGTAATATAGTGAGAAACAAGGCTAGGCTTGTTGCTCAAGGCTATACACAAGAAGAGGGAATTGATTTTGATGAGACTTATGCACCCGTAGCTAGAATGGAAGCTATTAGGATGTTGCTTGCATTTGCATGTTATCATAATTTCAAGCTTTTTCAAATGGATGTGAAAAGTGCCTTTTTAAATGGTTTTATAAATGAAGAAGTGTATGTTGAACAACCACCGGGTTTTGAGGATTCAAAATTTCCAAACCATGTGTTTAAACTTACAAAAGCTCTCTATGGTTTAAAATAAGCTCTTAGAGCTTGGTATGAGAGACTTTCAAATTTCTTAATTGAAAAGGATTTTGAAAAAGGAAAGGTGGATACTACACTCTTCATAAAAAGATATAACAATGACATCTTAGTAGTTCAAATTTATGTTGATGATATCATTTTTAGTTCTACTAATGAGTGTTATTGTAAAGAATTTTCTAAGCTAATGCAAGGTGAGTTCGAGATGAGCATGATGGGGGAGCTCTCATTCTTTTTGGGACTCCAAATCAAACGAAGGAAAGATGGCACCTTCATAAATCAAGCTAAGTACGTGAATGATATGCTCAAAAAGTTTGGCTTGGAGAATGCAAAACCTCAAGCCACTCCTATGAGTTCTTCCATAAAGATTGACAAAGATGAAGGAGGTAAGTGTGTTGATTCTAAGCTTTATAGATCCATGATAGGTTCTTTGCTTTACCTTACCGCAAGTAGACCGGATATTATGTTTAGTGTTTGCTTGTGTGCTAGGTTTCAAGCTAGTCCTAGATAATCACACTTAGTTGCCATTAAGAGAATTTTTAGATACCTTAGAGACACACCTACTTTAGGCCTTTGATATCCTAAAGATTCTTTCTTTAGCCTTCATGCTTATTCGGATGCGGATTATGGGGGTGTAAGATAGATAGGAAAAGTACTTCTGGGACATGCCAATTCTTAGGTAGTATGCTCGTATCTTGGCTCTCTAAGAAACAAAATAGCGTAGCCTTATCTACCACCGAAGCGGAGTACATATCCTTAGGGGGTTGTTGTGCTCAAGTCCTTTGGATGAAGCAACAACTCTTAGATTATGGTGTTGAGGTAGAAACCATACCCCTTAAGTGTGACAACACTAGTGCCATTTGTCTCACTAAGAATCTCATCCAACACTCTAGAACTAAACACATAGAAATTAGACATCATTTCATTAGAGATCATGTTTTGAAAAATGATGTTGTTATAGAATATGTTGACACCTTGAACCAATTAGCGTATATATTTACAAAATCGTTAGATAAAGAGCGTTTTTGGTCCCTTAGGAGAGAGTTAGGTATAGCTAGCCTATCTTGACCTTTTAGGACCTCTTTTGTGCCTAAAATTGCTTGATCTTGTGAAATACCATGTTTATGTGTTTTGACTCCTAATTTTATCCATGCTTATAGCTAGGGGGAGTATGTTTATGTTTGCATATGTTTTGCCTGCTCATTCATGTCATTCATGCAAGTTAGGCCTTAGAAAAACTCATTTTTCTGCACTTTTAGAGCCTCATCTGCACTTCCAGGCCCAGATGTATCGAAACGGGTGAACCAGTTTCGATAAGGATGCCTTAAAATCATGCCTGAGAGAAGGGCATTTCGAAACGCCTCAAAAGAGTTTTGAAACGATTTTGCTACTGCCAAGGGGTGTATCGAAACGAGTTTCGATACGAGTCAACGGGGCTTCGATACGGTCAACACCGTATCGAAACGATCAGCTGTAATTCTGAAAATGGTCAAACCCTCATGCTCGCGTTTCGAAACGGTCAAGACCGTTCCGAAACGGTTTCACGGACAGCTTTAAGTAGGGCTTTTAATGTTAAAATTCACTTTAAATTAAAACTCTTCAAACCCCTAAAAACCCCAAACCGACTTTCTCCCTATAAAAACCCTCTAAACCTCTTTGTTTTTCACCAAATCTTGAGGGGTTTTTCTCTAAAACTCTAGTCTAAGCAAGTTTCATCAACATTGTGCAAGGATTTTCATTCATTCATCCAAAATCCCAAACTAAGGTATTTTTCCTCTTTTTCTTTTTCTTTCAATTTATGTTCGAATCTTAGGTTAGAAAATTTTATTTTTGTATAGATTATATGTATTTATGCTTGGGTTTTCCATATCTTGTAAAAAAAATTTCAAAAACTTAAATTTTTTTATTCGAATATAAAATTTTTCACTCGTATTTTTCTTTTACTGTTTTTATTTTTATTTTTTCTTTGTTTTAAATTTTTTTAAAACCTAAGTGGGATTTATTATTGGATTGAATTTAAAAATCTATGCATACACTTAATTTTTAAAACATGCTTGCTTAATGTTTTTAGGATGTCGAAACATGCTAGCAAAAAGCGTAAGTCCGTTCAAACCGGTGAGTCGAGCATGCGTCCGAATCTCGCTCTGCTCTTTCAGAAATCCCTTCGAACTACAGAGATGTGAGCTCGTTTCAAATATGTTCAGGATTTCGAAGTTCGTCGTGAGCGTGTCATTGATCTCGATTTCCTTAACTCCGAGAGATTTCTTTTCCGCTACCTCGAGCGTTTGAGTGAATGGAATCTTCTTCCTTTGTTGAGCATCCCGGACATTCGCTACAAACATATGGTACTCATCTTTTACTCCAATGCTCGTCTTATTAATGATGAAACAAATATCGAGGTTGTAGGGATTGAATCTTTTATATTAGGGAAAAAGTTTACGGTTGATGTTGCTCTCTTGGATTCCACTTTTTCCCTTAAGAATGTAGGAATTGAGAATGAACGTCACTTTGGTACTAACACCGGTCCGGTGCTTGCCTTGGATGCGCACGATCGTTTTCTTCACTTGATGGTATCATGGTTCCTTTATCCCTCCGGAGGTAAATACTCTCATATCCGTCAAGTTGATTACTTTTGGCTTGAATGTTTCCGTCGTGGTGAGCGCCCTAAAGTTGCTAAGATCATATTTGCCGAGATGGTTAATAATGTTAAGCTTATTGACACCGATGGCTTGAAATCCTTTACTTATGGCACGATCTTAAGCCACATCTTTAGCACGATTGGTCTCGATTGCACCTACGACTCCCCGGAACCTCGCAAGTCCAAGATTGGTGAGTCCTCTTTTTGCAAATCCGGTTTTCACTATGTGAACGATGTTTGGGAACGTGTTGATAGAGAAGCTCTTCCTCCTCCCGTTGCACCTCAACCGTAAGCTCAAGTTGGAAACAATGAAGCTCTTACGGCTCTCATTACCGAACGGTTCTATGCCTTGGATACTAGCATAGCTTCAGGTTTTGGTGCCATCGACACTCGCTTGCAAAATGTCGAGGATCGCCTCCTATCTCTTGAGACTTCCCACTCGAACTTGGATTTGTCCTTCTCTACCCTTTATGGCCAATGGACGAAGTTTCACCGTTCTCAAGTCAAGAGCGATGATGAGACTTCGAAGGATGATGATAGTGGTGACGAGGCCTAGGATTCATATCATATTATCTATGCATTTTAGGTTTAATTTTGCATCCTTATGTTTCATTATGTTTTAGGAACCTATGCTTTTGATCTTATTTTGGATTATATTTTGAACTTAATGTTGATTTATGCTTTGGATATTTTAATTTTATGAATTGATATTATTGTTGCTTAATGCTTATTGGTACTAATCCTTTGTCTTCTCTATGAGCCTTATTTATTATTTTTATCTAACAAAAAGGGGGAAGAAATTTAAGAGCCACAACAAAAAAATTCGTTTTAAATGTTTAAAGTATTTTTAAGTTTTAAAACTTGAATTTCAAAGTTAAAATATTTTTAAAACTTGAATTTCAAAGTTAAAATATTTTTAAAACTTGAATTTCAAAGTTAAAATATTTTTAAAACTTGAATTTCAAAGTTAAAATAAGGGGGAGTTAGAATGTGTTCAAAATTTTCAAAATTCTTAAAAATTCTAACTTTGGTTTTGTTATATCAAAAAAGGGGAGATTGTGAAACCGATATTTTAATTTTGATATAACTAAAGAACCTAAAGACTAAATTGAAAATGTCAAAACGAATTTTTAAGTCCTCAAACATCCCCATATGATTTTAAGAATATGCCAAAGTTAAAAACTAAAGTTTTCAAATATTTTCTAAGTGTTTTAAAGCCGAAACAGTGTTTTTCAAGTCCCTGTTTTGAAACGACCTAAGGCGTTTCGAAACGGTTTCACCACTGCCAACCCCTGTTCTGAAACGCGTATCGAAACGACTTTAGAACATATGAACCCGTATCGAAACGACTTCAAGCGTTTCGAAACAGTTCTTCATTTTGGTTTGAAAATTATGACCGTTGCAATGTTTTTAACTGAATTTTCAGAAACCGTTAGGGTGTTTCAAAACGGGCTCAAGCTGTTTCGAAACGACCCTTGACAGTGGAAAATGTGTTTCGAAACGGTTTCAATACGTTTCGAAACGGGCTCTTAAATGCACCCCAACGGCTCTTTCTATTTTGGTCCGTTTCGAAACAGGTCCCCGCGTTCCGAAACGGGTAGTTGCAGAAGTGCATTTATGGTGGTGAGAGAAGGTTCCAACGGCTCTATTCATGTTCCCAACCACCCAAACGGCTAGAATTAATAGAGGAGATATAAATTGAAGTCATTTGAAGGCCAGCAACAACTATTCAACCCATAAGCATCATCAAAGCAAAAATCCAAACCCTTGAGCTATTCAAAGTCAAATTCTTGTACCCAACTCTAGTGTTTTTCAATTGTCATTTTGTATTGTGAGTTTGGGGTGATTGAAATTGTAATTGGGTAGACAATTATCCTTTGAGAGGAATCATTTGAGTTTACCACAACTTCTCTTTGTAATTTGAGTGGATTAAGCTTTGGGTAGAAAGTTTAATCGAATTTGTAAGGTTATCTCCTCATCTAAGAAAAGGGGAAGAATTCAAGTAGTGAATTGGTTGAAAATCCTTAGTGGGAACTAAGGTAGTGGATGTAGAGTTCATTTGGAGAACTTGAACCACTCTAACTACTTGTGTCAATTTTATTTTTCACTCATTCTTCCCACCAAAATTTTAATTGCCAATTCACCCCCCTCTTGGCCATTTGCAATTGTTTGATCAACTCAACAACTTCTATGGTAGATGAGAACCTGTTGATGCCATGATCTTTATGTCTGATTTATGTTTTACTTTATACATGCATGTTGCTTATAGAATTTCTTGGTAGTTCTGTATTACTGAGCTTTTCTAAGCACACATTATTTTTACCATCACATGTTAGAAGAAATTTATCATTGTATAGTGATCGATATCAGTGTTTGGAGTTCTCCGAGCATTGTTTTTGGAGTACAGTACTGGTACGGTTAGTGGGCATGTCATAATTTGTAATATGTTTCTGAGTTTCTGTTAAATGTTTAAATAATTTCTTGAAATGGTATTTTACTAAAAGTTTGTTTTTCAGCTTTAATGTGATTAAAGCAAAATATTTTTATATGAATTTTTTAGTGTGGGTCGCTCTCATGACCCTAATGTGACTTCTTAAATTTAAGCGTGTTGCATAACCAAGTCCAGGGGTTACAATTACTCACCTTATCAACAATTTCATTATGTATAATATTTATATTATCATTTTTCTCCGCATCTTTTGTCCATTTATATAACACCCTAACTCGTTTTAGAAAATAAACCGACTTAGGACGTGTTACCAAACAAACATTCTTGATAATCTTAGAACAATAAGCTAAACATGCCTTCAAAAGACAAAATGATTTAAAACTTTTTAAATTACTCATAGGTCTAACTTTAACCTCAAAGCAAATAATTATACATTCAGCAATACGCTTCAACTACTAGTTCGTAACCCACTTTAAAATAATAGGTTTAGAGTTTAGTGTTTAAGGTTATAGTTTAAAGAATTATGGGTAATGTGTATTTTTTAAAATTTAGGGTTTAGGATGTAGAAATTAGGGTTAGAGTTTAAAATTTAATTTTTAAATATTTTTTAGTGTCACATAAAATGAGACATGTTTAGATACAACCATGATTATGAAAAAAAAAATTAATGAGACACTCGTCTAAAATAAAAGCACTAATGATTATATTATAAACCAATCAAACTTCAACAAGTGTTTTCTTGTGGTACTTATGAATCGATTCATGTAAATTCTTGAAGTCAGATTTAATTTATAAAGTACTAAGAATTCATAAATCAGATGGAACTTCCTTTCATGCTTCTGATCATCTCTAACAACAACTCCTCAGTCTGTTCAACCATTAGAGTATCCACAAATTGTCCCTGTAAATCAACAACAGAAACATTGCGAGTTACCGGTCGCCGCCGGAGATCGAATTCGAGATTTGTATTAACTAAATCACTCCACCATTCAACTTACATGTACGCAGGATGAAAGAAGCATTGCTCCTTTGAAAGTGGTGACATTGGTCTCACTGAGCTCAAAACCAAGAAAATTCATGGCTTCTATCAGTTTAGTGAAGCAACCCCTTTTCTTCTGGATGATAATCTTTATCAGAAGCTTGTTCCCGTCAATGCTGGTCACCTTAACTTCTTCCTGTATAGAATTCGGAAAATATAACAATCAAGAATGGACTGAAGGGGTGCGTAAATTTTCAGTATAATTTTCTTATAGTTTGTACTCATTGTATAAAATCATGTGCCCGTCCATGATAACAACAACCTTTATTCCACATTTCTTCATATCCTCAGCAGCATCAGCTTCCATTTCCAGTTGCTTTCCTCCCTCTTCAGACGATCCTTCCATTTCGAGTAGCTCTTCACTGAGATCCTCTGAAGTCTTCTGCAACTCTTGGATGTAAGTAATTGCGTCGTCGATTATGGTTGCTTTGTTCATCTACAGATAAGGAGGGAGAAACAAGGTTAAAACAATGTGATCGATGTTAGAACTGTTCGAAGCCGTTATTGCGAAAAATAGTTGTAAATAATGACCGCAATAACATCTGTTATTTAAAGCCCTAGCTAGAAGATTGAGAATTGAGATATGAGGGTTTTGAGTAGTTGCATTTGTGATTATTGGGACGAGTGAACGCAGAGTTAGGAGCCTGTCACTGAGTTTCTTCCTCCTCTTTCGCTCGGCGTGGAGGTTCTTCGATATAAAGTTGTGGTCGTTGTCGCCTAGCCGTCTCCTCCCCGGTCTTCCTCTACTAGGCCTTATGGACAGTTCGTTTAACTCGGAGCCTAAAAATTCCATATCCATGGAGAAGATTGCAGAGGGGAGAGAGAGAAGCAGCAAAGTAAAACTGAGAAGTGTTGTATTTATATATGGACATGATTATCACAAGGTCACAAGGACATCGTTTTAAGAGAGAGAGAGAATCTTTGGCAGTTATGTTGAAATGAAAAAGAACAACCCTACCTCTAAACATTTACATAATTACTTACTCTTTGGTCCGAACTCGAAAATTCGATCCGATCAATCTACCTAAAAACTTGATTTGAAAAAACCAAACTTTTATTACATTTATGATAATGGGGTTTAACAAGCAAATTAAAAACTGTAGAATGTGAAAGGAGAAAGGTTGGGGAGTGTTACTTTCATGTGTTTAGGCAGTTGGCGGTTACTGTTGTTGACTGGAAAGTACAAAATGTGTGAGGCTTTTGGTTGGGTTCTACTTTGAAGTTTGAAAAGTACATATTATTGTGGTCTAACTCAAAGATGCGCAATGCCATGCCATGCCATGCCATGCCAAAGTTGTGTACTTTGTGTGTCAAGTGGCTATAATGTGCCATGCATGACCATGTATTATGTCTTGTAACATGAGAAAGTGACAAAAAGAACCAATTTTTCTAATCCCTTTATGCATGTTCCGACATCGATATTGCATCCAGAGACGAAATTAAAATTAAATATTATGAAGAAAAAAAATTATTTGACCATCATTTAAATTAAAAAGACATGTCATTGATTGTATATGATGGGTTGAAGTTTGGAAAGTGAAGTTTTGATAATCAACTTTGTTAAGCACTTTGATCCTACAATCTTAAAAGGATTGTTATTTTATGTACAGCCGGTTTAAAAGAAATTATTTCACAAGTAGATTGTATGGTTGTCAGTGTCTTTACTTTTTGTTTTTATTTTTTTAACATAATTAAAAGACACATGACAACCATACAACCGTGTTTGTATAATATTTTTCTCAACTTCATTGCATTAAATAATTTTAAACGAGCGAATAAAATAATATTTTTAATAGGGAAAACTATATAAATGGTTCTCCGACTATAACTCAATTCTTTGTTGAATTTCCTAACTATGAAAAATTATAAATAGGTCTTCCGACTAATCGCGACTAAGAAACCAGTCCAACTCCGTTAAAAATTAAATAGTTGATGATGTGGCAGTTAATAAAATCTGTATAATAACAAATTTAACCATTTACCTTTACATTTTATTTTAATTTAGTTTTAAATTTAAAATGTTAGCTCTCAACATTTAAATATTACAACATTTTAGTCCCTTGAATCTTAAACTCCATCTTCTTCCCTTCTAAAAACAAAAAGATATACATCTCTTGTTGTAGGTAACTCATCGTAGATGGCTACCGTAAACATCAATGGAGGTTTTGATTGTCCAACAAACTTTCATTGCTCATACAAAAGGGGTTGCAGATGGCTACCGTTAACATTAATGGAGTTTTGATTTTTTAGAAGAGGAAGAAGATGAAGTTTATGATTTAAGGGACTAAAATATTGTAATATTTAATTATTAAGAGATGAAATTTTAAATTTAAGACCAAATAAGTTGAGGGTTAAATCTGTTATTAAAAAGATTTTATTAAACTGTCACATCATCAACCGTTTAGTTTTTAACAGAATTGAACTGATTTGTTAGTCGCGATTAGTTGGAAGACCTATTTGTAATTTCTCATAGTTAGGGTACTTAATAAAGAATTGAATTATAGTTGGGGGCATTTATATAGTTTACCCTTTTTAATATGACATGTAGGCACAGACTAACTTGCCTAAGTGATTAAAAGAACAGTTGTTGATCTTAAAGGTTATAGGTTCGAATACCAGCAGCTGTAAAGTCTGATTGAGTATGTATCATCAAATAGTTAGAAAATATATTCAAAATAAATACTACTTGTAATCATCTTAGCTTTAAAAAAAATATGACGTGATATTATTAAATGAGATGTTTTGTTTACCGAACTCGTTGTATTTATAATACCCTTGAAATCCCAAGTCCTCACCTTTGAACAAAATATGAGCAAAGCAACGGGAGCCACTTCGATGCGCCGTCTAGTCGGCCTCTTTAACACTCCTCTCTCTTCAGCTACCAAATCCGCCGCCGCCGCCGCCTCCGCAAACTACTCCAAACCCATAGCCGGTCCAGTTCCACGCAAGTTCAAAAAACTCGCCGAAAAATTCAAGAAATCTTCTGAATCCAGCAAATTCCGCAACTACACCAAAAATGCTTTCTCCATAACTGTTCAACGCCTCGCGTTAGCAAAACAGTTTTCGTTGATCGATGACATCCTCCAACACCAGAAGAAGTACGAAGATATCTCTAAGGAAGGCTTCGTAGTCCGCCTCATGATGCTGTATGGGAAAGCTGGCATGTTCGAACATGCGCATAAACTGTTCGACGAAATGCCTGAACTAAACTGTCCACGTACGGTGAACTCTTTTAATGCCCTCTTGGCGGCGTATATTCATTCAAAGAAGTTCGATAACGTTGTGAAGTTGCTAGAAGAGTTACCGGAGAAGATAAGAATCGAGCCGGATTTGATTTCATATAACACAGTTATTAAGGCATATTGTGAGATGGGTTCTATGGATTCAGCAGTGTCAGTGATTGATACATTGGAGAAGAAAGGATTAGAGCCTGATATTATAACGTTTAACATTCTGCTTGATGGGTTCTTTTCCAGGGGTCGAATTGCCGATGGAGAGGACATTTGGAGATTGATGGAAAAGAAGAATGTTGTCCCTGATATTTGGACTTACAATGCCAAGTTAAGAGGATTGGTTCATGAGAGAAAGATATCGGAAGCTGTTGAGCTATTGAAAGAAATGAAGAGCAAAAGAATCAAACCCGATATTCATAGCTACAATGCTTTGATTACAGGGTACTGTAATGCTGGGAATTTTGAGCAAGTGATGAATTGGTATGGTGAACTGAAGAAAAGGTTTTTACCCGACCGGGTTACTTACGTTACAGTTCTTGCGTTCCTTAGGAAGAAGAATGAGTTTGAAATGGCAAGTGAGATTTGCAAGGAGGCTACGAAGCGACATAAAATATCCGGGGCTTCATTGGTAGACAGATTAGTTAAAGAGTCAAGGATCGAAGAAGCTATACAATTCGTTGAATCCGGCTTATCCCGGTCTGCTTTGAGGCTGAAATTCCCTTGACCTTGAATGAGACCGTAAGAGATAATTTACTCATCACTTTTTTTGCTTTCCTTCCTTTTTGTTCATGTTACATGCGCCTTCGGTTATTGCATCAATCGCCCTCAAATTATAATCTCGATTTGTAGATTGGTCCAAACCTTCAAAAAATTTTGTATTGTATTAAGTAGGTTCTTCCATTAATCTAGCCATTAGCTTGGGGATCATTTGGTGCAGTTAACCTATGCTTGTTCCATCTAGTTAATCTTAGTTACAATCTGGTTTAGGCTTCATATTGGACAAGTTTAGCAAAGAACCCTACGAATAGGTTGGATCTCAGTTTGAATTTTACCCATATCCACTTTGTTCTGTTTCGAAAATTGATGTTCGGTCGATGCAATTTCGACTTCCGCCATTGACACAAACATGGTTGATGGTTGTCTTCTAACTGTTATGCCCGAACTGTCTATTATGGATTTCGACTCTGCGTTGTCGAAACTACAGGTGTTGGTATCATCACAATGCAGCTCAGAACCTTACCTTAGGTAACACCATTACAATGGATTTATGTTATTTTCCTTTTTCAAGATTCATATTTGCACTTTTGGATATTGAAACTAATTATTTATTTTTCAAGCATATCGTTATTAAGCTTTGGCATGAAAATCTGTTTTATAATTGATATTGTGGTGATATAGATTTAAATATTAAATATTTAAGATTTTACATAATTATTGATATAAATTTTTGTGCTTAATTGGTAACTTTTCCAAAATCATGACTAAATTGATAGAAAGCGTAAATGTTCATGTATAAATTTGATTAATTACTTTTCTTCTCTTATGTTCTGTTCATGTTTCTTTGATTAATTACATCATGAGTCCTCGGATTATGATTTAGATTTTTAAATTGGCCCAAGCCTTCAAGAAAATTATAATTGACCCCTCAAAGTATAGTACCGTATGAACAATGCCTTCAAGTCTTCAACCAACTTGGTTATTTACTTGAATGTTAAATTTCACCGCAAATTTGATGTGGAACATATTTAAAACACGCATATTAAATTGTAAGCGTGAATATGATAGGTTCAAAAAATAGTCCTATAATAATAATAATAAGGGATATGATCCGTTTACACAATGTAAGATTTTTAAAGTGGTAGAGGATGAGGTAATTCATTCAGGTGATCTGGGTTCGAACAAAAATATTTTGATTGAAGTGGTCTCGTACATTGTACCTCCTTTCGTTTCCCATGTGCTGCAACAACTATTTCGTGTGGTTTTACCACGTTTCCTTTTAGTTTCATTCAACAAACAGATATGTGGTCCATCAAGACTCCAGCCTAGCTATTTTAAGAAAGCAATTATAAGAATCAAAATATTAAAGTTTGGAATTCGAATTCGTTTTTGATTTGATTTAGTTGACTAATATATAAAATTAAAGTTAATTTAACTTTTGATATTTTTAGGACTACTAAATTTGTTAACAATATTATTTACGTACGACTCGAAGATTTAAAGGTTTGTAAACTTCTTGCATGTATGATAAATTGACTTTTTAAGAAATTATCTTAAAAAGACTAAAAAAAATTAAGTTTTGTTTAAATAGTGGTTTGAGCCAAAAGGTTTGAACTAGTATTAGAAGTTTGACCGGTAAAATTTGTTAATTTGAATGTTTGGTGAATGACGGATTAGAGTGAAACTTCTAATTTTAAAAAACTGCTAATATGAGCTTTTTGAAATTAGAGATTTTGACATAAGAGTTATAGAGACCATTTTACCATTAACAATTATCAAAAATCTCTAAATGATATAAATTTAACATTTTCTATTTTAATTCTTCACCCTCACGTATTTACGTCGTGACATTTCTAAACTAATAATTTTTCTTTTTTTCTTTTTATTATTACATTTTTATATTTGTATTTAAATTTGACAATTAATTATATTATATTAAAAATATTTATATAAATAATAAGTTAATATATATATAAATATATATCTTTCAAATATACTTAGTAATCTTATATTAAAAACATTTTTTATAATCTAATTAATATTAATAGATACAAAATATTGATAACTAATAAACTATTCAAACAAGTACCAAATATAATCATGTCATTCAAAGTCATTTTATTTATTTAAATAATCAAACAACTATCAATTATTAATTAATTTTACCAAATATTTTTATACAATCTATTAATCAAATTAACTAATATAATCTGCTATTAATCTATTATCGATTATCCACTAATTATCGATTATCCACTAATTGCATCACACCAGCATATTCTAAAAAAAAAAAATAGATTAGTTGCCAAAACCCTATAACTATCTTTTTCATTTGTCTACCTCAGGCCGATGTCCAAGGCTTTGACGGAACAAAAAAGACACGTTTCCTAAACGTAACAAATAAAGAGTTGATTACGAATAAGGACAGACTATATATATTTTTTTGTACGTTTATATTCGAAATTTACAATTCTTCTTCCTAATAAAATTATTTTTTAGCTTCGAATTTAAGTTCTTTCTTCGGAACTGTAATGTGCCTTGCCATCCAACAGTTGTTAGGAGGAGTGTGAGAGAGGCAATTGTCCCAAATTTAAAAGTTTAATTATATTTCAGTCTATTGATAGTTTTGAAATTATTATACTTAAGTCTTGACCCCTTATTTTTCTGGTTTAATTATTTCTTTTTAAAACTGTCTAATTTTAAAATTAAAATTAAATTTTAACTTCCTTAATTTTTATAGTTTAATTACCTTTTAAAATCATGTTTTAATATTTATCAACTTGTCCATCTTATAATTCATTCCTAACTCCGTCGCCGATTACATGTAATCTGACGGCCCATCACTTGCACCATAATATCCCACCTGCATTATTTAATCTTACTATGCATTATTTAATCTTACTAAGATTTTTCTTATAAAAGCATGGTTTCTTTATAATAGTTAATGAATTTGATCTTTTGGGTACGAAATAAATACCATATGAGTATATGAATGTGAATATATATCTATGAAACATGTTTAAATTGAAGATGCTTGGAGAATACAATTTTGATATGGAGTAGGGAAATGATTTTTTGAGCTAAAATTAGAGGTTTGAAGTATTTTTAGAGGTTTGACCAGTCAAATCCGCTAATTATGATGTTTGGTAAATAGAGGATTGTAATAGCGGATTGAGGTGAAACTTCTCATTTTAAAAAAAGCTCCTATCAAGAGCTTTTTGAGTTAGAGGTTTGGATAAAAGAGTTGTAAAGACTATTTTATCATTGAAAATTATAAAAAAATTCTATAAATAAAATAAATTTAAATAATTAATAAAATTAAAAAATAATTTCATAAATAAGAAATTAATATATACATCTAAATTTAATAATCAATAAACTTATATTCAAAATATAATCTCATAAATAAAAAAATAATATATACATCTAAATTTAAAAAGTATTAAAATTATATTAAAAATAAAATTTCATAAATTAAGAAAATAATATGTACATACTTCGTATATGCTCAGTAATGATATTAAATTTTTTTATAATCTAACTAATATTAATAAATATAAAATGTTAATAACTAATAAATTATTTAAACAAGTATCGAATATAATAATGTTCTTATATGTCATTATGCTCGTTAAAATAATGAAACAACTATTAGCTATTAGTTAATTTTATCAAACACTTTTATACAATCAACTAGTGCAATCCGCCAGTCAAATCAATTAATGCTATCAGCTAGGGGTGCTTATCGAGCGAGTCGATCGCGAGTTGGACAGTGCACGACTCGTGCTCGTTAAAAAAATTTGTTGCTCGACTCGACTTGACTCGTTGCTCGTTAAAATTGTGCTCGACTCGTGCTCGTTAAAAAAAATTGTTGCTCAACTCGACTCGTTGCTCGTTAAGCTCACTAAAAATTTACCTCATTTTTAACAAATTTAACCAAAAATTATGAGAAGAGTATATAAAGCACTTTCAAAGTCTAAACTCCAAACTAACAATCCACAAATACATCAAACTAGCATATTAAAACTAAAGTAACAATCTACAAGTTCATCAAACTAACATATTAAAACTAAAGTAACAATCCACAAATACATTAAACTAAAATATTAAAAGACTTTTTGAAAAAAAAAAGTTCAATGATACATAACCAATCTTGCAATTACTAAAAAAAGTATTTTAAAAATTAACGAGTTGTTCGCGAACTTATCGAGTCGAGTTAGACTTTGCTTGACTCAACTCGTTAAGGTCTCGAGTCGAGTTCAAGTTCAAGTCGAGCCAACCCGAGCTGAGCGTTTATCGAGTTTTGACCGAGTCGAGTTCGAGCAGCTCACGAGCTGCTCAACTCGTTAAGCACCCATACTATCAGCTATCCGCTATCAGTTATCTGCTGATTGCCAAACAAAGACACGACAAATTAGGTATCCATGAAAAATAAGTAGAGTTTTGTAATAAAATAGATAATTATTTTATAATTAGTGGTTATACCGTCACGTATTCTCAATTAATATTTAAAAATTATATATATATATATGTTGCATATATACGAGAATAGTAATAATAATAAATTGATCGCATAATCAAAGAAAATTCATGTGATTTTTAAAATAAGACACAGAAAATAATTGAAAAATATTTGATTAAATGTGCGGTCCATAATTCTTTCTCATATGCCAATTATGAAATGGAAATGTTCTTATATCAATTAAAGTATCAAAGAAGGACTTGACCAAAAAAAAGTATCAAAGAAGGAAGCGGACAAATTTTGTGCTGTTGACTGTGTTTTAATTGATTATTACACATGGATGGACCTAAAGGGGCCGAAAGAGCGATCGTTTTCTTTAAAAAATTGAAATTTATATATTATTTAAAAAATTTTAAAAATATTGTATGTATTTTATATTGAAAATTTATTTTTTCCTCATAAAATTTTATAAATTCGCCCCTTAATATAGAATTTTGCGTCATAATTAAAATATGTTAATTTGATGATATGAAATTGTACACAAACCACGTGAGCTGAAAGTCCATGATTTCCATGTTTTTTTAACTGAAATGTCAACCTCCATAGAACATAAACAAAATACACAGGTGATGAGAATATAAAATGGTACACAAACCACGTGCGTGGGGAGTCAATTTTGCAAATTGTATTAGCTTACGTAATTTTAAAAATTCATTTTTTTATTTTTTTAATATTTTAATACATATTACATCATATTTATGGTACATATGGTATTTTGGATGAATAAAACACTATTTATAAAAATAATATCATATTAACGAACTACGTAACTTTTTTTTAAAAAAATTGTAATAGGTGATGAAAACAATGCACATAACATTCGATTGGATGGTCACCTTGGTTTATATTTTCTTGAAGCACTTTAACTCATAATATTTTATTTTGGATTAAAATGACCATTATGTGGATGAAAACTGATATGCAACTAACGGTAAACAGCGATTTGGAAATTGCCTATACCGCCAAAGGTACAATACTTTATGTGGTTTGCTATGTTGGATCGGTTGCCGACGATGACAATGCTGCAAGCTCGTGGTGTGCAAGTAGGGGAGGCTGAAACTTGTTGTTGTTGGTGTTGAACAACAGTGGAAACACTGGATCACGTGTTGTTTCGCTGCCCGAGTGCGTGGGAAGTTTGGCTGCACTTCTTCAAGTGGTGGCAAGTCGAGTTTGTGCAGCCGAGAGATCTTGTGGGTTTATTGGAGCAGTGTTTCGCATGCCTCTTCAAGGGCATCATTCGCGATTGGTGGTTGGCATGCTGCGCGACAGTGGCGTGGTCTTTATGGTTGGCGAGGAACAATTGCATTTTCAATGGTAAACGAACGGAGCCGGGGGCAGTGTTCTTCTTGGTGAAAATGAGATATTTGTTTTGGGTGCGGATGGATCTCCAACCGGGGGTGGTAATGGAGTCGTCCTGGTGGGAATGTCTGTGGAGTTGTGTTTTTCAGTCAGAATGTGTAGCGCCGCGGGTGAACGTGAGGTGGGAAAAGCCGCCGGTGGGGGCTTTGAAATATAATGTTGATGGGGCTGCGAGGGGGAAGCCGGGTAAGGCTGGTTGTGGTGGTGTCCTGCGAAATGAGTTGGGACAGATTTTGGCGCTATTTTCAGGACCGATTGGAATAGCGGATTGAAATGAGGCGGAGGTACATGCGATTTGTTTTGCGTTAGAGCTGATGCTTGTTTCGAAGCTTAATTCATTTCCTTTGGTGATTGAATCGGATTCGACAACGGCTATTGCATGGGTGCTCCACAATGAAAAGAGACCGTGGAAGTATTGGCGATGGATGCAGAGAATTGATGAAGCATGTGCCGCGTTGGGCGATATATGCTTTCATCATGTGTATCGGGAGGCGAATCAACTTGCGGATGCACTTGCGAAGAGTGGTGTTGATCGCCCTGTGTGGTTTCAACGGGTTGGCTGAGTTCCAATCGTGAGGTATCGTTGGGGTCGGGTGTATGTTGGGTTTGATATCGTGTCTGTTACCTTTTGTTTAACGTTACCTTGAGTACTCTTTTCCTTTGTAGGTGTAGAGAGGTTTTTAACGAGGCTTGGGGTAATGTTGGCTATGTATGATACGTTTATTAATAAATCATACATGTTTGCCGAGCAAAAAAAAAAACTAACGGCAAACAATTAGTAATGACTTGAAATAATGACCCGTAAGTAACGATTTTTTTTAATATTTTATATAATTTTATAAAATTATTTTTTTAACTGATGTGATATTCTGTCAAGTCGGCACATTTGTTTATATGACACTACTATGTCAGCGTGCATTGCCATGTAGGTTTGTCACGTTATTTTAAGCCATTTACCGTTAGTTGACTAACAATTTTAAGGGTCATTTTGGCCTAAAATGAAACGTTGAGGGTTAAAGCACTTTAAAAAAGAATAAGAGTCAAAATAATTATTCAGTCAAACGTTATAAGATTTTTTTTACATTATATCTATATAAGATAATAGTACGTGTGTCACACACGAGAAGAGACGTGAACATTAATTTCACATCGGAAAGAAAAATGGAGGTATTGGGATATATAAACGATAGCGCTGCACATCCTATCATACATGTCTTTTAGGAAGAGGGTAATGACCTCATGACAAGTGATATCAGAGCGACCTTTAGACTGCTTAATTTCACGCCGAGCATCCATAAGTAGGGTAGACAAAGTAAACAAGTGGTTCTTGATATATACTTTATGGAAATATGATCGTAGAAGAAAAAGAAGATATGTTTATTTTAAAAGAATCATATTTAAGCAGTTTTGTTTGTATAATGTGTATCTTATCTAAAAAATTTAAAAGTATATATATGAACAAATATTACATTTTAATTACTTTGAAACTTAAAAAATCGTAAAAAAAAAGGTTTTAGTTTAATGTTATGTAACATCTCTAATTTTAGTACTTAAATATATAACCATTTGACATACATGCCCAATTATTTATAATAATGAGAAAATTGAATATCGGTAAATTAGTGGTCAATGATTCAACTTTCATTTTAAACTAAAATTGTTTTGAAAATTATGATCAATATTTATTTTTATATAAATCAACATAACATGAAAAATTAATAATCAGATTCGTTTTGATATATATACTTTCAAAAACTAAAAAAAAGAGCAGTTGAGGTGTCGACGAGAGAGAGAGAGAGTGTTGACAACAATTGGAAGTGGCAGCTGCCCCATGAAGAACGAGGTCAAATAAAGAGGGACAACTGCCGTCTGGGGTTACAGACAGTGGAACCAAGGAGGATGAACAGGAGAAGGGGAATCGGACAAAAATCGTCCGTCGTTTTTTGGTGTTTTTTTCTATGATCAAACGTTAAACAGAACTAAAATTTAAGCCGTAACTTTAATTTTTAAATCATAAATTTTAGGACCTAAACTTTAAAAATACAGCATACCCCAAATTCCTTGTATTTTAATTTTAAATTTTAACCTTAAACTTTAGATTCTACATCTTAAACTTAAATTTTTAATATAAAAGCATAAATAGATACATCGAAAAAGGTATATGATTTTTATTTTAGGGGAACGAGAGGCGAGATGTCTGTCTTCATGATTTTTATTTGCCTTTATTTTAGGGTATGACTAATAATACTCGACCGTGTTCCAAGAAAGCAAGGTTTGCGATTGATTACTTGATTTGTCCCAATTGTCATGGTTTTGTGAATTGGTTTGACCCAAATATGACATCAAATAAAGGAGGAAAAGAAGAAAAAAATTATAAAAAATTTATTCTTTGAGTTTAGAGATTTATAGTTTATGGATTTAGATTTAGGAGTTGTGGTTAAAGTTTATGGTTTATGGTTTGATTTTAAGGTTTATATGTTAGAGTTTATGTTTTAGGATAACAGGTTAAAAATTTAAGTTTTAACCTATAAACCCTAAATTCTAACTATAAACACTAAATTCTAATTATAGCACACAAATAAAGACGAGTTACAAAGAGATGTTGTAAAACGAGTTACAACGATGATGAAAACTTAAAAGACTCTAAAGGAAGATTTCTATAACAAGAAACGGAGTCAAAACTCTCATTCTCATTTTTCTTCCTCAACCTCCACCAAAAGTCATTCTCCCCTAAACATGATGATTCTTACCTCAAAATGTAGATCTTTAAGTGTTGAATAACTTATGTCAACCCAACAAATGAAAATGTATCTAGCGCGAGAGACGATTTTGACAAAAAAATTTAATTGAGTGATCAAAATAAAATAATAATAATAGTTGGGTGACCACCCGTGTAATTTTAACTTTATTTTATGAAAATCTATTGAAAGTGCGTGTTTAAATTGGATAACTGTTGCGTCATTCTTCACCACTAGAAAGTTGTGGCCAATTGAAAGTTGCGTCATTCTTTGAAAAAATGCTTTAAAAAACTAAAAAAAAAAATCTGAACCCAACAAATAGTCCAGTAAAAAGACTGATGATGTTTATTTTTAAAGATTCGAATTTAAATTGTTTTGTGTATGCAGTGGCGGATTCAAAAATATTTTTGAAGGTAAATATACATAAAATCTCAAGATTTTAAGATATACACAACTTATAAATATTAAAAAATTCAAATAAAATATATAAAATTTAAAAAATTCAAAATGTACTAGAACCCCTTAAAATGCACTTGCATCGGTCACCAAACCTAGAAGTATACAAGTATTCCACTTTTTAGTCAGATACTAAGAAGTGACATGGACATGGTTCCAAATTTCTCTTTTCAATTTGACTGATTGATAGAGATTAATTTTTTTTATTTACAAGATTTTAATTTAAAGTCACGAAGAATATTATACATTTTTATTTTTATTCAAATTGTATTTATTCTTAATAGTCTAAATTTTTTAAATATATGTGATAATTTTTTTAAATATTTGTTAATAAATTTTAATATTTATTATTAAGGGTTATTCTTAAAATTTAACTTTTTAGAATACTTGTTATTATGGCCGATTTTTTTTTAATATTTCTTATATTGAGCAAGCTCTTAAAATTCAATTCTTTTAATTTTTGTTATTTGAGGCCAAATTTTTAATACTTGTTATTATGTACCTACTCTTAAAATTAATTTTTTTGTTACTTGCTATTAGAGACTGAGATTTAAATAGCGGTATGCAACCTCAACAACGACGTTACATGACAATAGTAGTAGTGGCGGAGCCAAGATTTTCTTATAGTGGGGTCACGAGTGAAGTATGCGATATTAAGAATTTCTATACAACTAGAATAAGCATTGTTGACCTCATACCCCAACAAACCAAGTGTAGTCAATTGCACCTCCAATTTATATGCTACATCCGCCCATAGGTAGCGACACCATCTAAAACCATGATACTCGCAACGGTTATGTCCACAATAGCGTATGTTATTAAGAGATTTCACAACTGCGATACTCGCAGTGACCGAAAAAACATCTGTAATGTTTACAACCATAATAAAATTTAACATTACTGTAAATATGGTCACAACTGTAATTTAAAATTTTAATTTGGGGCATTTTGGGCCATCAAAAAGCCGCCGTGCACGTATAGAAAGCATGAGTTTCACGTGTATTAGTAACATGTCCCCATACACCCGGGTAGATGGTGCCTTGGTAAGTTAATAGCTATGCCTATAAATAGGCACATGAACATGCAGTTTAGAAATCAAGCTAAATCACTCATCTTTTTGTGTTCTTGTTCACAACTACAAGTGATCATCTCCATGGATTACAGTAGCCAATTGCAGACAGAACATCAGCTGCAAGTTCTTAGTTGCCACTTGAAGACAGAAGCTTCTGATGTGATCCAACCAAGGCGATCTGCAAATTATAAGCCCAACATTTGGAAATACGATTTCTTACAATCCCTTCTAAGCAAATATGATGTCAGTTTCATTCCAATCCTACTGTTCTCTCTCTATAATTTATGATAATCGAAATATATTCAGATCTAAACTAGGATTTTTATACTGGAAGGAGAAACTAGACATGTTCTTTAAAATCACTTTTTCAATACTATGCTAAACTAACCCCTTTGAATATTGGATATCTAAACTGGAAATATGATATCAACTGATCTAAATATTTTTGCAGGGGGTGGAATACAAGTTAAGGGCTGAGAAATTAAGTGAGAATGTGAAGGCCATGTTTGTGGAAGCACAGGAAGAGTTAGCCAAATTGGAGCTGATTGACAATATCAGAAAACTAGGTCTGGAGGACCTGTTTGCAGAGGAAACAAAGAAAGCTTTACAAGCTGTGGTATCTTCCAAGAAGAAGAGCAAAAATGGTGAAGAAGATCTCTATATAACTGCCTTACGCTTCAAGCTCCTCAGGCTGCATGGCTACGAGGTTTCACAAGGCATGAATTCTAATTATTATATGTATGTTTTTAAATGCTTTGAAATGTTATATTCTATGGTCTAACATTCTATCATGAATATGTTCAGATGTGTTCAAGGGTGCGTTCTCAATAACTAAGTGCACTGAGATCAAGGGATTGCTTGAGCTTTACGAAGCCTCGTATCTCGCTTTCGAAGGTGAAAACATATTGGATGAAGCTAAAACTTTCTCCAGGGAAGCTCTCAGGAACATTTATTCAACACTTGATACAAACACAGCAAAGGAAGTTGGGCATGCTTTGGAGCTTTCGAGCCACTGGAGAGTACAGTGGTTCGACGTCAAATGGCGTATTACCGTGTATGAGAACAGCAAAAACATAGACAAACATTTACTTGAATTGGCTAAACTTAACTTCAACACTATCCAAGCCACGCTTCAGAAGGACCTAAGGGAAATTTCCAGGTATCTGTTTTCAGTCTCATTACACATGCATGCAAATGGAACATATATATTGAACTAAACATTTCAGGTGGTGGAGGAAGCTAGGGATAATGCAGCATTTGAACTTCACAAGGGATCGATTGGCGGAAAGTTTCTTGTGTGCGGTTGGAGTTGCTCATGAGCCTCAATATAGTTGTTTCAGAAAACGCCTCACTAAGATCACCACCTTGATATTGATAATTGATGATGTTTATGATATTTATGGTTCCTTACAAGAGCTGCAGCAATTCACAGAAGCTGTTGACAGGTAAAATACATACATACATACATACATTTCATGTTTGTAGAAGATAAAACGTATCTCTTAAGCAAATCATGTTGAATTCAGGTGGGATTCAAGCAAAGTTCAGCAGCTGCCAGAGTGCATGAAGATATGCTTCCAAGCTCTATACGATGTTACCGATGAAGTTGCTTACGATATTCAAGAGCTCGACGGTCGGAATGTCCAAGCATTACTCCATCTGAGGAAAGCGGTACTGTAGTTTGTAACTTTGTATCTAAATGAAAGTCATTTTTTGTGTGGTTTGGATCTTACATTAGATGATGTTTATTCAGTGGGCAGGATTTTGTAAAGCTCTATTAGTGGAAGCAAAGTGGTATACCGAAGGACACAGTCCTTCCCTTGAAGGGTACCTGAGCAATGCACTGATTTCATCAGGGGGCATTGTGATTTCTGTCCACTCAATGCTTTCCTTGGGGACTCATGAAATGGTTGATTTGTTGGGGAAAAGTGAAGACCTTGTTTACAACATTTCCATCATAACACGACTCTGCAACGACTTGGGAACTTCTGTGGTAATTCTCGTCTCTTATGCATGTTTTAAAGTATCGCTTTTCGAACTTGATTGATACGATATTAATACTTCGAATAGGTAGAGAAAGAGAGAGGGGATGCTCCGTCGTCAATCCTTTGCCACATGAGAGAAATGAATGTTTCAGAAAAGGAAGCCGAGGAACATATTAAGAACATGATAAGCAACACATGGATGAAAATAAATCGGCAATGCTCGAGGAATCAACCACCCGATTTGCTGCCATGTTCGTTCGTGAAGGTTACGGTTAACGTTGCGCGCATGGTGCATTGCCTCTATGAATTCGGCGATGGATTCGGGGTTCAAGACCGACAGACCCGAAACCATATCCACTCTGTTCTAATCGAGCCTTTCCATCTTGATTGCCTCTAAAACAATCAAGAACTAAAACAGCACTATATCATATGGAAAAGAAGAGAAAAAAGGGACAAAAATGAACTTTGCCATGCATATGCTTCACAGGATTGAGGATTCAAATGTAAATTATATGACTTTGTGTTCTGTTTCTTAATCTATTTGTTGTCCTTTGCCTTACAATAAGCCTTGCAACAGCAGTAGTTCTGTTGGTTCTACTTAGATGTGATTGTACAGTAATAAATCGATTGATATACTTATTAGGGTAAAGTTTACAAATATTCATTATATTATCTTAAAATGTTTATTTTTGGCCATCAAACTTTCGAGAGTTACAAATTGACTATTAAACTTTGATTTTTGTTATAAAATGATCACTGAGCCCGTAAAAGTCTATACTGGGTGATACTGCAGTTAAGAAAATTTATAAAACTACACATTTAATCTTTCATATTTATATATTTAGTTCTAATTCGAAAAAGTACCAATAACTTTTGCCCTCATTATTTACCTATGTTTCGTCATCTGGTTGGTAAAAGATTAGAGATGTGAGAGACTCGAACATGAGAAAGAGAGGGAAAATGGGGCACACTTGCTCCTGTTGTTTGTATAGTAGGAAAAACATAGTGTAAGAGGCAACCCCCTCCTCTTCTCCATTCTTCTATATATAATTTTTACCTATTTTTTCCAGCTTCAATAAACCGGGGGTTCCTCTTATATTTTCAATATATATTTGTTTGCGAGTATATATTTTTTTAGAATTTATAAAGATTTCTAGAGAGGGAGAGGGGGAATTTTTTTTTTTTTTGTTCTTGAGGAGACAAAGGAACAAAGGGGAAAAATGTCGAAGAAGAAAGCTTTCAGTGGCAGCACCATGACCTTAAAAGATTTTCATGGCGGTTCTATCCCATCTGATCTTCCTCTCCCTTCGGCCCCTGGCGTGTAAGTTCCAAAATTTCAAATTTCGTTTAAATTTGATTATGTTTTCTTCTGTCTTTTGTTTATGATGCATACTTTTCTGGGTGTAATCCAAAGTTTTGAATTTGAGTTTTTTTTGTTAGATCTGATAACCCTTTGGGTCTGCTAGCGAAACCCTAGTTTTTTAATATTGAATTTTTGTGAGTACAGGACTGTTAGGCCTGCCGATCGTTCAGGTTATGATAAAGCTACATCGTGGGGAAACCCGGTAGGGAGGCCTGATCATCGTGCCCGGCCTAATTCGTCACCTGCAACTAGGCATTTTGATGATAAAACTCCATTTCTTACCAGTTCAGTTCATATTGGTCGCTATTTTGATGAGGATGAAAGGAAGCCCTTAGATGGGGGGTCTGCCCCTCGTAGAACTGTTACCGATGAGAGTTTAGGGGTTCCAGCTAGTCATCTGGAGCAGAAGCCGGAGTCAGTTTATGCGGGGAGGATTTCGGGTCCATATGTGTCAGCTCCGGTAGCTCAAATGTCGAGTGATTCAGGGAATCTATACTCTAGTCGAGTGTCTGGGGCTGCTGCTATTGGCGTGAGTTCTCAGAGTTCTGGGGGTAACCATAGGCAGGCTGTTTCTGGTTCGTATCCTAATGCATGGGCAGCTAGAAAGGAGGTGGCTGCGGGTGTTACTAGTGCTGAACAAAGTGCTGTCTCGAAGCTGGCTCATGCTAGTGCTATTGACAAGATTTCCTCAGGGCGATGGCAGTCAAAGCAATCTGTTCTGTATCAGAAAGATGTTGATGTTAGTAAACACTCGGAAACAGAAAATGGCTTGCACCCCCTGGGTTATGATGATAAGACATACGGCAGAATGAATGCTGTGGCTGGGAGGGAGTATTCTGATGCAACTTTGGCAAGGCAAGTTGAAAGGGGACTGAACATTGAAGATGGGATTCAGGGTGGTAGAAAGGCATTACCAGACTATGAGAGGAGCCATTTCCCTAACTATTTGGAAGTTAAAGAAAATAAATCAGTAATTTATGGTGAAAGAATTCATTCAATTCGCGCAGATGGAAAATTTGGCGGTTCTATGTCGCAGCCATTGCTGTCAGTGCCATCTGAGGCATATGAGCGGCCCAAGTTGAAGTTACTTCCTCGCACCAAGCCATTGAATAATCTAGAATCACCTGTTTTTGATGCGAATCAGGTATTTGATGTGACGCTACAGTATTGAAGCTTGCATTCATTTTGTTCCCTCCTAATTCTGATAATTTCCTTGTAATAGGATCAGCAGTGGCCAAGTGAACCTGTTATTGGTCATGGTGGAATTGGTAATGATTCATATGGACATGTGAATACTTCGAAACCCAGTTCAGCTGGCAGTGAGGATGGGAACCAGACAGTGGAGCGTCCTAAACTGAATTTAAAGTCTCGTTCACAGCCCCCAGAACGATTGGAGGGTAACATTGAGAAGGAAAGGTCAGTATGTGTCTTGATTTTATATTATTGTTACTATCTATGAGTCTGAGTCTGTTATAGATGTGTATTTCTGTATTATATAATTGATAATTTACTGAGGGCGAGGGACAGAATTATTAAAATATGTAAGTGACAGAAATAATGCATTAGAAAATTGACATCTAGTAATTTCTTTAGGGAGTATTTTCTGAACATTAAACTAGATAATTTGCAAATTTGGAATTGAGCAGTCTCATAGTACTGAATAGGGATTTGAGCTTAGCTAGTAGTAGATCATTATTTGATGGAATAATTTAACTGTGAATCACCTAAATAACAATGGAGAAGTAATGGTTTTCTAAAATTTTGTTTGTCACTTGTTTGTTAGGTTTCCATGCACAACTAATCTGTCATTACTTGAACGATAGTTGCATATTTTGCATCATACCTGGCTACAATGAGCGGTTATGTATAATGGCCTTATATGTTCTTTGCATGTCCTATCAACTTCTGCAGTCTGTTGGATGGATGAGGGTGTTTTCTTGAGTTTATTTTCTGGAAAATTTGTATATATTTTTGAGTATTTATTAGCCAAGTGTTACTGATGCAGAAATGTGTTGTTTGGTGGTGCTCGCCCACGAGAACTGGTGAGTGAATCTCTCCCATCCGCTTATTGCATTGCTTTAATGGGTTTTGTCTTTTCATCACTATCAATTTTTATGTTAACATAGTTTGATTTTTTATTATAGCTTCACAACACTTGTTATTATTGTTATTGTTATTATTCTGGTTTTCTAGTAACTGCTGAAGTATTGTGTTCTGCTTCTCAGGTTCTGAAGGAGAGAGGGATTGATGACAGCAGCCATGAGCCGAGCCAACATCCTGATAGGTAGTCATTTCTTGTATTTCGTACTGTCGTAGGACATTTGGCCCCTTTTGTCTTATTGGTTTTGTTCACTAATTGGCTAAAAACTTAATGTACCATGTCTTCATTAATCATTATTGTTATGCTAAGGGTCAAACATAATGTTCCAAGGAGTGAAAAAGTTGCTGAGCAAGCAGCTCCACGCCATGGTGAAAGAGTTGGGAACCCTCATGTTGATCAGAGAGCTGGAAGAAAATCTGAGAGGAACCTTGGCTTTCACAATGAAAGAGTTGATATGCAGAGAAGGAACTGGCGTAATGAAAACCGGCAGAATGACAGGGAGACCGAAAGACAGCAGCAGCAACAGCGGCGGCAGCAGCAGGAGAGACAGCCTTCACCTGAAACCTGGCGTAAGCCTGCCGACAAGCCTAAACTAGTCTCTCCTGAAGCTGCTGGTGTGCGCTATGGAAAAGCAGCATCAGCATTGGAGCTTGCTCAAGCCTTTTCCAAACCATTCTCAGATCAGAAAACAGATGATGGACATACTGGGCAAAGGGTTCTTCCCGGCCATGCCCAAATGCCTTTTTCTCGGCTGATGGGTCCAACTCCAAGGCCTCAGATAAATGGCTACTAAATTTTGAGAGGCTTGTTGCCTTAACCGAAGCACATTGTGTCACCGGTAACTGCCTAAATGGTTTCAGGATGCCAGTGATTGTAGTTCTGCTGTATGACCTCATGCAGTTAATCTGTTTTTTTTCTTTTTTTTTCATTTAAAGGAAAATTTTAGAACAATTGGCACTCCAAATCAATTGCAATGTCCTTCCATTTTTCAAGTGATTCCCAATTTTTTGCTGGTTTTATTTCAACACTTAGTTGGCTAACCAATCTGAAATAGCTTTATGCTTAAGCACCTCTGAAGTATAATGTTAGTAAAGTGAAAACATACCAAGCTTGTCAGATTTTTGGTACTGTTTCTCAAGAGTATAAATTTGCAAAATCAAGCTTGTCTTTGTTAATTAAGAGGTACCAAGTGTTGAAAAGTTTCAAAAAAGCCCCTGCTTTTGATTCCCTCCTCTTCTTCTCACTAGCCAATCCTCTGGTATCTGCTTACATATCTTGTCTCTTATGCTTAATTGTCCATTGACCAACCAAAAGCATACCAGTTTCATCTTTAGATTCATACAAGTAACTTTTCTACAATTCTTACTTTCCCTTCTCTCTTTGCATCATTCTTCCTGTCCTTTATTCTCCTCGTTTGGCTCAAACCCCAAAAGTTCCCTCCCCTTTTGAACACAGTACCTTTCTTTTGTCTATGCTCCATAAACCTCCTTTTACTATTGTGGGGTTCTCAGTTTTTACTTTTGTTTTATCTCAACAATGCCTCTCTGCTCTCTGCTGTGATCTTGAATTGGATGTCAATGGTGAAACTGACAAAATTCTCATGGTAGACAAGGTAAATAGTGTTACTGTGTAGTGTTTACCATTCAATCCTTTATCTTTCTTGTTTCTTGTGGGGGATTTAATGATATTGACTACTCTAGTTTTTATTCTCTTTTTATGCCTTCTTTTTCTGATTCTTCTGGTTTCTGTAATCTATTCCTTTCATCAAGTATCTTGGTCCCTCCACTAGATTACACAAGAAACAGGACCACTCTTAAATTTATTGTTGACAGCAACTTCTCAACACAATTGCCTAAGAATGCAAGATTCTTTCATTTTCTCTATAGGTTTAGTTGATACTATTTGATACACTTATACTTTCATATCTTTTTGTTTAGTTGGTAACCGCTTGGCCTTTCGGTGTAAAGTGAACTAAATATATCATACAATGTTTCTTCTTTTCATTAATCATGCAGAGGACTGTTGCATCTTTCTCTGGTAGATTCAGCAAACTTGTTAGGTAATTTGATGGATGACAACAAGAACCTGAAAGTTGTATGTCATGGCTTTCATGAGGGAGCCAAGGGTTTTGAGCTAGTGGCAAGGGTTTGCTATAACAAGGGAAGAACCGAGATAACTCCCACCGATGCAGTCCTACTAAATTTCGCTGCGCAATTTGTGGAGATGGAGAGTGATGATGGCCCCAGTCCTTGCTTTCTAAACCAAACAAGAAAGTCTCTAGATGGTATTGGTTTCTGGACCTGGTCTGAGCTCCTTGTAGCTTTGAAAGAGTGCCAGGATTTACTTTCTGCTTCGAATTCTTCGTTGATACTTGAAAAGATCCTCGATTGTGTTATAGAAAGGCTTGCCTCTCTGGTTGTTGCAAGCCCTCACTTATCTTCTTCAGAGAATTCCAGTTTGAGGATCAGAAACAATTTCCCTCAAATATCTTGGTGGTTTGAGGATCTTCTGTTTTTGAATATTGATTTGATTGACAAGGTGATAAGAATGCTGATAAGCCGGAATATCGATCATGCTATGGTTAGTAAGTTCCTCTTATGTTATCGAAGATCGAGATTTCTTAGTGCCACGCTGACCGAGAAGTGCAAAATCATAGAGGTTATAATCAGTCTGCTCTCTTTGCTTAATAGGAGCTCCCTTCCTTGCAAGCTCTTATTCGGTATATTTCGAGTTGCTTCAAGCTTGAAAATTAGCAGACACTGCAAATCCATTTTGGAAAATCTTATTGGTTCACAACTGGATCAAGCAACTATAGATTTTCTGCTAGTCCCATCCCCACACGGGAGAGGTTATGTGTATGATGTGAATCTGGTTCTGAGGCTGGTGAAAGCATTTTGCAAAGAAGGAAGTTGTTTCGTGTCCGCCATGCGATTAAAAAAAGTTGCTAGCTTGATCGACTCATTCCTCGTGGAAGTGGCTGCAGATTCCCACCTGAACGCTTCGAAGTTTGCAGCATTAGTCATGGTGCTCCCAGATGGTGCAAGAGAATCCCATGATAGGCTTTTTCAAGCCATAGACATTTATCTCGAGGTATTGCTAGCCCTGAATCACTTTAGTTTTCGAAAATTTTAGGCAAATGCTATTCTAATTTGATTGCTTATGCTGGAATGAGATTAGTTCTTAGTTATTACGGTCGATGATAATCCGAAAACCTGAATTACTTACTTGACTGATGGGATTTCTGAACAGGTTCATGGTGGACTATGTGAAGCAAAGAAAATGAGAATCTGCTGTGCACTTAACTATGCAAAGCTCTCAACAGAAGCATTGAGACACTTAGCTCGGAACTCGAAATTCCCTTCAAGAATAGCAATACAAGTTTTCATTAACCAGCAGTCCAAGCTTGAAAACTTGTTCGAGGGCATAAACCACCTCGACAGCGACACCTTTACCGGGGAAAGTGTCGATGAGAAGGCGAGTTCCGATCAAATCCTAGTGTATGCAAAAAGAATCAACCTTCCCAGCAAAGCTGAGCAACTTGATCATGTCAAGCTGCAAGGAATGCAATGCAGAGTAACAGAACTGGAGAAATACTGTGGGATAATGCAGACTCAGATAGGAAATATTCCAAGAACAAGATTGTCCAGTCTTGGTAATAATGCTAGATTCTTACCAAAACTCTGTTCTTGAAAGATGGTTAATGTTTGTATAGGATGAAAACAAGTTAATGTAAATACAATTTCTTTTTTTGTTTGAAATTTTGTAATGAATGATCAAGCCAGTCATTGACCCTGTGAGAGTTTCAAAGTTTCAACATGGCTCTGTCTTTTCCATGGAGAATGGGAATATTGAATAAAGAACTAATGGTTAACTATGAATAAGAGACATCAAAATGAGGTATAAACAAGGAATTTTTCTTTATTTTTTAACTATACCATTGACCACCGAATTAATTGAGGATTCTTATTTTGACCACCGAACTTATAAAATCAACTTATTTTGACCACTGACGTTAAAAATCTAACGGTGGAGTGACGGAACTGCCATGTGACAATTAACGGTAAAATTTTAAAATCACACATTTGGTCCCTATTATTTACACGTGTCACCACCTAATTAAATAATTTATTATTTTATTAATTTAAAATTAGGACTAAATTGAAAAAAATGTGTAAATAATAGGGACCAAATGTGTAATTTTAAAAATTTCCTGTTAATTGCCACGTGGCAGTTCCGTCACTCCACCATTAGGTTTTTAACAACGGTGGTCAAAATAGATTGATTTTATAAGTTCGATGGTCTGATTGACGAGTTCGTTAGTTCGGTGGTCAAAATAAAAATCTTTAATTAGTTAGGTGATCAATGGTATAATTAATCCTTTTATTTATTGGATCTTGGTGTGTGTGTGAGCCATAAATGCAATGGAATGGAATACTACTGATCTTTGTCAGTGTACCAAGTGGAGTGATGTTGTGACATTAACAAAGGTCAGATATGATATAATCAACAATCACATTTGATTGGTTGGTCAAGATATTTATCTTTAATTTTTTATTTTTTAAATTACAAATTCTAGACTCGTATTATTTTCTTTCTCTAGATTTTCTTATTATCCTTCTCTCTAAATAGGATTAAAATTAGATTTAAGTTTATTTGTAAGGTGTGTGCATTAGCGAGACATTAAAAAAATATAAACAGATATTACATTGTAATCGTTTTAAAACTATTTAAAATATAATACGAATAATCAATGTATCAAATTTACATAAGTATTAAAATACATTAATTATCAGTTGGTTTAAGATATTAAATAAAATTAGAGATGCAAATATTAATACTCTTTCTGTTTCATAAAAATTGTCTCTTATTTAATTTTAAAAGATTAAAATTTTTAAATTTTGACTATAATTATATTAAATATTTTAAATAATTAAATTTTATAAAATATGCATCTAAAATCTATTTGATTTGATATTTTTAAAATATTTTTTTATAATTTTATCAATAATAAATTTTAAATAATCATGAGTCAAAGTTAAAAAAAATTGACAAAAAACGTCAATAAGAAACAATATTCGTAGAACAGAAGAGTATCAAATAATGAAATAAATGGTAACAAAAAATTATTTTTCTTTTAAAAGTAGCAATTTAATCATTTAATTAAAAATTTATGATAAACATATTACTTTATTGTTAAATTGAATGAAAAGACTTGGTATAATAAAAATTTTAATCCCAGAATATATAAAATTTTCAATTTATTTATTATTAAAAAATAATAAATTAACTCAAATTTTTATTAGTAAAGTGATTGTCTCTACTAGCAGGAACAATAAGGTTATAACGAGTATGTTTTATTAGTCTGTCAACTGTCTAATAACAAAGTAATCGTGTATGTCAAATTATCACATTTATTAATTATCAAACTAAAAAATAATAGCATAACGTGACACAAGTGGTCAAAAATGTATTAAAAATGTGCAATATTGAATTATTTTTGAACTAGGACAAACTTAATACAATGTATAAATTTTAAGATTAATACTATTATCGTATCAAATTGAATTTTAATTTCAACCACAAAATAACATCTTTATCATAAACTTAAATGATTAAATTATTATTTTAGAAGAAAAAATAATATCTTTATTGTAAATTGTAATAGAACTATAGAAGCAAGGCACCTTTTTTTTCCAATGGAAAAGTACACAGGCTTGCAATATTTTTGCTCCATCTCCGATCTCTCTGCAGAAAATCTACCCAGAAATTCTAATAATAAGAACCCTAAGAGCAGAATAATAACCAGAGGCTGAAAGATTCTTTCTTTTTTGATTATTCGTTTTTGATTAAAAGAGCAGAGATGCTGGAGAAGATCGGATTGAGAGGGACTACTTGGGAGGTTGATTCTTCACATTGCCAAGGATGTTCTTCTCAGTTCACTTTCATCAATCGCAAGGTTTTACTTTTAATCCCTTCTTTATTTCATCGATTCTTGTCTTTTATTCTCTCTAATTCAATACCCATATTTCAAAATTTGATTTTTTTTTTCTTGGTTGTAATTGGGATTTGAGATTCTTTGCTGGTTACTTAGTGAAGGAAGATGTATAATTTATTTTGTGATTGTTGTTGATTGTCTTTTACACTGGATTATCAGCATCATTGCCGAAGGTGTGGGGGCATATTTTGCAGTAGTTGCTCTCAGCAAAGAATGGTTTTGCGTGGACATGGTGATTCATCTGTTCGCGTTTGTGAGCCTTGTAAAAAGCTCGAAGAGGCTGCTCGATTCGAGTCTCGACATGGATACAGAAGTAGAGCTGGGAGAGGTATAATTTCTTTTTTGGTTATCATGGTCGTGGAAGTTAGTTAACTTGTTTTGTGCAGGTAGTTTGAAACCAGCTCTAAAAGATGGGGATGATGTTTTGAACCGGATTCTAGGAGCTGGCGGAAAGGAGTCGTCGTCTTCATCGGGAGTAACTTCAAACAATGAAACCATTTCCAGTGTTCAAAGGGAAACTAGTGGTGCTATGTGTTCCGATGGGCAAGTAGTTGTCAGTCATGATGGGGGAGGAGAAATGCATAAAAGTCAGTCTGTTGATCAGTGTATGCAGAATGATATGGCGTCAATCAGTCCCGAGAAATTGCGCCAGCAAGCATTGGAAGAAAAAAGGAAGCACAAAGTTCTTAAAGGAGAAGGGAAATCGGAGGAAGCTCTTAGAGCCTTTAAGAGAGGGAAGGAGCTAGAGAGGCAGGCTGAGTCGTTGGAGATGTATATAAGAAAAAACAATAAAAAAAGTTTGCAATCCGGCGACATGTCCGGGATCCTCAATAAAGAAGTCCCTGAAGAATCCGGCAGAAAAAACAAGGTCCTTAATACGGTGGGTAGGGATAAGGATGACCTGGCTGCTGAACTCAGGGAATTGGGATGGTCTGATATGGATTTACATGACGATACTAAAAAGTCTACAAAACTGAGTTTGGATGGTGAATTTTCTTCCCTTCTTGGAGAAATTCCGAAGAAGATTGATGGTCATGGCACAGACAAGACCCAGGTTGTTTCCATTAAGAAAAAGGCTCTTATGCTGAAGCGTGAGGGGAAGCTTGCAGAAGCGAAGGAAGAATTGAAGAGAGCTAAAGTCTTAGAGAAGCAACTTGAAGAACAAGAACTATTGGTTGGAGCTGAAGAATCCGATGATGAGCTATCTGCAATAATCCGTAGTATGGACAATGATAAACAAGATGAAATTTTAATGCAGTATGAGCATATGCAAAGCCTTGACTTTGATTACCTTTCGGGAGCTGCTGAAGATCTTGGTATTGATGGTAATCTTGAAGTAACTGATCAGGATTTGGAGGATCCTGAAATAGCCGCCACTCTGAAATCACTAGGTTGGACCGAGGATTCTAATCCTATTGAAGATGATATGGCACAGTCTGCTCCTCTTAAAAGGGAGGCACTGCTAAATGAAATTCTTTCACTAAAGAGAGAAGCTCTTAGTCAAAAGCGGGCAGGTAATGTTGCAGAGGCAATGGCTCAGTTAAAGAAGGCAAAAGTACTTGAAAAGGACCTTGAAAGTTTCAATTCTCAGCCAGAGAATTCGACAGCTAATGAAAATGTCAATTCTATGAAAGGTGCGGATCTGAAACCTGCATCAAAGAGTAAATTGATGATTCAGAAAGAGCTTCTGAGTTTGAAGAAGAAAGCCCTTGCTTTGAGAAGGGAAGGAAGATTGGATGAAGCAGATGAAGAATTACAGAAGGGAAGGATTCTCGAGCAGCAGCTTGAAGAAATGGAGAAAGCTGCACAGGTGACTAATTGCAGTAAGGGGAGGGATTTGAAACATGAGCATCCTAATGTATCAGAAAGTCTGCCTGTTGAAGAAGACGTTACAGATCAAGACATGCATGATCCAACATACCTTTCAATCCTAAGGAACCTAGGTTGGAATGATGATGACACTGAGCTTTCAAATTCTTCAGTGAAACATGCTAAACAAAAAGATTCTGAGAAAATTATCGAATCTTCTTCTACTCATGCCCCTCCTAAAATCCAAACTAAGGCATCGAGAAGAACTAAAGCTGAAATACAGAGGGAGCTATTAGGCTTGAAAAGGAAAGCTCTTTCTCTGAGGCGTCAAGGAAATACTGATGAGGCAGAGGAAGTGCTGGAAACTGCAAAAGCATTAGAGGCTGAGTTGGAAGAGATGGAGGCGCCAAAGAAAGTGGGTGAATCGAAGTTTCCAAAAGAAAAAGCCACTACTCTCACCCAGAAAGGTTCTGCAGAAGAAGAGGAGAATGTTACAGAGAATGATATGACTGATCCAGCTATGCTCTCGATGCTAAAGAATTTGGGTTGGAAAGATGAAGAAGTTGAACCTGTAACTATGAAAGAAGAGGGCTCTAAAAATCTTGCCCGTGAATCTTTACGTTCTGGCCATCCATCCAGCCATCAACCCTCTTCAGGAATTCAAGTTTCACCACCAAGAAGTAAAGGGGAAATCCAAAGAGAACTTCTGGGTTTGAAAAGAAAGGCTCTTTCCCTTCGACGAAATGGGCAAGTTGAAGAGGCTGAGGAGTTGTTGCAGAGGGCAAAGGTACTAGAAGCTGAAGTGGCAGAACTAGGAGCTTCAAAATGTGAACTTGTGCACGACTCATCCAAGGACAGTAAATCTGTGAACTTTGAATCATTTGCTAACCATGAGAGGCTAGGGAATTGGAAAAATGAAGTGATAGTAAAGAAAGGGCCGGTTGCAGAGGTGGTGGGACCAAGTGAAACAGTTCTACAAGCATCAATGGGTTTAGGAAGAATGGAGAGTGATGCAGATAATTCAACTATGAGGAATTCTGATGTGTTAATTCGTACAACCTCCACTACACTAGCAGACAACCAACCCTCAGTGGAAAACTCGGATCCTGTAGGTGCAGTGAGACTTCTAGGTGAAGAGGGAAAAATTGGCGAAACTAACAAGTTCATCCCTCCATCTAACCATTCTGCAAACGTAGTGGATCTTTTGGCTGCTGATGACCTGACTAGTTCACAGGTACCCAATGTTCAATTGGCTTCACAAGAAAATGTTACTACCAAGGATGAAGATGCCACTGAAAAAAGTAGAGTGGTTAATGGAGAGCAGAAGTCATATTTGTTTGATGTGAGTTCAGTTCAAGGATTTACTTCTCAGAACAGCCAAGATTCGCTAAGGCAAGCAGTGTTGTCTCACAAGAAGAAGGCACTTTCTTTGAAGAGAGATGGAAAAATGGCTGAGGCTCGGGAAGAACTTCGACAGGCAAAGCTGTTGGAGAAGAGTATGGCAGAAGTTGGTGCTCCAAAATTTGGTGCTAGTGATGTCTCAACATCTGCATCCACCGTTCACTCTGATGCAGCAAAGGAGCAGGGTAAATCAGCTTTGGCTCCAAAACCACTGTCTGGGCGTGATCGCTTCAAGTTGCAGCAAGAATCCCTCAGTCATAAACGCAAGGCTTTGAAGCTACGAAGAGAAGGTCGGATACAAGAAGCAGAAGCTGAGTTTGAATTAGCTAAGTCTCTTGAGGCCCAGTTGGAAGAGTTGGGTGCTCACGATTCATCTAAGTCTTCTAGCATTGGGGCAGAACCAGTAGGTGATGTAATTGTTGAAGATCTTCTCGATCCTCAACTTTTGTCTGCCCTGAAAGCAATTGGATTGGATGATTCTAGTGTTGTGGCTCATGGCCCTGAAAAACCAAAGCTCGTAAAACCGACTGCTTCCAAAAGTGAAAATGTTGACCAAGAGAGAATCCAATTAGAAGAGCAGATTAAGGCAGAAAAGGTAAAGGCAGTAAACTTGAAAAGGTCAGGCAAACAAACTGAGGCTTTGGAGGCACTTCGGAGGGCCAAAATGCTGGAGAAAAAGCTGAATTCCTTGTCTTCTTAAAGATAAATCATATAGAATTACATTTTCAGCCCGGAAATGGTTACATATCTGGATTGAGGTACATAGTATTTGAGATCACCATGTGAAATAACTTGAAAGAATAGTTCAGATGATCTATTATTGTCTCCCGGGCATGCTAAATTTTCATCATTGATTCTTTGATGAAAAATGTATCTTTATATGTTGCAGTTCATTTGTTACAAAAGAACATGTTGAAGAAAAGAGATTCAAGGTTTAAAATTTCCGGCAGTGCAGCAACCATAATGATCAGATCAGAAATCAGAATGGCTGAAGCCTGAAAGTGCTACAATAGTTTTGATTAATTTAAGCTCCTAGATCATCATGAAGCCGAAAAATCACAGATGACCAATATAATAACTCAGGGTAGCTTTCGAGGAATTCTAGTTCGTTCTCGTTTAGACACTTTTCATGTACTCTTCAGAAGTTGGTGTATATCCACTGTGGTATCATCTTGCCTCCAGTAACTCAAGTTCAACCCACTGAGGCCATAACCAGAGCAGAAGACTTATGGCAATTTGTCACAGTGCCTTGAATCAGATGAAATTTATCAGAGAGGGGATACATTACCGCCTTTCTAAGATCCGACTCAACATCATGACCTTGCTCTTTGAGGATGTCGTAAGCCATTTCGTTAACCATGTTGTGAAGTGCAAGGAAGCGTATCTTCATATAGTCCGGAAGTTGTTTCATTGCCTTAATATCCCACCTGAAATATGAAGAAAAGAGAAAATACGTCGATTAATCCTCTGTTGTAAAGTAACAGGGCATTTGCTAGAGATGACTTGACAGTTCCCTGCCAACCTCTCGACAGCACCGGTGAAGAGCTCAAGTTCTTCCAATGTACCATAAACGTCGTAAATATCATCTATCACCGTGATTAGTGCAATCACCTTTGTAAGAATTTTCCGGCTGCTCCTGAAATCAGGCTTAAAAGCTATCCCCACTGTCCATGAGAAGGATTCACCAATCTATTCCTGGCAAAGTTCAATTTCTCTACAAGAACAGTGTTCTTCCACCACCTTTTGCAGGTAAATTAAAGGACATGAAAACCGATTAATGTTTTACTATGTGGATATATATGATTCATTCATGTTGATCTATATGTATACCTTGACATATCTTTGACTTCTTGGTTCAGTGATTGCAAAATGTTGAAGTCCAACTTTGCTTGCTGTAATACAATCGGTTTCGAGTCCCTCTTCTTTCCTATACATCGACGTACCCCCTTGAAGAACTATATATGAATTTTAAAAGGTAACGAGGCCGAGAATTAAAAAAAAGACAGAAAAATATTATTAATAGGATTTAATCTATTGTCTTCAAGTAAAACAAACATACTTTCATTTACACACTTTACAACTAAGAAAAATAATAATTTCATGATATTAGAACAAATAAAATATATTATAATTCAATATTCTGCAGGATCAAATTAAAAAAAAAAGAATGGACTGTGAGGGTGGGATTTGTGGTTTATATGATTTATGAATTTTGATTTTGGATTAACATCCTATACACAGGCGGTGAAAACTGAAAGTTTGGGTTTAGAGGTTTATGTGTAGGGGTTTAGAATGTAGGGATAATTGTTTCAATTTAAGGTTTAGAGTTATAATTTAGAGTTTATATGTTAAAACCTAAATCTTATCATATTATCCTAAAAACTAAACCTTAACCTATAAACCCTAAATTATAACCCTAAACCTTAAATTAAAACAACTATCCCTAAATTCTATTGACTCCAAGTAAAACAAACGTACTTTCATTTACACACTTTACAGCTAAGAAAAATAATAATTTCATGATATTAGAACAAATAAAATATAGGGTAAACTATACCATTAACCACCGAACTAATTGGGGATTCTTATTTTGACCACCGAACTAACGAACTCGTCAATTAGACCACCGAACTTATTAAATTAACCTATTTTGGCCACCGCCGTTAAAAAATTAACAGAGGACTGACGGAGTGATGACGTGGCAGTTAACAAACTTTTATAAAATTACACATTTGATCCTTGCTATTTACACATTCTTTCAATTTAGTCCTAATTTTAAATTAATAAAATAAATTAATTATTTAATTATGTGATGACACGTGTCAACACCTTATTGGAGGAATTTAATTATTTATATTTGATTTTATAAATTTATTTTTCTCTTCCAATCAAGTGGTGACACGTGTCACCACTTGGTTGAATGAAAATTAAGAAAATATTGAAGAGTGGGAGTGGGGAGATCGAACCCGCGTCTTGTGGGTTCCAAACCCTCACCTTTATCAATGCTCCAAACCTCTCTTATTGTCATGAGTTGTGCTATTTAATATATATCTTATAATGCAGTACATGTTAAGGGAAAAAAGTAAAAATGATTGAAAGGGGATTCGAACCTAGACCACTTGGGATGTGTATAATCACACAAACATTCAATTTAAAATATTCGAATATTTTTTATATTTAAATTAATATGAATACTTATTTAAATATTTTAAAAATATTTTTTTTTCCTTTTCATACTTTAAATACTCGTTTTAATTTAAATATTTAAATATTCGAATATGTTTTTTCTTTATATAATTGATTTAATATATTTGATATATATTTTATCTATACTTTAAATATGTTATAATGCATTAAATCGAATATTTTAAAGTATGAGTATATGTATTTAGAGGGTCTTTGGAGGATCATAGTCATACCCATCTTAGATATGCATTTGACACGGTACTTTCAAAAATGAAAAAACAGAACATAAGCATTACAAACATATTAGTTGAACAACATCTGTTCATTACTGTATAATTTCAGTATTATAAAGGATGCTATTACGAACCTTGAACTGTTAGTCGGATCCTTCGGTAGAGCAGAAGTTTTGTGACCTACCTGCAAGAATGAGTAGCGATAATATTATCTCATGCCATCAATTTCAAGGAAGCAAAAAGTCTGTACCGAGTAAAAATATCTGCTAAAATATTTAAATTAAAATGAGTATTTAAAGTATGAAAAAGAAAAAAAAATATTTTTAAAATATTTGATTTAAAATATTTAAATAAGTATTCGAATTAATTTAAATATAAAAAATATTCGAATATTTTAAATCGAATGTTTGTGTGATTATACACATCCCAAGTGGTCTAGGTTCGAATCCCCTTTCAATCATTTTTACTTTTTTCCCTTAACATGTACTGCATTATAAGATATATATTAAATAGCGCAAATCATGACATTAAGAGAGGTTTGGAGCAGTGGTAAAGGTGAGGGTTTGGAACCCACAAGACGCGGGTTTGATCCACCCCACTCCCACTCTTCAATATTTGCTTAATTTTCATTCAACCAAGTGGTGATACATGTCACCACTTGATTGGAAGAGAAAAATAAATTTACAAAATTAAATATAAATAATTAAATTCCTCCAATAAGGTGTTGACACGTGTCATCACATAATTAAATAATTAATTTATTTTATTAATTTAAAATTAGGACTAAATTGAAAGAATGTGTAAATAGCAAAGATCAAATGTGTAATTTTATAAAAGTTTGTTAACTGCCACGTCATCACTCCGTCAGTCCTCTGTTAATTTTTTAACGGCGGTGGCCAAAATAGGTTAATTTAATAAGTTCGGTGGTCTGATTGACGAGTTCATTAATTCGGTGGTCAAAATAGGAATCCCTAATTAATTCGGTGGTCAATGGTATAATTTATCCTAAAATATATTATAATTCAAAATTCTGTACGATCAAATTAAAAAAAATGGACGGAAAGGGTGGGCCGTAGGGGTCAAGCCCATGATAGTCTGAATTTTAATTTTGGATTAACATCTTATACAAAAGCTGAAAGTTTCCATAAGCGCCTTAATTTTAGGGTATAGAGAGTTAGTTTAAGGTATAGGGTTTAGGGGTTTAGTTGTAAGGGTTTAGAATTTAGGGATAGTTGTTTCAATTTAAGGTTTATGGTTATAATTTAGGGTTTATAGGTTAAGGTTTAATTTTTAGGATAATATGGTGAGATTTATGTTTTAACCTATAAACCTTAAAGTATAACCCTAAACCTTAAATTGAAACAACTATCCCTAAATTCTATCTCCCTACACCTAAACCCTATACCCTAAACTAACTCTCTATACCCTAAAACTAAGGCGTTTGTGGAAACTTTCAGTTTCCACCGCCTGTGTATAGAAGATTTATCTTTTTTTTATATGATTGCATTTACGAAGTTTAAGTGATTTAGTTTATTTAACATGGAAATAAATCAATGTATTTATTTTTTTGAAAATATATAGTTAAATAAAAATTGATGTCTCATTACTATAATTGAATGGAAATAAAAAAAACTCATCCTTTTGAATTGATTTTGAAAACTGTTTTAATAAATGATGATTTCATAAGTGAATTGGATCCTATCACCACTTAAAAGGGATGAGTTTCATTCAAAGTTTGAAGGACCTAGGGGTGATTAACCCATGAGAAGACATAATGAGATGAGTTCCTTTTGTTTTCACTTGGACTTGTGGGAACATTGGCTGAGCATTTCAAAGCTCAAATAGAAATACAAGTTTACAAAGTTGATTGTTCAACAAGGCAGGTTGAATCCCATATAATTGCCTGATATGTAGTCCTCCCAAACATCAAGAACGCCGAAGCTAGTCATCAGAACCGCGCTCAGAGCCATCACGGTACCAACCGAGAACACGATTAGGGATGCTCTCCCGAACTCCTTTATGGCTTTCTGTACCACTAGTAACCCGAGAAGCGACGCGACAAAACAAATGAATGAAAGCACGAGGGCGGTGCCGGTTTGCTCCATGCCCAACAATAAGTATTGGAATGCAGACATTGTGGATGAGAAGAACACCATGAAGGAACAAGTAGCTGCTGTTACCTGCATCAATTGACAAAAGTCATTGCTTTATGAACTTGTACTAATAAGCATCCCTAATCTTGTTCTCAGCCAATATTTTACCTCAAGGTCTACCCCAACTTGAAGAAGAAGTGGACTGATAAGCATTCCACCTCCGATTCCGAAAACTCCTCCCAAGCCTCCGGCCATTAGAGCCATTAACGGGAAAATAAGCTCGTTGACCCCCTTCACAAGTAAATAAGCTTGTTTTTACCCGTCTAAAAGCACTTTTTAACCGTAACAGCAATGCTAAACTGACCCTTAATCTGTAGCGTACCTGTTTATTTGGACCCTGGTATGTGATGGGCTCTTTGTGACAAAGGATCCATGCAGTAAAACCTATGGCAAGTGGAATTTGGAACAATGAGAGAGCCCAATATCCTACTCCACAAGGCTTCATTGGTATGATACCCTACATGTTTCTTAAACTGTCATAAAATATTGAAACACTAAACCTTAAAAAAAAACTTGTAAACCTGCTTTCTAGTTTTGTTTTGTTTTTGTCTTAGTGTAATAATAATTGATATTAGCAATAATTCAGCACTAAATACAAAAGTAGGCAGATAATCCTAAAGCTGGTGCTCTGTCAAAATCTAATACTCCAGTTGGACCATTATTCCTAAGGATTATCACTGTCTTTGAGTAGAGTCCAAAACAAGGTAACTTTCATTTTCCTCTTTAGTAGATTTGGTGAAAAGAAAGAGACATCTGCCAACAATTAAACCTAGGTTAATTTCCATTTCCATTACTTTCTTTAACAAATCTGTCGACTGAAACTTTCCATACTGATTCTATTTATGAAATGACAACTTGTTACACTAAAAACGAGAGATTCACTAATTGATAGAGTAGAGTAGTCAAGATTGTTACGTTGTTATATTTTATATGAGTTCGAATTTCGACATTAACGTAATTACTGAAGCATGCACAAGCTGGGACAAAGGTGTACCTGTCCATAGCTATTGCCACGAAGGAGATAAACGATAAAGAACGAAAACCAGACCATAACCAAAACCACAAGCTTCTTCCATGGAAACCCTGAATTTTCTTTTCCTTCCATGTTCACCAGAGGTTCTTCTAGGTCATTAAAATGAGCCAAAGTTCCATTTTTTATGTCCCCATTTTCAAGTTTCTCCCTTTCCGATTCCATTTTCCAGTATCCGACCCCGTTTCTGCATGTCTTGAAAGTAGACCAAACAAGGAAAACAGCAAACAAAATGGTGATCAACCATTCTGGGAACACATGGTTGCAAACTACCCCTACACTTACACCTAACAACATGCAAGGCTCCGACAAAAGTGCTATGTCGTAGTCAATCAAAGCCTTACGCCGACGCCCGAGCTTGTCGGTTTCGGTACGCAAATTGTACATGACGTTTGCAATCGAACCGCCGGTGACCATGAAAGATGAGAAACTCGAGGCTGTTTTGAGGTCTAGACCTGCCACGATTGTTAAAATGGGGATAAACAACCCTCCGCCGCCGATACCTCCGGCGCTGGATACCACGGCGGCTATGAAGCAACAAACTGATGCTAGCACGGTTGGAGTTGATAGTTTCAGATGAGATTTCCATTGCAGGGTTTTGTTGATGAAGGTGTGGACTGTGAGATCATCTAAAACGGGTTGTTGTTGTTGTGTTGGTTGAGAATGGGTGATTTGGCTGACGGAGAAGATGAAAATGGGAAGGGTTAGAGAAACCCATCTTATCAGATTCTGAATCTTCATTTTCGCCGGCGGTTATTTGGTGGTGGTCGGCGGCGGTGGTAAGGTGTTTGTCTGGAGAAGTGAACTGTCACGAAACAAGAACCTTATGAAATGTTCTTTATATACTACGTGTCAGGTGTTAGTATAGACTATAGACTGTATAGTAACAGTCACGAATCTAAATATAGAATCCAATACGGATATGGGAAATTCTTATATAATAATGTGAACTGTATTTTCATTTTTACATTTTTAAATAAGAGTAGGAGGATTTACTTAAATATAGTTTTAAGAATTTTTTTTAAAAAATATAGTCCTTTCTCATTTTAATTATCGAAATATTGTATTTGCTACAGTACTTTAGAAGGCGGAAAAGGTGACACACGCTTGGCAGACGTCGGTAGATAAATCCCCACGGCATAGAAAAAGACCGTACACCATGTCAGCACCCCTGCCTGAGGTTGTGTTTTAGAAACCAGTTTGTTCCGAGAAATTTAAAATGTGACAATTTTAAGTTCCTTGAGAATCATCAACTTTACAAAGTATAAATTCTTGAGATGCATGGCATCAGTTGGATTTTGATAGGCCAGAATCCTTACAACAATGTTTCAAATCAACGAGGTGAGAAATTTGAAATAGTGACCTCATTAACCGAACAGACTCCATCATTCGACATTGGTTCAGATGGTTCCGAAACCACACGTCCAACAGAAAATGCAGGTTCGGTTGGACGAGGAAGCGATATGGTACCATCGCTTGCCAACATGAAGATCACGGATGACATGGTTGGCCTATCTGCCGGATCTTCTTGCACGCACAACAGCCCGATATGAATGCATTTAAGCACCTCGGAAGCCACACACGATAGAGCAAGTATCCGATCTATCAACTCCATTCCTTCACCCTTGGACCATAGTTTCCATGCCTACAATTTTAGCTTAAAATCATTACAACGACATGTTTGATCTATTTGAAGGCAAAAGAGAGAATGAAAAACATACAAAAGCCAGTAGACTTTCACCAGTCTCTGAAAGATGAAAACTGTTGTTCTTTTTCCCGCTTATTATCTCTAGCAAGAGGACTCCGAAACTGAACACATCTGATTTGATGGAAAAGAGACCTTGCATAGCATATTCGGGTGCCATGTATCCGCTTTTTTCGTTCATGAGAAACAAAGATTAAAACAGATCCCTGAGAGGCAATGGAGTTATGAAAATATGTGGACTTACTATGTTCCAACTACTCTGTTGGTATTTGCTTCGTTTTTATCTTCGAAAATTCTTGCCATGCCAAAATCTGAAATCTTGGGATTCATTTCATGATCGAGTAGAACATTGCTCGCTTTAAGGTCTCTGTGTATAATTCTGAGACGAGAATCTTCATGTAGATACAGGATGCCTCGGGCTATTCCTTTAATAATGTTGAATCGTTTCTGCCAGTCCAATTGCACAGCAAATTTGGAATCTGATATAAGAAAAGAAATGAGAAAACAGATGAATACATGTTGATTATTACTTTTACTTGTTAGTGTTTTAAATTAGTTCTAAGGTTCAAGGACCAAACTGAACAGGAAGACGTCCAAGCTTTTGTTGGGCATGAATTCATAAACAAGCAACTTTTCATTTTTCTCCAAGCAACACCCCAAGAGCCTCACAAGGTTTCTATGTTGCAATCTGGCGATTAACATGACTTCATTCTTGAACTCAACAAGCCCTTGACCCGAAGTTCTCGACAGCCTTTTAACTGCAATTTCCTTACCATCTGGTAGTATCCCCTGGAAGAATTCATTCATTTATGTAACACATCAAAATTCAAATGCAAATTGCAAAACCTCACATCTTTGAAATATTCACATAGATCAATTATAAAATAACCTTGTAGACAGGACCAAATCCACCCTCTCCTAGCTTCATTTCGTCGGAAAAGTGAGTGGTTGCTGCATGTAAGATATCCAGTTGAATAGAAGGAAACTCTTGAGACCTGTCCCTATTTTCTCCACTGAAAGTTTCCCTTGAGTACTCATTGGGAATTCTTGCCTCTACCATGTCAACAAAGTGACCTCCTTGGCTATTTCCTGTATCCTCTAACGAAATCAAAATGTGATTAGCCTACGACTGTAAAACGAATTTGTAATGCTTGTCAGAAAGATTACTCCGTTGCATACCTCGACTGTTTCTCCTCCTCCAGATGATGAAACCGGAGAGAGAAACCACAAGTAGCCCAAACGTAGCTGATAAAGTTGTAACAAGTACTGGAGTTCGGTTTGATTCATTTTGATTCTCTTCAGCTAATTAAATAAGAACTGAATTAGATATTCTCAATTCAGTTCACTGCAGAACGGAAAATTTATCAATGAGCAGTGAGGATAAAACCTGGAGCTGGAGAGAGGGATGGTGGAGCAGGTGGAGCTGCAAAGAACGGGTAAATTTCATATCTGACGTTGCAGCTAGGACTCAGCCATCTTTCTCCTTGGCTTTCTCTTCGAAGATTTTCTATTGCGAACTGCAGACATCTACCGCAATCCGCACTTGACACGTCCGGTGTACACTGGCCGAGGGTGTACAGTGTTCGAAAAAATCGTGAAAAGTTGGCCGCCTCTGCTCTAGCCGCATATTTTTTAGCACCTGGTGGTTTGTTTGCGGCCTCGGTTGCGATTCTATCCATACTCAACATCACCTCCGACGCCAGTATCTGGTTGTTATAGTTTTGCTCAGAGACATTACGAGTGTTAATCAATAAGACTGCAGGACTCGTAGCCAAGACGGAGAAGATATTTTGATTTGAGTATCGTAGGAGGCACTCCTCATACCAGACTACACCCGTTATTGCAACAGGACAGAGTCGAGGTATGTCGGTGGCGGCATAGGTGACACACGCTTGGCAGACGCTGGTATTAAGATCCCCACGGCAAAGAAAAAGGCCGTACACCATGTCAGCACCCCTGCCTGAGGTTGTGTTGTAGAAACCATCTCGACGAGTGCCGTTCGACGACAGCGAAGCTAGTAAGCTATCGCGATTGGCTCGGTAAGTGCTGTTTAAGGGGAAAGTGGTGGTGTTAGGACAGACATGGTAGCTATACGTAGCCTGTTGGGCTTCAGCTGTCGTGCTAAGCAAGGAAAGGACTATCGCTAATAAGTTTACTGAAACTGTGTATATATGCATAATTTTATATAAAGTGATCACCTTCTTTGAACATGAATCATCAAACAGGAGAGATCAGGTATGTAAATCCAGATTCTGGTCACATATATAAACTATGAATTTATGATAAGGGGCAACACTTTTCGCCATTGCAGAAGGTTCGTTGATCCTTACAGAAATCTGAGTCAAGCCATTTTACTTTTCCAATTGTTTGTCAAGTCTACAAGGAAGAAGACTTGGGAACACAATGAGTGGAGGGGACAGAAGTGAAACAAAACAATACTTACTATTCAATGTTGCAGCAGCAGCCAGTTTTGAATAACGTTGCATCATTTTTCTTGGTCACCTTTCAATGCATAGCCAATTAGCAGGCTGCCTTCATTCTCAATTGACTTATGGCATGCATACATAATTTCCGGGATGAAAATTCTCTACCCCTTTCAGTGCCCCTACTTATGCCTCTACGCTCAAAATTAGGCTTAGGGTTTAAGGTTTTAGGTCAGGGGTTGTGGTTAGGGTTTAAGGAATTTAAGATATGGTGTATTTTTTAAGGTATAGGGTGTAGGGTTTAGGATTTAGGGTTAGGACTTAGATTTACTTATGTAAATGAATTCGAGTAATAAAGTTGTACAATACCTTTTTTTCTCAGTAAATTAAATTTATTAATAAAACTTCGAACAAGATTTAATCAAAATTGTATACCTCGTTAAAAACCTCACTGAACTCTTAAAAAAAGAAAAAGAGTACACACAACGAGAAGTAATATAACCAAACAACCATACACGTCTAAGCCTAAGAGGTAACTATGCCCATTGACTCGCCTATTACGCATGACATTAACCTCACCTCCCATAACCTTACAACATTGTCTACAAACTTTCCAGTGTTTCTTATTCATTCCATAGGTGACTCTGCTACCATAATCCATCATTTGCTATTAGGGATGGGCACAAGTCAGGTAGAGTCGGGCTTTTGGCCCACCTAGACCCGACCCAAAAATAAATACCTCAAACTTGTACTCGATTTGACTTGAACATATTCTTTAAAAAACTCGATCCAACCCGAAAATAAATATATTAAATCTGATCTTGACCTGACCCGAAAATAAATATACTAAATTCGACCCCGACCTGACCTATATAAAATAAATTAATGTTAGGGACCTAATTGTAAAAAATAATTTTAAGGGACTTAATTGTAAAAAATTATAATTTAAAAGATTAAATTATAAATAAAAATACAATTTTAAGGACTTAATTATAAAAAATATATAAAAAGGTGTATTATTATAAATATCCCTAAAAATTTAAGAAAAAATTACACTATTAGTCTCGGGTTAGGTCAAATATTTTTCACCCGAACCTAACCCGACTCGAGTTTACCCTTAACAAAAATTCGACTCGATCAAGCCGGGTCGAGTCAGAACCCGTCAGATCCGAGTAAAATGTCCATCCCTATTTGTTGCAACTTATCATTGCTTCAACTTTGGCTAAAAAAAAACTGCTTCCCTTTTTGGTAAATGACACCTTGTGATAAAAAATTCAAACTATTGAAAACAAGTAAAAATCATTTGCTTCTAATCATGTCCCTTTTATGGCCTACATTTAAAAATTATTTAAAAATTAAATTCTAAACCCTAACTTTAATTTCTATATCTTAAACCTTAAATCTTAAACTCTAAAATATTATACTCTATCTCTAATTTTTTAAACCCTAAACTCACTTTTTTAAAGTTAAAACATCAAAGGAGGCATAATTTGAGGCACACGATTTCCATCCATAAAAAACAGCATAATCAACTTCATCTGCAACCATTCCCTCACAACAGACGACTCAAAAATATACAAGAACACAACTCAAAATTGAGTTGAGCAACACGCCATAAATTCTAACACGAGTAAATGATACGCCCAGTTTGGTCACTGCCAAAACCCGTATCGAAACTGGAACTGGAGGAAAGAGTGTTGGAGGAGATAGAAATGCAGATGCTGTTTGATTATAGAACGAGTAAGTTTCGTATCTGACGTTGCAGCTAGTACTCAGCACTCTTCCTCCTTGGTTTCCTATTGGAAGAACCTCAAAAGTTAGAAACCTGTCATTTGATCCTTTAAATTTTTTAAAATTTTCATAAATATCCAATTCTTTCCTTAAAGTTTTATAAATTTCTCATTAGGCTTAAACGTAATAAATGTGTCAAACTATACTATTTTTTTCAGTTTAGTGCCTAACGTTTATTTTGGGTCAAATTGGTGTCTAATGTTTTATTCCTTAACTCAAATCAGGTTTTTTTCGTCAACGAACATTGAAAAAATATCGTCATTCAAGTATAACATGACACATGGCATGTTTTGTTCTTTATTTAATTTTTAAATTTCTTTAAAAATATGAATTTCTTAAAAAACCCTCAAAGTTTTAATTTCTTTCAATCAAACCATCAAACCACATATCCCTCATAGTCTAACACCTCCACACGTCGTTGGTTCACCGTTCACCACTCAAACGTCGTGTACCTCACTGTTCGACATCCCTACCCTTTAACGATCGGTCGAAAATTTATTGACCTTTTTTTCTTCATTGTTGGGTGTTCCTCGATGGTACAATTGACGATTTTTCGCCGGTTTTTTACAACGAGATGGTGAGATTTTTAGTAGTGGGGTCCGATGAAGACAATGAATAAAAAAATCCAAAATGAGATTTATTAATTGACCTAGTGGCTAAGGATGTTCATATTGTTCCATATTGTATGAGTTTGAATTCTGATATGAGAATGCAATACCTCTTATTTAATAAAAAAAATTCAAAATAAATATTGGTATTGGACTGTCCATAATTCAGATAATTCTTGGACCTATTAATCTCATAATTGGACCATTTAACCGAGACCCAATTAAAATTAGAGCTGTACCTATACTAATATTATAGACCTATCAATTGGACCACATTCATCAGTCCATAAAGTACATTTTGTGGTTTCATTACAAATGAATAAATACAAAAACGAAATAAAAGAAGGATTAATATCCTATACACTGGTGGTGAAAACTGAAAATTTTCACAAGCGCCTTAGTTTTAGGGTATATGGAGTTAGTTTAGGGTATAGGGTTTAGGAGTTTAGGCGGAGGTGTTTAGAATTTAGGGATAGTTGTTTCAATTTAAGGGTTAGAGTTATAATTTAGGATTTATAGGTTAGGGTTTAATTTTTAGGGTAATATGGTGAGGGTTTAGGGTTTTAACCTATAAACCCTAAATTCTAACCCCCTATACCTAAACCCCTAAACTTTATACCCTAAACTAACTCTCTATACCCTAAAATTAAGGCGCTTGTGAAAACTTTCAATTTCCACCACTTGTGTATAGAATATTTATTCATAAAAAATTGAGTAATTACAGCAGGGTTAAATGTTTTGAACATACTAAAACCAAACTTTTTAACCTACTTAAATAAATAAAAAATTATGAACAATCGAACCATCCCATAAATTTTTTTTATTTAATAGTACTTCGTAATTTCCACTTCTTTGACGGACGTCCAAGTTTAACTTTCTTCTTCTTATTCGATATCTTACCATCTTTTCCTATACGTATCTTTCCTTCCTTGTTTACCCCATGGTGCTTACTCTTTATGCCCCATGTTTTGTACTTGATCTTCGTCGACAAACCGGCCCTTAATTCAGCCGTTGCGTTCATCATCGCCTTGCGGAGGCCGGTCCAAAGACGTGTCTCGACATCCACGTGGTCGATCACCCGATGAATTTTATCCTTCCCTTGGTAAAACGAAGGGATAGTCCTGCTCCCCACTTTGTCGTCCCCATAATAGAACACGAGGAAGATGTCATCGTAGTAGATACCGGAGTCCTCGTTCGGGTTTTTGATATCGAGTGCGTATTGTATGGTTCCGTGATCGGATGCGTTGCTTTCGTTGGCGGCCGGGACCGAAAAATTGACGATGGTGTAGGTGGGGCATCTGGGACGCAAGGCTAGCCACAAACAAAGAGCAAGGAGGCCTAATAGGCCAATGACTTGGAGAAGCCATAAGTAGAAGCTTTTGGTTTCGCACATTGTTGCGGAGAGAATGAAAAAACAAGGAGGTTTACCACAAATGTTTGATTTGTGGCTACAGAAAACTGCTTAAGTTTGAGTGAGAATAAAGTCTAAGTCTAAAGAATTTCACTGGTTGAAGCAGGCATTTTCTTTTATTCTTTTCTTTTAGATTGTTATTTTGCTTTATGACTAGAAATGGCTTTCAATTTGTGCAATCCCTGTTTTTTTAGTTTTAAAATATTACTTTTTTAGATTTCAAATATTTACCAAATACTTTTTTGGATTATTATTCTATACACATACGAGAGTAAATTTTTTCTTTTCACAAGCTATTCAATTTAAGGTTTAGGGATTAGAGTTTAAGATGTTAGTGTAGAAGTTTAGGATTTAAGGTTTAAGGCTAGAATTTAGGGTTAGGGTTAGGGTTTAAGTTTTAGGGTAACATGGTTAAAGATTTAGGTCTTAATGTATAAACCTTAAATTTTAATCCTAAGCCTGAAATTCTATCAATAGCCCTTAAATTCAAAGTCACTACACTTAACCCCAAACCCTAAACTCTGAATAGAGTCTCTAAACCCTAAAATTAAGGCGTTTGTGCATGGAATAATTACGCTTACTTCTTATAATTTAAAATAAATTATTATCTCATAAATAGGCGGTGGAAACATTTTATTTCTACAATGGCCTTAATTTTAGGGTTCAGGGTTTCAGTTTAAGGTTTAGAGTTTAGTAGTTTTAGTGTAGAGTTTAGAATTTAGGGTTTAGGGTTAGAATTTAGAGTAGAGTCCATGGTTAGGGTTTAGGGTTAGGAATTTAGGTTTTAACTTATAAACCTAAATATTAACCCTAAACCCAAAATTCTATCAATAACCCCTAAATTCACAAATACTACACTTAAACTCCTAAACCATAAATGGAGTCTCTAGAACAAAAATCTTCTACCCCTTAATCATGCACATTTCCATGCTCCACACTAAAAAACACTCAAAAAATAAATTCTAAACTCTAACTCTAAATTCTACATCCTAAACCCTACACCCTAAAAATACACCCTACATATAATTCCTTAAACCCCAACCTTAAATCATAAGCCCTAAACCCACTTTTTAAGTGGGACACCAAAAACGACATAGTTTGGGGTCAGACGATTTCTATCTGAGTTTCTAACCCTTAAAACTAAGACATTTGTATAAACAAAATTTCCACAAACTTTATGTATAGAATAACTACTCATTTAAAATAAGTATTTTATATCTCAAATAATGAATATTACTAAAATTTTGTTCAGTTCTGTCACTACTTGTAAATAACTGACAAGGTTCTCTTGGGATGCCGGCTACAGTCACATTATTCTAGCGACGTGCATGAAACGTATCAGTTAGGAATGTTCGACGAGATGGTAATAAGGTGACAGATGCTTTAGCGAAATAGTTCGATTATTATTGCTTTGAGCTTGTTCATTATGGCACGCCTCCGGTTTGGGTTATTTCTTTATTATTAGGTGGTGTTTTTTCTGATTAATTGTATTAGTGTGGTTCTGTCGGGATTTTTCGTTGATTTTAAATTTTAACTATTAGTATATGACTTTTTTCTTTATCTAGGTTAGAGAAGTTTTTAATGAGGCACATGTTAATAAAGTCTCAGCGTATGATTTTCTCTGAATAAAATCATAACCAATCACCTGAAAAAAAAAACTAACAAGCTTCATATATTTTATATTTTACAAATATATTTTCTATTTTTACAATAAATAATATATTATTATAGATTTGTTTTATGTGATAAAAAATTACACAATAAGTAAATGTAAAATAATATAATACAATAATAAAAACATATCAAATCAAACTCGAGTTTAAATATTGAGACTCAAACTTACTCTATATTGTAAACGAATCTAATATTTTATTTAAGTCCATCTTTAAACATAACATTTTTATTTAAACCTCTCAAAATCGAATCGAATCGAAATATGATGCTGAGTAGATTAATCGGGCATTAGATCAGTTTGAATGAAGATATTAGAATTTCATGCCAACATAAACCATTTTGGTTGTATTTTGTTTTGTTAAATTATTTTGGGCTGCCAGCCAACATGTCCAATAGGATATGCCCCGTAGAGTACATGGCCCATCAATGTCTGGGCTCGGATCACCTATGTGTATATACAGTTAAATAGCACTAGACCAATCAATTCTGACCTAAAATTAAAATTTTGATTTGATTAAATTTAAACTCAAACTCATCTCGATTCGATTTTACAATGAAAATTTCGTATCTTAAATTTATCTAATGTGAAGTCCAAAGTGACTCGAAGTGGCCGCGTTAATAACGCAGATTAATGCCTTTTAATTAATAGAATCGAAGTGGCAAAACTTTGAGTAAAAATAGCGCTAATGGGTTCACAAGTTGTATTCCATGTGCGAGTTTCTCCTAAGAAAAAGCCACGTGAACGAATATGATAACGGAGAATTCAAGGCAATAGGGATGTTGTTGCAGCAGTCGAGACAAAGATGTGGGACAATGAAATGGACTATTGGATCTTAATTACATGCAATAAGACATTCCAATTCATAATATTTGAAGCATACGTGACCTAAAAGAACAAAAAAATAACACTTAAGCAAAGACATTTCAATAAATTAGAAAACGACACAACTCGAAATAACTCGAATAGAAAACGATTCGAAGGCCGAAAACTAATTCAATCTCAAATGAACAAATAGCACCAATGGGTTTGCAAGTTGCATCCCTTTTACGAATGTGCAACAATCGAGACAAAGATATGGACTATAAATAGAGACACCGAAAAAACGTAGAAAATTTCTATTCTAATGAAACGGCTCTTACTTGCATGCAACAAAACATTCCAATCGATAAAATTTTGAAAGATATGGGACTTAAAAAAACAAAAACAGAATATAAATTCCTTTCAAAACTTGTAATTGCTAAGTTTCATGTTCATTTTAAGCAGTCAATGATAGCAATCATCACACCATGTATGATATATATAGAATTAGGATCCACGTATACTATGTAAAACTAAATTAATTTTACACTAATTCATGGCCATTAGAAGAGTAAAATAGATGGATGAAATTAACTCCTTACTCTTTTTTTTCTTCTAAATGATAATCTTCACATATCCTACTTCTAATCTCATCCATCTATTTTACTCATCCAATGGTCATGGATTAGTGTAAAACTAATTAAGTTTTACATAGTATAACTTGATAAGTATTTTAAGTTTTACGTGTTGCTTAGATCGTTGGATGGGAGAAATGAATGGCTGAGATTAACTTTTTTATATTTTCTTTAAAAGATAAACTTCACATGTATATATTGTTTGCGGTTGTAGTAATAGCAACATATGAATGATTTAAGGTTTCAATTTTGAGATATTTTTTTAATTTATTTTTTCAGTTTGATTTTTGAAAATAAAAAATAAAAGTTACGTGTCAAGTTATAATTGAGTGATTGATTTTTTAACAAGTTGACTTTAAAATAGACCAATATAAAACATTAGAGACCTATTTCAACCAAAAAATTCTTTAGACACATATTGCAAAAAAGGGTAAAGTTTGGGCATCTTTTTTATAGTTAAGCCTTTTTTGAATTATATTTGTTGTTAAGGATTTATTTTTTAATACCTATTATTAGGAGTCCATTTTTTTCAATGCTTGTTAATAATGTGTTAATTTTTTAAAATATTTATTATTAAAGGTCTACTTTTAAAAATTAATTTTTTAATACTTGTTATTAGGGGTCCGAGATTTTTTTTTCTAGTTATGGCATACTTTTAAAATTCAATCTTTGTTATTAGGGGCCCAATTTTTCAATACTTGTTATTATGGATCTACTTTTAATTTTTTTCATTACTTGCTATTAGGGATAATGATTTAAATAGCGGTATGCAACCGCAACAACGACCGCTTAATTGCGGCAACGGCACCATCTAAAATCGTAATACTTGCAACCGTTATGTCCACACAATAACATATTTTTATTAAAAAATCATAACTGTGATATTCGCAATGACCGAACTAGCGTATGTAATGTCCGCAATTACGATAAACGTAACATGACTGTAAATACAATTGTAACTACAATTAAAATATTTGATTTAGGGCCATTTTTTAGATTCGTCCTAGATCACCAAGAACCCAGAGTATGCCATGTATATATACAGTTAGATAGCACTACACTTGATTCAAAAAAAATTCGATTGACAAACATAATATACTCCACAAAACTCAAAATTATTCAAATGTGAAACGTTAACTATCAACGGGTTGGTAGAAGTAGCAAACAGTTTAGTATCGCTTGAGTATGTTTCGAGTTCGAAGCCTTAAGTATATAAAAAAAAATTTCTGGAAGATTCACTTATCAAAACTAGGTGTACGACGTGGGACGGTCCAAATTAATTAGGGTAAAATTCTGAAAACTAAGAGAGCAACAAAAAAACGTTAACTATCAAAATGATCCAACTCAAACTAATCTGATTCAACTCAACTCGAAAATAAGTATTTAGTAAATTATTACTTCTTTCATTCATATATCTAATTTCGTCAAATGAAAGTAATTGATTCAATAAATTATTATTTTTTAATGATTTTTCAAAATATAATAACCGGAACAATTATTTGATAATAATGATCCACATAAAAGAGTTTCATAACTCAATATAGAGATTGATATTAAAGAACATACATTAATATTACAGTCTACAGATTGATGCATTTTGATTAAAAGACTCGAAGTGGCAAAGCCTTGAGTAAAAATAACACCAATGGGTTCGCAAGTTGCATCCCATGTGCGATTTTCTCCTAAGAAAAAGCCACGTGAGTGAATATGATACGGCGAATTCAAGGCATTGGGGATGTTGTTGCAGCAGTCGAGACAAAGATGTGGGACAATGAAATGGACCATTAGATCTTAATTACATGCAAGTTGCATTCCATGTGCATTTTTTAATCTTTTGACAACGCATGCACACCTTGCACAAACATGTGTTCGAACTTAAATCCCTTAAGATCAGGCGCAGTTTAAAGATTTTAGGGGACTTGTGCAATTTATTAAAGTAAGGTACTTAGTTTAGAATTTGTAAATTTTTTTCAAAAGAAATTGTTTAATTACCCTCTTGAATAACAAAAATTCACTTATAAACATCTAAAAATCTAACATTTTCACTTAAAAATGCCGCTCTTTTTGCATGTTTTAAAGCAAAATCATTTATAACATTTTCAATATTAACTTCTTCCAAAAGATCGCTCTCGAATGTCATCAAAACAAGTTCATTTAACCTTTCTTGCGACATAGTTGTCTGTAAATATAACTTCAACAACTTCAATTTTGAAAAATTTTGTTCTATAAAAGCAACAATAATAGAAATAGTCAATAAAATTCTATAAGCAATTGTCACAGTTGGAAAGCAATTAAAACATTTTAAAATTTTTAATAAATCACATTTTTTAAGAGTATTTTCAAAATTATTACAATGACATTAACAACGTCCAATGAGTGTGATTTATCAGAATGAAACAAAAGTCAAAAACATTCTCATATAATTCATATTGTTTAAATCTTGTATTCAAAGAAATAATGGCTTGATTGAAAATATACAAGAAGTATTCGATTCTAAATGACTCCTTAGGAGATATTAATGTTCGTATTATGCAATTAATTCGAAGGACGTTGTAAGTTGTTTGCAAGTTGTTAATTATCGAATATAAAAATTTATAAGTATTTAATTTATGTTTGGTCCTTAATTTTGGGGCCCTTCTTTTTTCGGAGGCCCTGTACAGTCGCTCCACTTGCATATGTCCAAAACTCTCACTGCTTAGGATGAACATCATCCTTTTCCAATGGAACCACTCGTTGGATTCATTACGGAGAATTGAGGTCATTGGGAATGTTGCACCAATCGAGACAAAGATGTGGGACATTGAAATAGCTCTTAATTGCATGCAATGCAACAAAACATTCCAATCCACAAAATTTTGAAAGATACGGGACTTAAAAAGAACAAAAACAGTAAGAGTACGATGACAAAAACATTCCAATCAACCCATATGGAGAAACAACAATTAAAGCTGTCCAACAGCTTCCATGGAGTATAAATTCCTTTCAAAACACCCTTTGTCTTATGTTCAGTCTGTATTCATGTTGGTTCGTAATGGCTGTTTTTTCTTTATCTTTTTACCAGTTACTTCTATTACAGAAGATAAGGTACGGTTGGTTCACAAGTTTCGGATTTGCTTTCATGGTAGGGCATCGAAGATTCTATTATCTTGTAATTGCCAAGTGTTTTTGCTAGCTTATGAAACATTCAATGATGGCAATCATCGCACCATGTATGATTGTGCATCAATTTCTGGATGGAAATCGTCACCCCCTTATTATGCATTCTTTACGCTCTCACTTTAGAATAGTTGGTTTAGAGTTTAGAGTTTAGGGTGTAAGGTTAGAGGTTGTGATTAGGGTTTAAGGAATTAAGAGTAGGGTGTATATTTTAGGGTGTAGGGTTTAGGGTTTAGGATGTGGAAATCAGGGTTAGGGTTTAAAATTTAATTTTTAAGTAATTTTTAGTGTGGGGCATAGAAGGGGGCATGATTAGAGGCAGAGGATTTTTACCCTCAATTTCTAGCTGATATTAATCATTGGCGGCATCAGCGGATCCAGGAATTTGAACTTGGTAGTACTACCAACAATAAATATAAGATAAATACTTTGATATATAAGTTTACACAAGGCTTTTAATTTTAGGGTTTAGAGATTTAGGTTGTGTTTTATGGTTTAGGAGTTTGGGTTTTAGGGTGTAGAATTTAAGGTTTATTGTTAGAATTTAGAGTTTAAGGTTTAAGATTTAGGTTTTAGGATGTTGGGGTTAGGGATTTAGGTTTTAGATTTTATAGCTTAAATATAAAGGGTTGTGTAATTTTTTTACACGGCTTGTGTATCAAAATATAACGCTAAATATAATTACATGTAAACCGAGCGTAAACTGAATAAGTTATTAAAAATTATATTTAAAAATCATAAAAATAAATTAAAAATTACTAAGACATAATAATAACTATATATAAGCTTAATTAGTGAAAAATAATAATAAATTAATAAAATATTAATAATAGAAAATTAATATATATGGTAATAAAAATAATGAAAGTGATAATAATAAAAATAATCATAATAAATATAATAATAGAGGGGTAAATATATTACATAATAATTACATTTATAATAATAAAAAACATATTAACTACTGAAAAATAATAATAGTGGTTTAAAATAATAAAATAAAAATGTAATAACAATAAATATACAATGCAATAAAATAATAAATAAATATGAAAATAAAAATAAACAGATTGAGGTATCAAATTGAAGAAAATAAAACTTGAAAGGGTCAAAATAACATGTAATTATGTGAAATTATACTAAAATGAATTACAAACAAAAAAAGAAGGACCAATATGGAAATTACCCCAAAATGGTAAATGGGATTTTCTTTTATCATTTTTAATCGGGACGAGAGCATAATTTTATGTTAGAGGTCAAACTTATAAAATTTTAAGAGACGAAAATAGATTTTTAATAAAAAACACATAAAAATTTCTTTAAAAAATTTAAATCATATACGAATTTTAATTTTTCAAAGGGGCTACTATCCCCTCGGTCGATCTCCATTTTTAATGGTATCAATATAGATACGCCAATGATTGGTGGTGAATTAAGTGGAAGCTGCAATGATTCATCTCCAACTTCCATAACGCAACATTAAAGAAAATCGAAGGTAACGTTTACGAATAGTCGCTAAATTATTTTAAAACAATCGTCTTTTTCAATAAATATTTGAAATGAAAGGAATTAAAGGTTTTGTTTCCCAAGAAATGTTTCTAAAAACTAAAAATCCTTTCATTCATTTATTTTGTTTATAGAGTTGAAGTTTTTTGAAACAAACGACAAAAATTACAGTATAACCAACCATTTGGTAACAATTAAAAAATTTAATGATCATTCTATAATATTTATAAAGTTTAATGGTCATTCTATAACATTTTTAATTTTTAATGACTACTTTGTAACAACTCATATATTTACAAATTTTACGACATTTAATGGCTCAGTGCCTATTTTTTTTAACAAAATGAAAGTTTAGTATCTATTTTATAACTTTTGAAAGTTTAGTGATCATTTGAGTTAGTTTAGTGGCTATTTGTAAACTTCAACCAAAATTTAGAGTCAAGTAAAGAAATAGATATTTTATAGCAACATTAGATTCGGTCTAGGGGTGGGAATCGAACAATTTTACATTCTCCATTCCGTCTCTAACACTTGTAGGTACGGTTTTGGGTAATCCCTATTACATGCTTCGTTAAATTTTTTGTCTTTATCCTCATACTCATCGGATTCCCATGATTTTCGGGGAATCTCCATCCCCAAAAGTTAAACAAAATTTACTATTTTACTAACCAAAATATATGGTCGATTTCAATTTACATGTCATATACTCAATACACATAAACATATGGTTGAAGGGGAATAAGGTTTTTGTGTAAAATGAACGGCAGAAATAGAGAGATAAATAGATTATATAATTAAAAAATGGTAAATTACTAGAGAGGTCACCCAACCTTAATAAGGTTTAAACAAAAGACATAAATATATTGATAATAACATAGATAGGTATACATGTAAATGAGAGTTAATTTTATATATTTTAATTTTTTTTAAAATATCAGAGATCCTTGTGGATATTTTTTGGGGATCCCCACAGTTATTTATACGGATACGGTTCGGTTATCCCCACGGTTCGAATATAGAAATCCATGTCCCCATCCCCATTTGAGCTTCGGTGATAAAACTTCCTCCGTCCTCGTTCCCGTAGGTGAAGATTTCGGTTATTCTCATCCCCGTCGGTTCGGATCTGACGATTTTCGAATATTTCCCACCCAATTCTCACCCCTAATTCGGTCATAAGATACATTATACTTTCAAAAAGAGAACATAGGTACGAACCTTAAAAATAATGTTGGAAGGAGTAACCATGAATTTTAACATGAATATAAGAAGAGAAGATACAATATTACAATTTATATATCACAAAAGCTAAATGCTCAAATAAGGATCCAACGTTTTACAATGATCAAGTTATAAGAGCTTAATCTTTCAAATATGCTCAAATAAGGACATAACATTTTCTGTTATATATTTTTTATCATTATTTGAGCAAATACTAAAACACTAGGGACTTTTTTTTAAAAGCTAAGGTGATTACAAGTAGTATCTGTTCTACATATACTCTCAACCATTTGACAACCTGCTGCAACTGTTGGTGCTCGAACCCGTGACCTCTAGAAACAACAATTGTTCCCTTAATCACTGAGGCAAGTTAGTTCGTGCCTCAATGGTTATATTGGGACTTATTAAGCACATTCGAAAACTAAACATAGAAGAAGGAAGAAGAGAGAAAATGAACGTTTTCCGGTTCTAGTTATATTGGGGATTTAAACTAGAATAAAAATAGAAAGCACACACTTGATATTCATTAGGTGAGACTCAAATATAAATCTACATGTTTTTATGGCATTCTTAATATGTAGCTTTTTTTTTTTTTGGTTTCTCGAGGTTTTTATTGAAGCAAATTCAGTGATTAATTCTTCACATTTTATTAATTTATATAAACATAAATGTCGACTATAAATTTTAAAATTACTTTATGCCTAGAATAAAATAATATTTGTTAACATATCATATACACCTTACAAGAAAAGATGTTGAAAGTTCAAAACCCATATCAACTAGCTCCACGACATTGCTTCAACATACAACAACACACCCAATTCTACATGATTATATACAGGGACGAATACAAAATTTCATGTCAGAAGATACAAGTTGTTGAGGAGTTATAACATAAAATTAAAAGGTACGCAATTACAAAATTTTAAAAGTGCAAATTCAGATCATTAATAAAAATATATAAAATAACTATAAACTATACAAGAATTTAAAACTTACAGGAATCTCTCGGTCTATGGGTAAAAATCCTTTGTCCCTTTTCGGTGCTCCTACTTATACCAACACTAAAAAATACTATAAATTAAATTCCAAGCTTTAACTTTAAATTCTAAATCCTAAACTCTACACCTTATACCCTACTCTAAATTTCTTAAACCTGCTTAAACCCTAAACCTAATTTTGAGCGTGAGAGCATAAGTAAAAATACTAAAAAGGACAGAGAATTTCCATCCTTCGGTCCATACGTATCATCTCCCCCGCTCTGAATATTTACTTATTTATTACTATAAATATTCACAAATATTTTATTACTATAAAATACGTAAACGCTCCTTTCCATTCATTCAGCACGGTTATATAAAAATATTTATATCAGATAAAGAAAACAAAGCCTCTGATATTAAAAACTTGCATCTTCTTCTTCTTGTTAATCCTAATTCCAAAAAATCCCATAATTTTGTTTTCTCCAACAAAAAGTGAAACAAATCTCTTTCTCTTACGAGTTCCAGGCAACTCTTCAACGCTGTTAGAAAAACCAGTTCATTTCACAACAGATGTCAGTTACAGCACTGTCTTTTTAACAAACAAAAGAGGAGCTGTATTTGTTCTGTCGTAAGTTTCTTTCTTCTTCCTTAAAATGTCTGGAGATTCATTTTCGTTTTGCAAACTCTTATTTTTCGTGTTCTTCTAAGCAGGTGTTGATTGATTGAGTTGAGTCCCCATTGGATACGCAAATTGGTGACGCTGTACAGACTACAGAGTCTCTCCTCTATTGTGTTTTTTTAATTGATTTTCCTTCATTTTCCTGAGAAAATGGTGGAAATGAAGGAAAATCCAAAGTTGGTAAGCACAATATTTCTGGGGTTTCCCTTTTTTCCGTCTTTCTAACTGTTTAATTGGTTTCTATTAACAATTTTCAATGTAATTCCTTAAATGCCTGGAATTTGGTGATAGGATTTGTCATCTTCCTACGATGATTGCGGGTCAGGAGAGAAGATAAAATCCCCAGAAAAGAATTCAGCTTCGGATCATATAAATGCAGATAAACCCGACAGCTTTATTATTGACATGGAAAGTTTTATGCATGGAGTTCCCAATAAAGAAAATAATCCAAATTCAAGATTCCCAGTAAGTTCCCTTTTCTGGAAAAATTCATGAATTTATGGAATGATTCTTTTGTTAACTGGAAAAGATAAAGATTTTGCAGAGAAGCCTTTCACGCAAAGGGTCACTGCGAGGTGACAAGAAGAATGTTAATAATTCCAATTCTACTAATTCCATTGCCAATGATCATAGAGATTCTCTTGTTTCCAGCTCCTCCTCACATGGAGGTACAGGCTTTTTTTCTTCATTTATGGAATGTCAGTTTCTTTTCTTCATTTGCATGTTCTTGAAACTTGAAACTTTCCCCAGGAAAATTTTCCCGGAAAAGAAAAGAAAACAGAATAAATTGTGGTTTGCTATATATTTGCTGGTTTTCCACGTTGTATATTTTAGTAGTTTGGTAGCTACCGATGGGGTCGTCGCACCACTTAGCTCGACAATCTTATAGATGAATATAATTATTATTATTATTATCATCATCAATATTAGTTTGCAACTAAGATTCTCAATAATGGATGATTATTTAGACTGATTTCTGACATTCTCGATGTACTTATTGCATGAACAACTTGTATAATATATGTTAAAAATAACTCATATTAAGGACCGCCTGAATTAGTTAGATTTTATAATAATTATATTTTAGTATTGTTAGTATAAATAAACTAGGAGTCTGCTTATCCCCTTATGTCCTGGTGGCAAAGATAGATATTCATCATCCCTTGAGATCCGGGTTCGAGCATCAGTAATGCATGTTGTGTGTGCTGTCTTTGAAAAGACAAATAAAGTTGAACAGATGCTACTCTTGTGTATCACACCAGCATATTTAGCGGCTATTTTTCTCAATAAGTTCAGATTGGTATTGTTAGAACGTTCATTACAGAATCATTAAATTGCAAACTAATATAACAGGTACACCGGAAAAGCTCACCGCGGTGGCTGAAGTGTCCGGCAACCATCCCGGAAACAACCTGCAAACTCATCATCAGATCACCTTTGCATCAGGTAATATCAGTGCTGCAAGTGAGAGCAGCAGATTGTTCAGTTTAAGGAGAAATAGTTTCAAGCGATCTTCTCCACCATGGATGCTAGACCCCAAGAGGATTCTCATGTTCTTTGCCACATTGCAAGTTCTTTAAGCTATTATGATAAGTTTTTAAGCTATCATTATATACTGAAACTGATCGAAATTTTCTGTCTTTTTTTCCCCCGATTACAGGTCCAGCATGGGTACAATTTTGCTGATATACTTCACATTGTCGATTGGAAGAACGAATCCAGATGGAAATGCTTTAGATTAGTATAAATATGTTGCATTGTGGGTTTTATAAATATATAATGTCTGCTTTTGTTGAGAAATGTATTACAAAATCCTGAGTTTTAGAAAAGAATTGTGTATTCTGCATATGACCATATGAGCATGCACGCTCGAAGCTTCATACATATTTTTGGTCTAATAATTGTTTTAGTCATTACGATGGAAATCAACATTTAATTATGTTCGACCGATAATATTTTTCTTTCTCGATAAATATGATTTTATTTAATAAGAATATAACTATACAGACCTTAGACCGAATTGTGAATCTCGTTAAAAACCTCCCTAATCTTTCGTGGAGGAAAAAAATACTCACAACTAGGTATAATAAAATTAAAGTGAAACCGACTAACCCCTAACTTCAAACAAAAAGTCAATCGATAATATATTTAGGGTTTTATTTTGATGCACAAGCTGTGTAAAAAAAAAATTACACAATCATTTTATAAAATTTAAAATCTAAATCACAAACCCTAGCAACCTAAAACCTAAACCCTAAACCCTAAACTCTAAATTCTAACCATAAACCTTAAATTATATACCCTACATACTAAACCTCTAAACCTTAACCTAAAATCCTAAACCCTAAAATTAAAGGGCTTGTTTAAACTTTATGCACCAAAGTATTTTCCATATATTTATATCTCAATCAAACATTTAAAATTGTTTATCAATTATCATGTTATAAAAGTCCTTTTTAGTCATTGTTCTTTAATCAAATTATAGCTCTGTTTGTTAATTAGCAGATAGCCAATAGCAGATTACATTAGTTGATAGCGTATAGCTGATTGCATTAGCTTATTTGACTAGCGGATTGTATAAAAGTGTTTGGTAAAATTAACTGATAACTATTTGATTATTTAAGCAAACAAAATGACATATAAGGACATGATTATATTTGATACTTGTTTGAATAGTTTATTAGTTATCAATATATTTTTTATCAAAAAGTTATTATTTTGTATCTATTAATATTAATAAGATTATGAAAAATAACTTTTTTAATATAATATTATTGAGCATATTTGAAGGATCTATATATTAATTTATTATTTATATAATTATTTTAATATAATTTAATTAATTATTAAATTTAAATACAAATATAAATGGGCGAGAATAAAAAAATAAAAAGTATTGGTTTACAAATGTCACAATGTAAATACGTGAGGGTGAATAATTAAAATAGAAAGGTTAAATTTAGACTATTTGGAGATTTTTAATAATTGTTAAGGGTAAAATGATCATTATATCTTAATGTCAAAACTTCGAATTTCAAAATACTCATATTAGCAGCTTTTTTAAAATTAGAGGTTTCACCTCAATCCACTATTTCTATCCGCTATTTACCAAGCATCCAAGTTAGCGGATTTGACTGATCAAACCTCCAATTTTAGCTCAAACCTCTAATTTTGGCTCAAACCGCTATTTACCAAACATGACTTATGTAAATCATAAAGGCCGAGAATATTTGCCACTTATTATCATTAATGTTAAGATTGTAACACGCTCGAACCGATCTTCCGAAACCATCAAGAGGGTTGAATTGAACTCCCGAAAAAATTGGCTAAAATCAATAAAAATGATAGACAATTTGCACGATGATTTTAGAGTGGTTCGACTTTCTAACCAAAGTCTACATCCACTACCTTAGCACACCACTAAGGATTTTCCAATTCACTACTATAAATTCTTCCTTTTGAGGCCAAAGGGATAACCTTACAACCCTAACTTTTCAATGGCTAAGATAGAACCACTTTAACTTTTCCTTAGGCTAAACTAAAATCTCTCCCTTTTACAATGTAATTTGTGTAAATAATGAAAACCTCACAATGTGGGTGTTTACAAGAATTAAGCTCACAAGAGTGTAAAGAATAAAAAATGAAAAACACACTCTATACAATATATACAAGAGAAATGAAGAATAAAGACTTAAATGCTATTTCTCTTGATCATGAAGCTTGGATATAGTCTCTAACATTCTTTAATTTATAGTCTCGATTGAGTTTGTGGCCGTTACTAGCCGTTAGGGATGTTTTGGAGCCGTTGGAGACTTTATTTCCCTCATTAAATGTAGTTCTGCAGTTGTCCGTTTCGAAATACTCGACCCCGTTTCGGAACGCCCTTCTCCAGAACTAGCAGTTGGAAGTTGAAAAAACCAGGTTGGTTTCGATACCATCAAGGTGGTTTCGATACCTCTAGCCCTGCATCTGGCACTACAAAAAAATGTACATATACCGACGCTTAGCTATACCGACAGACAAAAACCGTCGGTATAGGCAGTATATACTGACGAAAAAATAACTGTTGATAAAAATTTTGATTTTTACCGACGAATATATTAATCGTCGCTATTGATGTAATGTATACCGACGGAAGACAAAAAACCGTCAGTATAAATATAATGTATACCGACAAAATATAATAATCGTCGGTATAGGTGAACCATAAACCGATGGTTGATTTTTTGTGTCGGTATAGATAATGTAATTTTGATTTTTTGAATCTGGGTATAACGACCTGTTCATGTCAACTACAAGGGTAAGAGGTTCATTTTTTTATTTTATTCATTCTTTATTCTCAACTAAACCCCTTTTTCCTCTCAAACATAACCTTAGTCGCCGCTCCCTCACGCCGCCGCCGCTGTTCCGTTGGCGATTTCGTTCGCCGTTGCCACCAACAAACTCCTCTCGACGCTCTCTTTTTATTCACCAGTGTATTTTTCCGAAAAGAGTCCCCAAACGAATGAAAATAGTTTGAGTCCGCCGAACTCTCCTTGTCGTCGATCTGTAAAACCGGTCGTTCGATCGGCTTGGTTCCAAGATATGTTCTTCTCATCGGCAATGGGAACCCCTCCATCGTTGGGATCGTCGGAAAATCCCTTGAGTGCTTCGAACTTCTCCAACGTCGATCTAAGAATCAGACCGTTGGATCGTCACGGTTCTGAGGTATGTGGCTCTCCTCGTCAAGATGACCCTCTCCACCGTTCGAATCGTCCGTTAGTGGCCCCGGTCGCTGAAATCCACCATGGACGAGTAGGGTAAGCATATTTTGACTGATTTTTGTTTGTCGCGCTGTCTGGATTGTGCGTGACTTGGTTGGACTGTTTGGGTTTCAGTTTTTGGATAGAGGGCAGTAGTTTTGAATGATTTAAGGGATGGAAAATAGTTTAGTGGTTTTTATTGAAGGTCGGGTCAAGAATGATCAAAGGAATTTCGGTTATGAATGAAGGTGAGTCAAGTGACTCGGTGACAGAGTTGAGGAGCTTAGTTTCTGAGTGATGGCAAGGTATTGGTCAAGGTATATGTTTAATCTGGTTTTTCAATGGAACAATAAAATGTTTTGTATTAGGTTGACATTTCAGCAGCAATTATAGGGAAATAGAAGTTCTGATTCATTCTCGAAAGTGAAACTGCTTTGATATGTTCTTCTCTTGCTATCGGAATTATAGATCATGTAAAAGCTCTGCACATATATTCATATACAAATGGTTAAGCATATTATGTAAGCTGTCTATTTTATTGTCATTTCTTTGAAATTAACGCATGAGATAAACTGGTGGAGAGGTAAGCAGGCTTGTGGTTGCTGAAGCTTGCATACAAGCATTGGACATCGAATTTACTGAAGGCAAAATTTATGAAATCAACTCGGTCGAGGTATGGAAAATATAGGGGCATTCCAACACATGCAGTCATTTACATTTTAGTTTTTCTTAAACTGAAACATTATGCAATATGAGCATCTAGTTAAGGCTAGAGCATATGATTTTATTAAGTTAAACCATTATTTTTGAAGGGTACTTGCATTAGGTTGCGAAAGAGAGCATAAAAGTTTCAAGCATATAAAAATTAATGATAAGTTAATGATAAGCATGTATGATGATTTTGAAATTTAATTTTTGATTCTTCTTTCTTAAATTTAAATATGGTCTATGGTAATTCAGGTAAGGAGTTGTATTCTTGCAACCTAAAATTGCTTGTTCTTTTCGTTTCTCTCTTTTCAATCCTTAATTGTTATTACTATTTATGCCTTGCCTTGGCATTGTTTTGTGAATTCTTAGGGGTGAGCTTTTATGGTCATTTGATTTTTTATATTTTTACTTGCATTCTTCAAGTTAAATTCCTATTTGTTCATTTAATCATATTATGTTTTGTCTTTTCATCTGTCTTATGTTTTGAGTATTGTTGTAGTGGGAGGATTTAATTGATGACTCTTCCGAAGAGACATAGGCCCTGTTTGGTAAACAGAGGTTTGGGCAAAAATTAGAGGTTTGAGGTATAATTAGAGGTTTGACTAGTCAAATCCGCTAATATTGATGTTTGGTAAATAGCGGATTGAAAGAGCGGATTGGGGTGAAAAAGCTAATTTTGAAAAAGCTCCTAATATGAGCTTTTTGAGATTAGAGGTTTGATATTAGAGCTGTAATGACTCTTTTACCCTTAACAATTACTAAAAATCTCCAAATAACCTAAATTAAATAATAACATTTTTTAATATAAATAATAACATATTAAATATTGAACTTATTTGTTGTTACTACTAATTTAAATGGTGACATTTGTAAGTTAATTCTATTTTTTTATTATCACATATTTATATGTGCACATAATTTTTTTTTAATAATTATATAAATAATAAATTAATATATAAATCTTTCAAATATGTTTAGAAATTTTATATGAAAAATAATTTTTACAAATTTAATTAATATTTATTAGATACAAAATATTCATAACTAATAAATTATTCACAAAAGTATTGAATATAATTATGTCCTTATATGTCATTTTGCTTGTTTAAATAATCAAACAGCTATCAGCTATCAGTTAATTTTACCAAACACTTTTATATAATCAGCTAATACAATCTGCTAGTCAAATCAGCTAATGCAATCAGCTATCAACTATCAGCTAATGTAATCCGCTATCAGCTATCAGTTATCCGCTAATTGCCAAACAGGGCCATAGTTTTTGGAACAGATGTACTTTACCAAGCCTCAGAACAAAACATGTGTCTCCCCTAAACATAGACGAACTCAAAAGGTGGGGGAGAAAGAGACAAGTTAATAGATGGACGAGAGAGGAAGAAAAGGCTTTGATAGAGGATGTACAAAAGTAAGTGGTTAACTTATATTTGAGGTTTTGCATTCAAATTTTGGTGTATATCTACTTTAGTAGTTGCTACTACTTGTTTAGCCAATACGAGAAGAGATACTTTTGGTAGTTTTAGAAGTCTTGCTTTCTCGCTACAATTATTTTCTTAATGTAGGTATGAAAATCAGTGGGCACACATTTTAGAAACCTATAAGAAAATATTTAAAGATAGAAAATCAGTAATTATTTCACAAGCTTTATATGCATTGCCTGTCTTTTCTTTTTTATGAATAATTTATAATATCTGTCTTTGTTATATATCAGGTTGATCTCAAAGACAAATGGAGAAACTTGCTCAGAAAATGATGCTTGGTATCATGGATAATTTATAAAATCTGTTATTTGTTATAATATATGTTTTTTTTGATGAACTGTAATGATCTTACAACAATTGTATATATTTTCACCACTAGTACTAGACTAGAATTACTTTAACCTGTAAACTGGCCTTTTGAGTCTTTGTTATATATTTTCAGCTTTGTTTATAGCTTTATTTATAGAATTAGCTTTTTTAAAAAACAAGAGTTAATTGCACACATGTTTCTGATCTTCATTTTAGATTGGACTCTAATTTTTTTTTAAACAAATGCCAACTAAACCTATACCGACGGACGGAATTGTCGGTATATGTATCTTAAAAAAAATCTACATGATACCTATACCGACGGTTCTGTCTGTGGGCATAGGTAAACCTTATACCGACGGTCAAACCGTCAGTAAAAACTCGTCATTATATATGTAACATATATACCGACGGAATGGATTCATCGGAATAGATACACTTATTTGTCGGGGTAGGACATACTTATACCTACGGATTCATCTGTCGGTATAGGATCCCAGCATCTATACCGACGGTTTCTTCCGTCGCTATAGAGGTATACCGACTAGCATTTTACTGACGACATTTTATCTGTCGGAATATCTCTTTTGTCCGTCGGTATAGGGTCTAATACCCTATACTGACGGATTTTTGGTGTTTTACCGACGGTTTTGTTTCCGTCGGTATATGTTATTTTTTTTGTAGTGTGGGTTTTGCTTACTGGAAATGGTGGTATCGATACGGATCAAGGTGTATCGATACGGGCCTTGTAAAAATGATATTTTGGCCATTTAAAAAGCATTTTAGACATGTTAAAAACCTATGAAACCATTTCAAACATATTTTCAAGTTGTTTGGACTTTAAATAAATTTTCAAAGTATTCAAACAAGTTCAAAAACATTTTTCAATTATTATATCAAAACATTAGTTCTTCAATTAATATTTCAGTTAATTACACTGCATATCCCAAATTATAACCCTCATTTGGTCTCTAAACTTTTGAGCTTTCTAATCTCATCCTCAAGCAATGACCCTCTTTCTAAATTGGCTCCTAAGCTTTTAAACTTTATAATTTCATCTTCAAACTATTACTCTCATTATGAATTAGTCCCCAAGCTTTTTGACATTCTAACTTCATCTCCAAATTATCAGTATATGTTGTTAATAAAATCGTTATTAAAATTGGTAAGTGTCATGTAAAGACTGATAGTATGATGTGGCATAAACAATCATTTGAGGATGAAATTGGAATGTTCCAAAATTTGGTGATCAATTTAGAATGTGACTCATAGTTTGGAGATGAAATTGAAACATTCAAAAGTTAGGGACCAATTTAGAATGTAAATCATAGTTTAAGGATATAATTAAAACATTCAAAAGTTTAAAAACTAACTTAGAATGAAATACTTAGTTTAGGAAGTGCAATTAACTCTTAATATTATTGACTAATGCCAACGAACATGAACTTTTTTATTCAAATAATGACCTAAGTATAAGGGATAGGACTTAGGAGTTGTCTAGAAATTGAACCCAAGACTGTTTAATCGAACACTTGAACAAGTCCTTTACTCTCTTTCTTTTTTGCCCTCCCTGTTCCCAATAACTTATTCTGGTTAATCTGGATCGACTTACGTCTCATACTTATCTTTAGTGAGTGAATTTCACAGCGAGAATTTTCTGCGTAAACAAGGCCTCGGACTCGAGAACAAGTCCTTTACTAATCACTGTAAGTTCAGTGACCTAACCTACTAACTGCTAACTGTATAGCTAGAAGAAGCAATACATATTTACGTGGTGAATATATATTATACAAGAAACCTTGGAAGCCCTACTTTATAACCATAGTTTTGAACATCCTCTTGGACTTGTTGTCTATATTCCTTAAAGCTAAACCTTCTGTACACCGAGGGCTCGCTGCAACTCTCGATCACAGTCTCGTATGATGGGCAAAGGAAATATGCAGCCGAGAACCTTTCCTTTGTTGGATTAGTCACCACACAATGTTGCACACTCTTATAACAATCGTTGCTCCATGCCTGCACAATTGATAGCTAACTAATCAACTCGACTCGACTAATCACTGGTGTAATGGTAAAAGACTTGTGATATTACCTGAAAGATATCTCCGATGTTGATGAATAAAGCTTCGGGGTTAGGTTTAACTGCAATCCATTTCCCATCTTTCACCAACTGCAATCCTCCAATCTGGTCTTGGTGCAATACGGTGAGGAAATCGCTGTCTGTGTGCGGCATTAGGCCGAATAACGGGACGGGGCACGGTGGGTATCGGTTCAGTCGAAGATAGCAAGTGCTCAACAAAGAATTCTCCTGGAAGAAAGTGGAGTTATGACCTAATTTCTCTGCCAGAATTTCGGCTAACTTCTGAGCAAGACTGGCAACTTTTGTGGCGAATTGTTCCACCGATGAGCTGCTTTAACACATTGCATAATTATTTTTTTACGAAGGGTTCTAGTAGAAAAGAGGATGATGTTCATTTAAGGTACCTGAAAGTGGTATTTAAGGAACCAAAGCTCGAGATATCGGTCATGGGAATGTGGAAGGCTTCGGACCATGATAATTGCCTTAGCGAAGTAGCTGTTGGCGTTCCCCAACGGTAACTGCCTGCGGAGAAATTCATGAACTTGTCTTCCCTGCACTTGTTGTAAAAAGGTTGCTTGAACACTTTCACTTGCTCTTCCCTCATCTTGTCCAATATGTCTCTCGAGATCCCATGGTTGATCACTTGAAAAAAACCCCATTCCTTTGCAGCCCTAGCTATCTCTTCCTTGCAACTTTCCTTCTCCGCCTCGTCGTCGAGGGCTAACCGGCTTAGATCGACCAACGGAAGCTCGCCTTCTTCGACCGTGGTGTGCCGGTCGATGTTCGGAGATACTTTTGTCGTCCACGATTCATTCTCGGCGAAAAGGGTCTTGTAGGTTTCATGGAATGGTGGATCCGAATCCATCACCTCTAGCAGCTGATCTCAAAGCAAAAGATGGAAAATGAGAGAGTAAACTAAAGCTAGCTGACATGGAAATATAAATACTTCACTATATATACACATATATATAGGCACTGCAATGATATCAGGGGCGGATGTATGTAAGGGTATGATGGGTCATGTGAGCTACCATTAATTTTTGAGGTAAATTATAATGGAGGTCACTCAATTATGAGTAAAGTTATATTTTAGTCGCTCAAATATGAGTAAGGTTACATTTAGGTCACCATTCATACTTAAAAAAATTATTGCTACAAAAATTACATTTGGGTCAATCCTCAAATGCTCAAACTTTTGATAACTTTTGTCTTTGAAACTCGGAAGAACTTTTACGATATCACACTTATCTCTTTAGACGCAGAGCCGTCCCTGGGCATGGGCATTAGGGGCGCCCGCCCAGGGCCCCTACCCTGCCCATGGCCCATTTTTTCTGAATATTTATAGTTCAGGTTTAATATTTTTAAATATTTATTATTTAAAATTTAATTTTTTAATAATTGTTATTAGAGTTCTATTCTTAAATTTTATTTTTTTCGATATTTTTTATTAGGGGTATAATTTTTTTCAATACTTGTTATTATAGACTTTTTTTTGAATACTTGTAATTAGGGGCCAATTTTTTATTATTTATTGTTATTTCAATACTTGTTATTAGGGTACAAATTTTTTAATACTTGTTATTATGAGGCCAATTTTTCAATACTTGTTATTATGAGGCCAATTTTTCAATACTTGTTACTAGGGGCCTATCTTTTCTAATATTTGTTATTAGGGGCCTACTCTTAAATTTTATTTTTTCCAATACTTGTTATTACGAGTCCAATTTTTTTCAATACTTGTTATTTATAGTCTATTTCCCCTAATATTTGTTATTACATGCATACTCTTAAAATTTAATTTTTCAATACTTGTTATTAGGTTTCCATTTTCCCTATATTTGTTATTACAAGAATACTCTTAAAATTCATTTTTTTTTCAAAATTTGTTAATATGGACCCAATTTTTTTATATCACTTGTTACTAAGGGTCTAAATTCAAAAAAAATTTCCAATACTCGTTATTAGGGGAAAGGGTGAGCAAAACTCCACTCGACTCGAAAAAATTGATTTTTTTCGACTCGACTCGTCTTGACTCGAAAAAAATTTCAAATAAAGTTTGAGTTGTAAATTAAAAATTCTAATAACTCAAAATTTTAGTATTTAGTAGATAAATTTTTAAGTTCGAGTCGTAAGGACTCGTAAACTCGCATAACTTGAAATTTTTTTACTCGATCGAACGCTCACCCTTAATTAGGGGCCTATTTTTTAAGTTCGCCCATAGGCCACTAAAATCTCAGAAACGGGTCTGTTTAGACGTTATATTCGAAAAGAAAAGCTATGCATGTTGTTGAACTTGAAAGATATACATGGCTGAATCTACACCAGTTGAAGGAGTGGTTTAATCAAAGTCTGTAATTAAAAAGAAAATCTGAGAAAACAAGGGACATGATTGTTTTTATGTCCAATACATGCATGAAAAGTGAACAGGGTTGAATATTTGATTGTTTCCGGGATGTACTTAAAGGGATTGAAGGGGCAGTTGCTCTCTTAAAATTTTGAAATTTTTATATGATTAAAAAAATTAGAAAATTTTATTTATTTCTTATTGAAAATCTATTTTTGTCCCTCTAAAATTTTATAAGTACGCTCTCTAAAATTCTATAAATTCTTCCTCTAACATAAAATTCTACGTCTGTCCCTGATTATTACCTAACAATAACATATAAATCAAGTTGCATGTATATAATTGGAGTAGCAGAGTTGAGGCGACTGCTGGAAAGGATAAGAGCACTGAACTTCATGAATGTGCCTCGAACCTGTGCTAAAAGATATCTCATATCTCTTGAAACCCTAAAAGACAACAGATACCAACTTGGTTTTTTTTTAGCCAAGAATAAGTCCACATAAGCCATAGTGCTAAAAGATATTTCATAATGGTTGTCACACTCACACGCATATGAATTATATGAGTAATGTTTATACTATATTTTTTATTATAGATCGAATGATATTAAATATTTAAATACGCTGAATTTCACTTTTTTATGTATTGTACTACTAGTAATACCAATACAGATCCATTTTAAATTCTCGAGTTAGCAAGATTTAGTGGTTTGAATTGGAGTAGTATATCGTTGAAGCAAATTAGTAGGCATTTTTACGAAGCCGTCGAACACGTTACACATATACGGTTCATAAACTTAATGAAAAACTCGGAATGAAAATTATGTTCGAGGGGGAGTGTTAGAAGTCGAACTCGAGTCTGATAAGACTAGCGGAGGAAATATGATTAGAGTATTCTTGAGACTTCGACGATCATGGGGGAGGGTGGTCAATATTTGAGTGGTGGGAGGAGGCCTTGCAGGTCATGTGGTTGTTGTTGCTCCCTCCCCAGCCACCATTTTGCATTATATTGGTGAACAAAATCTTGTATTTCCCACCTGAATCATTAAGAGATTTGATGAAGTTTTCAATTTTAGTATTCGGGGTACAGAACTCTCCTCCTCATGACCAGGGACGGAGCCAGTATTAAATCGTGAGGGGGGCAAGTTGTTTAATTTTAGAACGATTGAGATCTTAAAAAGTGATTAAAACATAAAAATTAAAGGAGTTGAGATTTAATTTCACTAATTTTAAAATTAAAAGGTCTTAAAAAGTAATTAAACCAGAAAAATTGGGGGTCAATGCTTAAATTAATTAATTTTAAAATTGATAAGGTCCTAAAAATAAATTATACCAGACAATTTTGGGAGGGGCAAGGACTTAATTGAAATTATTTTAAAATTGTCAATGACCTAAAATATAATTAAACCATCAAAATTAGGGGGGGGGCAATTGCCCCTCCCACCCTCTACTTACATATGTCCCTGCTCATGACCACTCGCTCAACAGGTCATGCGATGTGCCTTGTTGGGGTCTTCTATTTCTTTTCTGTGATTATGACATCGACTTTTTTTGTTCGTCGATTTAATTTTATTAATAAAAAAACGAGTTTATTCTAGTTGTGTGTCTCGTTGAAATTTTTCTAATACGAAATGGAAGAAAAGAGTATAGCACACTCGGAATAACAAAAGATCACCCAAAATCAATATAGACAGCAAAATGCAAGCCCCTACTCGTATCTGCACTAGACACTAGGGGTAGGCATAATTACCTGACCCAGTTGACCCGACCCAATTACCCGATGACCCAAAGTAAATTAGGCGGGTAATCTTATAAAAAAATTACCCGACCCGGTAGTTTTTCCGGGACACAGGCCGGAAGTTTTCCCTTATCAGGTACCCAACCCGATAAATTTTAAATTATATTTTTTATATTTTAAATTAAATTTTTATTTTATGTTTCTTAATATTTTTACTCTAAAACTAAGTTTAAATCCTTAAATTCTTTATATGTTTGTATTATATACTTTTAAGTTTAATTTTTTAAAAAATATTTTTGTGTTTAACATGTTATTTTAAAAAAAATTAGAATTAAAAAAATAAAAATAATATGAACCGAGTACCCGAGTTTTACGGGTACCCGAGTCTCGGATACCCAAATGTGATAGGCCATGACACAGGCCGAGCAATGAGATATCCGAACAAATCGTGTACCTAATTTTTCGAGTACCCGACAATGCCCACCCCTACTAGACACCCAATACAACATGATTTAACAACCCATCCTATCTCTACATTACATATCACCACCTTGCTCTGAACATCGAAGCAGAACAATCCTGAAGCTAATTGTTTTGTCAAGTTACATTAAAAGTTACCACCATGCTTTGAAGATGGATTCCCAAAGCATACCCTTCTTCGCTAAACAATTTGTTAACACATTTTCTTGTCTTAACACAAAATTAAACTGCACATTCCCAATCTTCTTAACCAATCTATCAATATCAACTAGCTCCAACCACCAGCCCCAAGGTCTTTGGAATTTATTCCTTACCCAATTGAGTACCACCTTAGCATCAAATTCTATAATCAACGGAGCTTTTTCAATCAAATCCGCCTCAATAAACAACTCTAAAGCAGTTTTAATAGCTTAGAGTCCCGCATACTCTACTCCTAATCCTTAACAAGGACCAGAGAATATATCTCCCGTTCAGAGAACACTACCATATCCTGCTTCATTATCCTTTTTCTGGAGGTAACCAACCCGAGACAGTCTCTCTCTCACTAAGAGTGTTTCTAATTCCTCTCCTCGGATGAAGCCACCAATCATCTATGTTGAGAGTACAATCTTCCATTGTAGCCTTTAATCTGAACAGAGCTCTCAATTTAGAAAAGAACATTGACTTGTGTGCTTATTGTTGGGTTATACACCTTTTTAGCCCACAAAATTATCACATGTTAATAATTTTTTGGTCTGATTTTTTTAATTTTGACTATAATTTATTTAATATTTTAATTAATTAAATTTTATAAAATATGTATTTAAAAACTAGTTGATTGAAAGTTTTTAAAATATATATTTTTTATATTTTTATAATAATAAATTTTAAATTATAAGAAGTCAAAGTTAAAAAATTTGAGAAAAAATGTCAACATATGACAGTTTTAGTGGGACAGAGAGAGTAGTTAATAACTCCACCCAATTAAATAACACGACTATCCCTTTTTGGTGCTCATATTCATGTCTAACTATTAATTAAAAAATTGAGTTTATGGTTTAATGTTTAAGATAGAGTTTAGAGCTTAGGGAGTAAGGTGTAATTTTTTGTTTTATGGTGCAAGATTTAGGATTTTTTTTTGAAAGGAGCAAGATTTAAGATTTAAGATTTAAGATTAAAGTTTATTTTAATATTTTTAGTGTTGAGACACAAATATAAACACTAAAAAAAGGTAAATGATTTTTGTTCGAAAAAAACCTTTCAATCTTGTGCATTGAATTATTTTCCTTTGTTTGAAATGTTTTAGTATCCCTTGTATTAAATCTTGATTTTTGTTCGATGAGAAAAAAACTCGATACATTTATTTATTTATTTTGTTTATAAGATTTGAACTTCAAATATTATTTTTAAAATATATTTATTCAGTATAATTCCACACCTAATATCTTTGAAGTGACGATATCATACCCAATTGGGAATTAAAAAGCAATATGAAAAGAAAATATCGCCGGACAAGAAAATTATTGTTGTGATTGACAAATATGAAAAAGGAAATTGTAAAAAGCTCAAAAAACTAATGATTAATTCATCAGTGTCAGTTTTTGTAGACATTGCTATAATTGTCATGTGTGAGTGTGACAATATAAATATCTCTAATTACTTGATCAATTAATAGATATGTGTAATTTTAATCTTTAGTTCTTCGCAATTCCCTTCATTCGTAATATTATATGAAGTTAAAATCCACTTCAATTTAATTATTAAAATTAAAGCTTTTAAATTAAGAATAATCATGTTTTTTTTAAATATTTATGATTTTAACTTAGCTGCGCTATCTCAACTCTATGATGTCTAATTTTTACTTTTTTTTTTTTGGTAATCGACAATTAATCTTAGTATTGTTGTTGACCACCAAGTCTATTATTTTTCTCGTTTTTTTCTTGTTTTTTCATATTTTAATAAGAAATTTTTGTCTTTGTGACACACGTTTCCTTTGTCATTGTGGTACATTTTTTTTAATTTTTTTGTGGTTTGTTTCATCTGTCCTTGTGGCATGATTTCAGCATACCTTAGCGGTCGGTTAGTGCTTGTACAAAGATCTTCACGACGCTAATCTCTGATTATGGTTTTGTCGGTGGTCTTAGAAAGATGGATCTCCACTTGGTTGATGGTTGATTGCCGATGTAATCAGACCTGACTAGTGAAGCTAGGGATGGGCATTTCACCCGGGCCCGACGGGTTCCGACCCGACCCGGCCCGATCGGGTCGGGTATTTTATGTAAAAAACGAGTTCGGGTCTGGATTTTGTGCAGGGCGAGGTCGGGTTCGAGTTTTAGGGTGAAAAAATTCGACCCGACCCAGAACTAATAATGTAATTTTTCCCTAAATTTTTTAGGGATATTTGTAATAATACCCCTCTTTATATTATTTTTTATAATTAGGTCCTTAAAATTAATTTTTTATTTACATTTTAGCCTTTAAATTTATTATTTTTATAAGTATGCCTCTTAAAATTATTTTTTTACAATTAGGTCCCTAAAATTAATGTTTTTTCTATAGGTCGGGTCGGGTTTGGAATATTTATTTTCGGGTCGGATTGGGTTCAGTTTTAGGATAATTAGTTTCGGGTCGGGTTCGGGTGGGCCAAAAACCCGACCTGACCCGACTCGTGCCCGTCCCTAAGTGGAGCAATATGTCTGATAGCTTGGTTCGCTCACCACTCTTTTTTCACTTCGTAAAGTGTCTCGTTTGGATAAGGACGAGGTGATTCAAGAAGGTTTCTGAATTTTGGTATGATAATCTCGACAGAAGTGTCTGCTTTTTTTTGCACCATTATAAGAGACTTCTAGTGGATTTGTCCTTTTTTTCTGTTTTTATGCATTGTATTGTATTACATTTCAAGGTAATTAATAAAATTTAAATGACATTGTTCAAAAAAAATATGGGCTCTTTCAGCACAAATTTCTTAACGTAAAATTCCTACCCAATCGGTCGTTTGAGAGAAACTGGGAAAACCAGCTGTGGCAAAACGGCCATTCGAACACAAAATTAAGTGAAAAACAAAAATAACGCTCGTTCAACGTTCAAAACACACCTTATTTAGCACTATTTCTCCGGTTGACGCTCCAACATCGGTTGAAAAAATTGTGCTGAACTCAGCCTAGGTATATAATCTCTACTTTCCAACATAATTATTTGCTCCATCCCTACAATAATCAAATTTCATGTACTTTATCTAAATCACCAATAAAATGGAATTAAACAAGTTTGAATATTTGAATTTAAATTTCTAGATTATTGTTTTATTATTCATATGCCCTGAAACTATTATTAAAATTTCAGAATAATCCTCAATCTTTAAATGTTCATATTAACTCTTTAAAGTATCACTATTGTAGCAAATCAGATCATTTTGTTTGCCAAACCATTAGATTAGACGTTAAACATTAGATTACACTTAAAACACGTAGTTCGAATTGTAATAACGTGTGTGCTTATTATGTGGACAACTTAGATCTGACGTGTTAAAAAATAGTCATCTTAGCTTTTATTGACATCATTTTTTTAATATGTCATACCTAAATGGTCTATGTAGTAGGTGCACACATATTTACATTTTAATTCACGTATTATAATATAGTCATGTTATATCCGAATTGTCATTTAATGTCTAAATTGATAGATATACTAATAGATTCAATATGATATTAATAGTTTGAAAATTAAATTAACATGTTTTGAAATTCAAAAACCAATTTAGAACCTGTGAGATAGTTTGAGGATGTTAAGTTGAATTATGCCTTTATGGAAAGAAAAGTGGGCTCATGTTTAAGAACCCAGTGAATTAGGGCTTAGAGCCTATATCTAATGGTTCATTAAACCGATCCCAATTTTAAATTTTCGTTGTTTGATAATCACATGAAATATGACTTTGATTATATTTGAAATATTTTTGAACGAGATTATATTTGAGATTGAGTTGATCAAGTTAGTGTTGATGGACGATTGGCCATAGTTGCTTATTTATTATATTTTTCCCCTATAAGTCCCGGGTCCAAGTCCTAGTAAGAGTATTTCTTTCCCTTAGAGTCTTCTCTTTCCTTTTAGATAGAAGTAGAACTAGTATTTGTCCAAAAAAAAATTTTTTATATAATTTCAATACTATTTTTTTATATAATCACTAAGGGTGATAATGAGCTTGACCGGCTCGCGAGCTACCCAAGGCTCGGCTCGGTCAAAGCTCGGCTCGAGTGAGCTCGATTCGGGCTCGGGCTCGGCTCGACGGCTCGAGAAGCTCGTGAACAGGCTCAGAATCTACATATGCATTAAAATAAATTATGTGTTTGTATTTTCTTTCATTAGTTGGTTGTTGTTTGATTTTTTATTTTATTTAATTATGTGTTTGTATTATAATAATATTTATTGATTATTTGGATTAATCTAATTTTTGGCACTTTTCCACTTTCCGATCATTGAATTTCGTTTTAGTGTTGGTTATGAAAGAGATTTTTAACGAATCTTTTATATAAAAAACTATAGCAAATTTTTTTTTCGAGTCGAGCCTGACGAGCTTCGAGCCCGAGTCGAACCTAATAATATTGTTTTCGAGCCGAGCTCGAACTTAAAATTCCAAGATCGGCGAGCCTTGAACCCGAGCCAAACTCAATTACATTATTTTCGAGCCGAGCCGAGCCTGAACAAGCTCGGCTCGTTATCACCCCTAATAATCACTAACATTTAATTTTATTTGGAGATCAATTCAGATAGAATAATGTACAAATCTCATTCAGATCCGACCCGGATACCCGAACCAAAAATTGAATCCGTAATTTGGTTGACTATTGGAGTTTGGACACAGATAGATCGAAAGGGTAATGTATGTATGTTTTAAATTGCAGCAAAGCAAACTGTTTTAAACTTCTAACTGCAGAAAAATCCAAGGCATTTCAAAGGAAAACCAGAGAAGGGAAAAAGTGATGGCGCCACCGGCAGGTATACGGTGGTGCGCAGTCGTATTGACGCTCGTTGTATCTCTCTACATCTCACCGTCGATCGCCATTTACTGCGACGAAGACGATTGCTACGATCTCCTAGGGTCAGCTCCGTCACAAATTTCTCTCTCCGTTCATCGCCTCCCCTAATTTTAACTTCACTTTCATGTTTTATAGGGTTTCTCAATCTGCTAATGTCTCGGAGATCAAGAAAGCTTATTACAAGCTCTCCTTGAAATAGTGAGTTTTTCTTTTACAGAAAAGAAGAAGAAGCTTCGATCTCTTTACTGATTTAATTGTATCTTTAACTGGAATTTGTATTATTTTCCTTTTTAGCCATCCGGATAAGAATCCAGATCCGGAATCGAGAAAGCTTTTTGTGAAAATTGCGAATGCGTATGAGGTAAATACAATCCCTTGTCTTTCAATTTGCTGATTCTTCTTCTGTGTTAATTTGAATTTGAGATTTTCTGTTTGTTTTTCCTATAATGTGGATTTCCGGTTGCAGATTTTGAAAGATGAAGCTACAAGGGAGCAGTATGATTATGCAATTGCACATCCGGAAGAGGTGAATTTTTAAGCTTTTGTTTAAGGCATTTTAGAAATATAGTGTGCTCTGTAATGTTTAAACTGTGTTTTTTCTTGTGGCTTTATCGCCCTCGTTACTATCATGGGTCATTTAATTTCACTGCATTTTAGCTTACTCTGTAAAATTAATCATCAAATTTCTGTTTCATTTAGGTGTTCTACAATACTGCTCGTTACTACCGTGCATATTACGGTCACAAAACGGTGAGGATTATTTTAGTATGTCTGTTATTGAGTGTTCTTTCTGGTTTGGCATGGGGTTTTGGATTGATTTGTTTCTTTCTGTTCTATATGCTTTCTAGGATACGCGTGCTGTCCTGGTTGGTGTTCTTCTAATTCTTTCGGTGTTTCATTATTTCAATCGGTTGAACAGGTATAATCAGGTGAGTTACCATCAAATATTATCTAAGTTTTGCTACTTTCTGAATGTCAATGTTTGGTGGACATGCTTGATATTGGTAGATAATATCACTTAGAAGACTGAACTTTTTGCAATATCTTCTTAGTATATTACAGTGATACTCGTCATATCTTCGAAAAGATATCCTAGCAAGTCAAGCTTAGCTTACTGTTTGTTACCTCAAGGGTAGAGTCAGCAACAAAGATTCATCTCTACCCTCCTCTCCTCTGAATTTTACAAATGCACCAAATAAAGTTCAAACAGCTTACTGCTAGTTATGAAAATAAAACAGCATCATAGGAGAATTTTGTAGCATAAATATGTCCAATATATGTCACATAGAAATGCTTTCATTTCCCTTCATTTGACCCTTTATATGTTTCTCCTGCTATTCCATTTCTGGATTCAGGCTGTCGATATGGTTAAGAAGACACCTGCATACAAAAACAGACTGCGGGCATTGGAACTTGAACGCAGTGGAGGGACAACAAATAAGAAGAAGAGTAACAGGCAAATGGACAAGTATGATGCATTTACTCTTTTCAGTTTTGGCCTTTAAAATTAGACTCCAATGTTGTGGTTAGTTTACATTATGCACAAAGAGCAGTGTGGTTTTGTTTACATTAACAACCACATGGAGCAACGTGGTTTTGTTTACATTACACACACATGGAGCAACGTGGCTTTGTTTACATTACACACACATGGAGCAATGTGGCTTTGTTTACATTAAACACACATTGAGCCATATGCACATCCATCCTTTAAACACCTTGTTTTCTTTGTCAATAGAGATTACCCATATTTTAAGTTTTAACTGTAGGAAAAAGGAGGAAGATCTCAGCAATGAGCTTGAGCTGGACATTAAGGGAGCTGAAAAGCCATGCATCTGGGAATTAATTGGTGTCCGTTTTATTCTCCTCCCCTACACTATTGGCAAGGTCAGTATACCGGCTACTAACCTAAAATAGCTGCAATTTGGGTTAAGATTAAGTAATTTAGTGAATACCAAATATGTTGGTTATAGCCGTGTTTGATCTTGCTGTTATTGTATTAGCTAAAATCTTCAACCTTAGTTTTTAGACTGAAACAGGTTACTGACTAAATTTCTGCCTCTCCAGCTATTGTTGTGGTATGGCTGTTGGTTCTGGAGATACAAGGTGAAGAAAGCTCCATATTCTTGGGAAGACGCAGCTTACTTGACGAGAAACTCCCTCGGAGCTCCTCTTGATGCGTGGTTAAACATTGGTAACTTTGCTTAACTTCTTCCATTTGCATAAAGAAACACATTTTCTTAGAGATTCGAAGATCGATAGATGATAGAATCATAGAATCGTGTCTCGTGATAGGTATATACTCGCATGAATGATCAACATAGTAATTACTAATTAATTGTTTTTATTGTTAAACTAGTTAGAGGAAATGCTTCATTTCATCAAAGATTTGCATCGTACAATATGAACTATTGTACTCTATCGCTGCAACATCATTCTTGGGTATCCGTCACTGAAGTGCCGGTTTTATCCTTTTTCTCGTTTATTTGTGTTTCTTAGATGAATCAACCAAGGAAGATCTAATTCAGAGACGGTTGTGGATAAAGTCCAACTTAGATGGCTACCTAGCAGAAATGCGGAAAGAGCACAAACGCAGAAGATAGAGAGATTTATCGCATTGCTTGCACGAGATTGTTTGCGGAAACTTCAACATTCGAGAAAAACAACCATGTTTTTTTCTCGTATGATGATGGTTTTGGTTTTACTTATATTTGAAGGAAAGAGGAGATGTCGCTGATTACCAAATTTTGATACCGAAACAACCGAATTTAATTCTTGTTGCAGAGTACCAAAGCATAATCTTTTATATATTTCTAAACATAAAGTTTAGTTTAGTTTTAGAGTGGGATGTTAAATTAGTGACGAGTAAAGGTGTTTAATCATTTATTTTCTTTTATATTCATAAGTCCTCTAAGATTTCACCTTCTCTTAGGTGTGTGACAAGTTGCTACAAATTCGAATCCACCTTTTTATACACTAAAGATTACATTTTGTTAAAATTTAATTCCATCCTACTAGGGATGGACTGAGGGGATGCTGGGATTAAAATTTTAGGTCTGTTTGTGATTTTAACTCCGGTGAATATTTATAACATTTCAACATTTTTATCGGAAATAATGATGTTTAACCGAATTAATTTAGGTTCGATGTGTTGTAATAAAAAATATAAAATTAAAAAATACTCTTAACATTTGACTGATTAATCATTTTGGCCTATATTTTTTCCATCAAAATGACCTGGTTTTCCATAAAATAGAAGGGGTGAAATTGAGTGCAACATGGGGATAGAGATGACAAACGGGTGGGGCGGATGCATATATCTCATCCCTATATTCACTTAAAATTTTCATATTCACTACCTACGACGGGTAAAATTTTTAAATTTACACCCGCCTACACGGGTATATTCTCAAATTTATTCCACACTCACCACCCAATTAGATACTCATTACCCATCTCGTACCTGCCTGTACCTGCTTATTAACCCGCTTGGCAACAACCATACTCATAAAACATAAATTCAAGAATAATCACAAAACATAAATCACAAGCAATATCCTATAAAATTTTAAGATTTATAGAATAATTTGTGAAATTACATCTAAATTCATAATGGTCCAAATTTATATGACGGATAGAATGCGGACGATAAGTGCAATGCGAAATTCACACAATTGTACCCATCTACCCTCATAAGATTAGCAATTCTGGTTTTCCATGAAATTGGCTCATCTCTTCCGAGCTGCCAACCCGCCGCTGCCCAGTTATACTAGCGGACTGCATCTGGGCAGTACATGCATCGCACCGCACTGCACCGCCCCGCCAGGCCCAACAGTCCTCTAGACTAGCTCAAAATTAGTTAAATTAAAACTTTCACTAAACTCTTATTTACAAATAATCCCCAAAAACGACAGGCCAGAACCAGAATCAGAACCAGAACGACAGCACTCTGAACAAGCTACCCTTTTGTTCCAGTTTCATGCACCAAACGCCACTTCCTCATCCATGCCTCGATCACAGGTCGATAACCCCTTTGAAATAATTCTCCTGTATATGAATTCCATGGTTTAAATCTCATTTCATTTGTTAACAGATTGGATACTTGGTTGCTGTAAATAACAATCTCCAAGAAGACGCTTCACTCCCCAAGCTCCCGCTCTTTCACGGCCCCAATTTCATCGGCCGCAACCATGTTTCCGTTCCCGACAAGAGACTCAGCCGCAAACACATTGCTTTAACCGCCTCCCCTGACGGCTCCGCCCATTTACTCGTCGTAAAGTTCCATTCTTTTCACCAATTTATTCCTCTTCCTCTCTCTTTGGTTGATCAATTCGTGGAATTTTTTTAGGAGGGGACGAACCCAGTTGTTGTTAGGTCCGGCGAGCTGAGAAAGAAGCTTGTTTCCCGCGAAAATGCAGCTATTAGCAATGGTGATATCATAGAGCTGATTCCTGGTCATCACTTGTTCAAATACGTATCATCATCTTCAACAGGTGAAAAGAAGAGGGGTTATGGCGAAGCTAATAGCGATGGAGAAAGCCCGGAACTTGCTGCGAAGAAAATTCGAAATCAAGGTTCCGAAAATGAAGCAAACTCTGCTAATAAGTTGAAGGTATGAAAGTTGAAGCTTTTTTCTTTCTTTAAAAGCTTTATTTTTGAATGGTTTGCTCTAATTTTGATAGGCAGAGGAGAAAGAAAGTAGTGATAGAGAGCAGAAATGTGTTGAGGCTATTCGGGGTTTTCGGGTTTCGAATGATAAGTTGCCGCATACATTTCGTCTCTTGAAAGTTCAAGGCTTGCCAACATGGGCAAATACCAATTCTGTTTCTATAGGGGATGTGATTGAGGTAATAGTTTTAGACATTAGTGATTCAAGTTATGCTTGGCCTTGATTTACTTTTCTGCTTGTATTGCTTATTACATTGCTAGGGGGATGTTCTTCTCGCGGTCCTCTCGAATTACATGGTGGATATTGATTGGTTACTATCAGGTGAATTCTCTTAAATCATCGTGCTGTGATGGTTCTTGTTGATTGATGATGAGGCATATATATATGCATATTTATCTTGTCTTGTGTAGCATGTCCGAAACTTGCGAAAATTCCCAATGTATTGGTTATTCACGGGGAAGGCGATAGCAGGCTGGATCTTATGAAGGTCAGCTATAAGTCTAAATGTTTCTTTTAATCGGCGGAAGCTCGACTTATACTTGTGTGTTTTCACATTATTTGCTGCTTGTTATACAGAGAAGCAAGTGTAACAATTGGATTCTGCACAAGCCACCATTACCCATTTCATTTGGGACACACCATTCAAAGGCAATGCTCCTTGTGTATCCTAAAGGAGTGAGAGTTATCGTTCATACGGCGAACTTAATATACGTCGACTGGAATAATAAAAGTCAAGGTTTATGGATGCAAGATTTCCCTTGGAAAGATCAAAGTAACTCGGCAAAAGGATGTGGATTTGAAAATGACTTGGTTGACTATCTCAGCGCATTGAAGGTACCAGATTTTAGCGCATTTCGTGGATTTGCTCTTAAAAGTTGCATGTGAAAAACACGTTTTTGATCTGCTCAGAGAATTTAAACATCCCCCCTTCATACAAAACTTACAGGTTGTTGTAACAATACCTTTCTTTTCTGGAATTCTTACAGTGGCCAGAGTTCACTGCTAATTTACCGGCTCTCGGAAACTTCAACATTAATTCCACCTTCTTCAAGAAGTTCGATTACAGTAAGGCAAAGGTATAATTTTATTTCTTTGAAGTTATATTTTATATCTTTACCTACAGGTATAATGTTACAGGACTTAATTCTGTTTATGTCTCGTAACTATATGTGGGGGACCTGATAAACTATTTGAGAACTTTCAGGTTCGACTGATTGCATCTGTCCCTGGATATCATACGGGTTCCAGTATGAAAAAATGGGGCCATATGAAGATGCGTACTGTTCTCCAGGAGTGTGTTTTCGATAAAGAGTTTCAGAGATCTCCTCTAGTTTATCAGGTATTGTTGGACTTCTAGTTATGTGGAGTCATGCAGTAGCTCCGTTTCTTTTGCTTTCATTGATGGCATTTTTTTCTTGTTCGACTTATGTAGTTCTCCTCCCTCGGTTCATTGGACGAGAAATGGATGGCTGAGTTTGCATCCTCACTGTCATCAGGTTATTCAGAAGATAAAACACCCCTTGGTTTGGGGCAGTCGTCGATAATATGGCCCACTGTTGAAGATGTCAGATGCTCCTTAGAGGTACTATCAAGTAGCTTTCTCAGTGTTAGCATTATATATTAGGCTTTAAACTAACTCGTTAGTGGTACCAGCAGATGTTGAATAAAAACACGACTTCTAGTCAAGTGAAGTTTCTTTTATATCTGTTATTCTACCTTGCTTTCTAGGGTTATGCTGCCGGTAGTGCAGTTCCAAGTCCGCTTAAGAACGTGGAAAAGGGATTCTTGAAGAAGTATTGGGTAAAGTGGAAGGCAAGTCATACCGGCCGCTGGTATGTCTATTTCATCTCTGGTGAAAGATTGAGCTATAAAATATCATTTAACATTGTCGATTCTTGAGGTTTCTCATTTTGGTTGTTTCAGTCGCGCAATGCCACATATCAAGACGTTTACCCGCTACAAGGGACAAAAATTGGCGTAAGAATTCATTCAGCCCTATGTATCGCGCTTTCAAAAGCTTTTAGTTTTTAAGATTTGTATTTCCGCTTCTCATGCTGGTCGTTAGAACTTTCTCCATGGATGCAGTTGGTTCTTGCTAACTTCAGCAAATCTTAGCAAAGCTGCATGGGGAGCTCTTCAAAAGAACAATTCTCAGCTGATGATTCGTTCTTACGAGGTACGTATGTCTGACTAAGATGTAAATCCCATCGAATAGATATCGAAAGTTGAAACCGAACCCATGGAATGCACTGCATTTCCCCAATCTTTCAAGATATAGATATTCAACAAATGAATGCATTAGTTTTTCTTCGCCATTTTTTTAATATTTCCTATTATCTTCTCATTATTTGACCCTTCGACTAAGCATCGACATTATGTTTTTCTTTTGGTATAAACCTTTCTAGCTCGGTGTGCTATTTTTACCGACTCACATCGAAGAAGATGGTTGCGAATTTTCCTGTACAGCTAATGGAGGCTCATCAAAGGTAAATGGCTATTGCTGATTCAATTTCATTTACCTGTGAAACATCATGTGATAAAGAAAAAGTTATAACCATTTCTATCCTCATATGTAAATCAGGGTATCGTTAAATCAAACTCAACCAGTACTTCCATAGCATCGAAAACGAAGTTAGTCACTCTTGCTTGGCAAGGAAGCAAGACATCGGATGTAATTCCCTTGCCCGTCCCATACGAACTCCCTCCCGAACCGTACTCATCCGAAGGTCATAAAACTTAATTATATCTCATACATAAACTTCAATCTTTAAAAACTGCATTTCGCAGTCGTCAAACTTATTCTTTTTCTCGTTCTCCATTGCAGATGTCCCATGGTCTTGGGACCGACGTTACACGAAGAAGGATGTGTACGGTCAAGTTTGGCCCCGACTGTAAACGAGTCATTCAATTTCTTTAGATTGCACATACAGATTATGTATATAAGAACACAGATTAATCGTGCTTCTGTAGACATTTATATGATTAGTCAGTTGGTCTAGTGAGTTGAGGGTTCGAACTAATTAAATTATTGATTTTCAATTCAACTGGTTAGTTCAATTCGATTCTACTAAATTATAAAACAAAGGACCAAAATTGTAAAGAAGAAAAATCCAAACCTTCTTAAGGGGGGCACAAGTACAATTTTCCCAAATCTTCAAGATGTAGAGAAATATTGAGTGAGTCCCGGCCCACAGTTGCAATACTATATAACTGATAACGAACACCAGATTTTCCGCCATAAATCAACACATTCTCTAGGGAAAAAAAAAAGAAAAAGAAAATCGGCATTGAAATCTTGTGAAATGGATGTAATCTTTGAAAACCGAAGTGGCAAAGCGTTTTGCATTGAAGTTGGTTTCTTCGATACAGTTCTTGAAATCAAAGAGAAGGTGCAGAAATACCAGGGAATACCTGTAAGTACTCAAACTCTGATCTTCAATGGCCGAGTTCTTGAAGACGAACGAGACGTCGAGTACTGTGGAATCCTACACCACTCGCTTATTCAACTTCTTGTGGCGTCGGATTCCGGTGGTGGTAATTATAAGCAGCAACCCCAAGTCAATGAACAAAAGAAACAACAAACTTCATCGGCGCCGTCGGAGGAAACAGTAACACAACTCAACGTCGATGACCCTTCGTCGGAACTCTTGGACCCTCTCGATATGGACGTGAACGATATGCTTTTAATATTAACGGAGTTGTTCCAAGAAGATGAAATGGAAGTGGAACCTGTCCCGGTTAACCCGCTAGTTCAATCAGATGGACGCCAGCTGACAGAGAATAACGGTGTCAATGCGAATATCGTGCCGCCACCGCCTACGAGTTCGGGGAAGGGACCGGAAGGGGATACTACGGGTGCGAAGAAGTTGAAGCTGACGGAAAATAAAGCTGCCGATGTGAATATCATGTCTACTAGTTCGGGAAAGGGAGTGGCAGTGGCAGGGGATACTACGGGTTCGAATACGTGGAATGATGTGCAAATAATGCCGCGGCCTATGAGTTCGGTGAAGGGGGCGGCAGGGGATACTAGTACTACGGGTTCGAATATGTCGAAGCCGAAGTGGAATGATGTGAAAATAATACCGCGGCCTATGAGTTCGGTGAAGGGGGCGGCAGGGGCTACTAGTACTAGTACTACGGGTTCGAATATGTTGAAGCCGAAGTGGAATGATGTGAAAATTATACCGCGGCCTATGAGTTCGGTGAAGGGGGCGGCAGGGGCTACTAGTACTATGGATTCGAATATGTCGAAGCCGAAGTGGAATGATGCGAAAATCATACCGCGGCCTATGAGTTCGGTGAAGGGGGCTGCAGGGGCTACTAGTACTAGTACTACGAGTTCGAATATGTTGAAGCCGACGCGGAATGATGTGAATATCATGCCGCCACCTACAAGTTCGGGGAAGGGGGCTGCAGAGGGCACTACAGGTTCGAATGTGTTGAATCTGAAGTGGAAGGACACTAACAATGTGCATACCATGCCGCCTCCTATGAGTTCGGGGAAGGGAGCAGCAGGGGCTACTAGTACTACGGGTTCGAATATGTTGAAGCCGAAGTGGAATGATGTGAAAATAATACCGCGGCCTATGAGTTCGGTGAAGGGGGCGGCAGGGGCTACTAATACTACGGGTTCGAATGTGTTGAAGCCGACGTGGAATGATGTGAATATCATGCCGCCACCTACAAGTTCGGGGAAGGGGGCTGCAGAGGGCACTAGAGGCTCGAATATGTCGAATCTGAAGTGGAAGGACACTTACAATGTGCATACCATGCCGCCTCCTACGGGGAAGGGAGCGGCAGATGCTAATACTTCTATTGGTTCGGGGAAGGGAGCGGCGGAGGCTAAGACTACTACGAGTACAGGGAAGTTGAAGCTGTTGGTGTTGCCGAGGCACGGGACGAAGAAGTTCGAGGTGGAAGTGAATGCGACCGATAATGTTGGGGACCTTAGGAAAGAACTGCAGAAATTGCAGAAAAAGGTTCTTTTGCCTTTGCCAGAAGAAGGCTACTTTTTCATTCATAAACAAAGTGTAATGGACGATGATCAGTCGTTCAAGTGGCATCATGTTGCCCAAGGTGACACGATCGAGATCTTTAATGGCTATGTTACTCGCGGCGAATGAACCGAATAGGGTTCTTTAACCGACCAAATATGCTTGCTCGGTTCTTTGTAATTCTTCTAATACAATCATACAGTTCATACAATTTTTCTGTGACTTTTCCCTTGAATTCTCCCATTACTCTCTTGCCACAGCATATACAAATAGCCATTTCTTGACGCAGTTTCGTCAACCGACTAAATCTGCTTGTTCAATTCCGTCACTGCGTTTAAGTGCATAATTACATTATTTAATTCTCGTTGAAAGGAAAAAAATGGAACAAAAATTCCCTCACTTGGTAGCACCATATCCTAATCCCAGGGACTCAAAGAACACTCCCCAGGCAATTTAGGGTAACGCTCAACATCCTTGCAGTAATCATAAATCACAAGGTTTCTTTGCACCCAAGCAAAGTCCTTCTTTTGATCATCATTCAAATGCCAAGCATCGTACTGATCCCACCAATACTTGGTGGTGGTCGATACGCATGCCGGGTACGGGTCTTCCCATCGGCACCCATCCACGCTAAAGTCCTTGTAAGATGATACGAATGGTGCCTTTTTCCAGTTGGTTTTCTCGAGCCCTCCTCTCGTCGCCCAATCATCGGCGTTCCATATGCTGGAGAACAAGTACATCGGCTTCTCGTTCGGGAAGAAGTCGTTTTTCTTTTCGCCATTGTTTTTGAACACTCTGATGGGAACTCTATCCACAAAGAATCTGTTCACAACACAATTCAGTATGTCATCATATTAATTCTATCAAACTATGACTTAGATTCTAATTGGTTATAAATTTTAAAACATTAGAATCTAAGTTATAATTTAGGGATGTTTAGTGAAATTAACCCAATTGAAAAAGTGTAACATACCTATAATCAAATTATGATTTTAATCCCTCTATTATACTAAAACTAGGGATTTAGTCTCTATAAATTTGGCCTGATTTGATCTTTTAATGTAAAGTCCAAATACTTAACATTGAACGTTTTCTCTCTCTTAAAAACACTATTTCCAACTCATGTCAATGTGCATTTTTGTGTGCTGAAAAGGATGTTTTTAAGAAGAAGAAAAATAATGTGTTTTTTTTATACAAATTTTAAATCTAATCTTAATCCTACCTAAAAGGGAAAGAAATGGTCTAAAACTCATGGCCTAAGAGAATATAAGGGATAAAGATAAGCAGCTTGGCAAACCGGTCAAATGCTCTTGCTCTTGCATCGACATTTTAATCAAACTGTAAACGGATGTTAATCATTTGATTAATTAATGACTATAAAAAGTAGAAAATCAAATTATACCATATTAAAGTATAATGACTAAATCATAAATTCAAAGATGATAGAGGGATCAAGCTCAGAATTTGGCCATTTTGGGGACTTACACAAGTTGGTGGTTGTTCCATAGAATGGAATATGTATGGAACTCTTCCGTAGGGTCGAACCAAAGCACGTGCCTCATCTCACGCCCTCCAACCCCATTTTTGTACACGTTTGTCTGAATCAAATACGGCTGCCCGGTCCTGTTCCCCAAGAACTCAAAATCCACCTCATCTCGTTCCGGCCCTGCCTCCTTCTCAGAACACATCTGCAAACACTCACACAAACAAATAAGATTCGAATCTTAACGTCGTGAATGAAACAAATTGGATTGGAAAGATCGTCCTATAACGGGACTATGTAGTAAACATACATAGTAAGCCGTGACAACACCAGCTGAATCACCTCCGACCAACTTCAGTTTCATGCTAAACCACCCGAATCTGTACTTTTCCTTGGTCTGAAATCCACAGCCTGAAACAACAATGTTCAAACAATCAATCACTACCGGAATCAGACTCTAAACACTCAGTGAACCAGATGAGTTGACATTGTGTTGATACCTGTTTCTTTGTCCAAGGAGAGGAACCAGGTGTTGCCATCTTCGGATGTTTTGAAATGATTTTCAGAAAACATTATGCTGAAGTTGTCTTCAAAAGAAGTTTTTGGAGCAGCTGCTTGAGATGAAGTAAGAAAGACAGATATTAGAGCTGTAATGAATGGCAGAAACGCCATTGGAGAGATCACCATTTTCTTCATTTTGGTTGGAAATGTGCACTGAATGATGGGGTATTTGAGAATGGCAGAAACGCCATTGTTTATTAATTAATTATTTGATAATGATTGAATCAGCCAATTCACCCATGCTAGGATGTTCAGTTCCTTGAAATAAACACTCATTAATTAATTTGTCTTTAGAATAATATAATCAGAAGGGTTTTTTGGATTGGACAACTGGATTCGGTGGCGGTCGGGACTCGGACCGACACGACAGGACACAACCTACTCACTGTTTACCGTTAATTGTGTGGCACCGTCAAAGTTCAAACATTCGACCAGATAAAAGAAAATGTGTATGTTTTGTTTGACTGCATATATAGCTAGACCTGACAAACTTGACCCGAGACCCGAAATCCGAATTAAATCACGCGAATCGAGACTCAAATTAAAACCGAAAATCAACCCGAAATAAACTGAACCGAAGTTGAACCGAATTTAGTTGAACCGAATGGACCCGAACAGAATGGACTCGATTAATAGAAATAAAGAAAGATAAAATATGAACAGCTGCACAAGTCACTAAAATGTCAAATATATTGATTTATAAAGTCATATATAGGGTGTAAAAATCTGACCAACCTAAAAATTTGATTAAAATCGACTAATCTCTCATTAAACCGAAAATAACTGAACCGAAATCAACCGAACCGAAATTAACCAAACCGAAAATCAACCGATCCAAAATGACCTGAAACACAATAGACCCGAACTAAAATTGAACCGAACCGAATCGAAACCGAAAATATCAGACCCGAAATAACCAAAATCAAAATGACCCGAACCGAACCCGAACTGATTGACCGTTTGCTACCTCTAAATATAGCTTGCAACTTGACAGATTAAAAAAAAATCAAAAACTCGTTTTTTTTTCTCACATGATGGGGGAATGGACACATGCTCATAATGCACTTTCACATGCAGCATTTGTATACAGACCATGGGGATCACATGCAATAATGTTTTTATATGAAAATATGGGTTGTCAACTGTCATGCATACCCATGAGTCCATGGCCGGATCTGTATAAAAAAAGGGTGAAGGAAAGAAAGGCAAGACTGGAATTTGCTTATATATATTCATCCAGATTGTAGTCTAGAAATGCTCAAGAGCATAGATTGTATTGGTGCATGTGGCTCAGTGCTTGTTAGTATACAAGAGTAAATGAAAGAAACCTCAAGAACAACCCTACCTTTATTCATCAGCAATGGCTGGTTTATATAGAAGAGGATTACAAGAGTAAAGAGAATGGATCTTGAGTAACAAACTCATAACTAACAATACTAACAGATTCTAACGTTAACTTAGATATACAACTGTAAGCTAGCTGTAAACAATATAACTGCTAATACACTTCCATCTTTCTTTCCTTTCATAACAACAGCTGATATACTTCCATCTTCCTTTTCCTTTATAGCTTATACACTTCCATCTTCAAGCTTCTTCTTTATTCATATGGATTCTTTACCAGTCATACTTCGAAGACGAATTTCATCTGCAGAAAACACTTTTAATTTTTCCCTGAGATGAACAAAAAAGGATGCTGACAAGGGCTTTGTTAGAACATCTGCAATCTGATTCAAGGCGGGAACATAGTTGATCTTGAATGACCCATCTATAACTTTTTCCCTTACAAAACTCAAGTCTAATTCAACATGCTTTAACTTTGCATGATGCACTGGATTTGCAGAATGAGCTATAGTACTGGTGTTATCACACCACAGTACTGGAGTTGTACTCAACTGAACACCAATTTCACTCAACAAAGATTTAATCCACATAGCCTCACACATAGCATTTGCAAGACCTCTAAACTCAGCTTCAGTGGAAGATCTGGACACAACTCCCTGTTTCTTTGAACTCCAAGATACTAAATTCTGGCCAAGAAACATACAATATCCAGCAGTAGACCTCCTGTCATCTGAATTAGAACCCCAATCTGAATCAGAATAGCCATTCAACGTAGTTAAAGTAGGCTGCATGCTAAAAAATAGCCCATGATCTATAGTCCCTTTCAAATACTTAACGATTCTTCTCACGGCTTTCCAATGCTTATCCAAAGGTGTTTGCATAAATTGGCTAACCTTATTAACTGCAAACTGAATATCTGGCCTGGTAGAGCAAATGTGCTGCAAAGTACCAACAACTTGTCTGTAAAGCTTGGCTTCTGAACATGGATCACCATCATTTGCAGAAAGAGTTGGTGATGTAACCATAGGTGTAGGAGTTGGTGAAGCTTCAAGCATATTTGTCTTTTCTAAAAGATCAACAATGTGTTTCCTCTGACTCAGAATAATGCCTTGATCAACATTGTGAACTGTCATACCAAGAAAGAAGTTTAACTTCCCTAGATCCTTTAAAGAGAACGTTGAGTTAATCTCCTTCACAATAGAATCAACTTCTTCATTATTATCTCCAGTTATAACCACATCATCTACATACACCATGATAAACAACTTGCAACCTTCAGAATTCCTAAAATAAAGAGAACTGTCAGCTAAGGATGCAGTAAAACGCAAGCTTTCTATTAAAAAACTTCTGAACTTCTCAAACCAAGCACGTGGTGCTTGTTTTAAACCGTATAAAGACTTTTTCAACTTGCAAACTAATAATTCCCCATTTTTACCAAGTTGTTCAAAACCTGGAGGCTGCTCCATGTATACTTCTTCAGTCAAATCCCCATTCAGAAACGCATTATCTACATCAAATTGCCTAAGACTCCACCCTTTGCTAAGAGCTAAACTAAGAATAACTCGTACAGTGACTGGTTTAACAACTGGACTATAAGTCTCAGTATAATCAAACCCAGCCTGTTGTGCATACCCTTTAGCTACGAGCCGCGCCTTGTAACGAGCCACACTCCCATCTGAGTTTCTTTTCACCTTGAACAACCACTTACAACCAATAGGGACTCTATCACTAGGCAAATTAACTAAATCCCAAGTACCCTTCTTTATTAAAGCAGTTACCTCATTTTCCACTGCAGTTTTCCAATGCAAAACCTTCATAGCCTCATGTATATTCTTAGGTTCTTCAGAATCAGATCCTAAAACCTCAGCACTATAAACCTTAGGTTTAAACACCCCAGCTTTAGATCTTGTAACCATGTGATGTCTTCCTTGACCAGTAGTAAACTCTGAAGAAGACTCAGACGACTCAAAATTCCTTTCATTACATTCTCGATCAGACTGAGTTGAACCAGTAGCACTGGAACCATTAATAGGATCAGCAGATTCTGTAGGCCTAGATCCTTCAACAGACGGAATATTAGACCTATCAGCAACAACTTGAATACCAGAAGCAGGCGTAGATAAAGCATGATTAGAAGGTGAAGTGTGAACTGAAGGTGAAGGTGAAGCATGAATTGACACAGGACCAGAATCAGTTGCACCAAAACGTGTAGTATCAGGAGAATATGTAGAACCACCAGATATACCAACACGTGCACCAGGTGAAGGTGAAGCATGAATTGACAAAGGATTACTCTTAACCTTTGGACAAAAGAACTTAGAAGGAGCAGAAGGAACTTGATCTGCAGTAGTAGAAACAGCTTTCCTTGTAAACACAGACTCATCTTCCTTGGCTTGAAAAGGAAATACCTCTTCATTGAACTGCACATGCCTTGAAACATAAAGCCTTCCATCACTGCTGAGACATTTATAACCTTTTTGAGTCTCACTATATCCCAGAAATACGCAGGGTTTCGACCTGAACTGCAACTTATGTTGATTATAGGCTCGAACTAGGGGAAAGCACTGAGCTCCAAAAACCCTCAGAGAGTTATAATCAGGCCTGCACTTGAACAGCTTCTCATGTGGTGACAAGCCTCCCAAAACCTTAGTGGGTAACCTGTTAATAAGAAAAACAGATGTATAAAACGCATCAGTCCAGTATTTAAAGGGTACTGAAGCTTGAGCCATAAGTGTTAAGCCAAGCTCCACTATATGTCGGTGTTTTCGCTCAACCATACCGTTTTGTTCAGAGGTATGAGGACAGGAATTTCTAAAAACTATACCCTGCTGATTAAAATAAGGAATTAACGTTTTAAACTCAGTACCACAATCAGTTTGAACAGTCTTAAGCTTGCAATTGAGCTGTCTTTCAGCAAGTTTATGAAAAGAAACAACTATATTATAAACATCAGACTTTTTGGATAGAAAATAAATCCAGGTATACCTGGAACAAGCATCAACAATACTCAAATAATAACATGAATTATTAGATATAACAGGAGCAGGTCCCCACAAATCCATCTGAATTAACTGTAAAGGTTCTGAATAAACTGTAGAAGAAGAATGAAACTGTAGCTTGTGACTCTTTCCCAATTTACATGCAACACAAGAGAACATTTTATTAATATCCAAAGAAATATTACAAGATTTCATGAGTTTAACCAGAGTCTCAGCAGAAGGGTGACCTAACCTTCTATGCCAAGTCTCAAAGTTACTCAAGCTAACAGTATTACAAGACAAAACACTAGAATCACAAACATCAAAACTAACATCAACAACAGTTGTATCAGTACAAGGCAAGACCCTAGAAATACAACCTAAAGACTTCCCAGTACAAGACAAATCATCAGAACTAGAACTAGATCCAGACGAATGAACACAATTAAAAGCCAAACCAGCAGCAGATTCAGAAGATAGTTTGTAAAGCCCTTCAGTTTGCACTCCTTGCAGAATCACCTGCTGTGTTACCAAATCCTTCACAGAACAAAAGTTAGGAAAAAACTCTATAGATACGTTATTGTCTTTAGTAAATCTAGAAACGGATAAAAGGTTTTTTTTAATAGACGGAACATGTAAAAGATTTTTTAAGAACAAGGGTTTAAAAGCCGTATTCAAAGAGGAAACTCCAATCTGAGAAATCGAAGCAGTTACCCCATTCGCTACAGATACTTTACCAGATCCAGAATAAGTTCTAGGATTAGAAACAACTCCTGCATCAGGAGTAATATGCGTTGTGGCTCCTGAGTCTGGGTACCACGCCGCATCATTAAAACCAGGTAGATTACCAGAAAGATTGCATTCATCGGACACAGCCGCCAGATTTGCTACAGCTCCTTGATCAGCCGCCGTTGGGGCAAACGAAAAATCATCAGGATTCTGATCTTCAATCAGTTCATCACCAAACTGGCAATTATTAGCCAAGTTAACCGCACCATCAAACGATTGATCATACCGAAAGAAGCAGCGATTGGCAAGATGGCCAAGCCGCCCACAGATCTGACATTGGGGCCGAGAACGACCACCAAATCCTCCATTAAAACTTCTACCTCGTCCACGGAAACCAGAACGACCACCATTATAAACCGGAAACCCCCCTTGCGATCGAAAACCTTGATCGGCACCAAGCCGTGAAGAGTCTTGCACCCGTTGAGAAAAATTGACAGCATTACTAGAAACCCCATTCGAAAAATTAGGGTTATTAGGAAAATTAGGGTTATTAGTAAAACCAGAAAAAGACCGTGTTACCCTTGATCCAAACGGACCATTCTGAGTTGGGCCACGAGCCATATTGACCGAAAACGACTGAGTCAAGAACTCCTGCTGCCTTGTCTCTGTATCTAACAGAACATTACAAACCCCATCAATCTTATACGGTTGCTGGCTTGAGGTGATGACAGCCACCACCGGCTCATACTCCGGCGGTAGACCTGACAAGATGGCAAAGATGTGCATTGTCTCCGAGAGAGGATGCCCACAAGCAGCAAGACTATCGCAAATGGACTGAATCTGTGCCAAATACTCCTTCATAGATTGATCTCGTTTACGCAGCGTCTTCAAAGAGCAGTGAAGATGCATCAATTTTGTGGTAGACGAAACCGAAAAATTTTGCTGCACTCGTTCCCAGATATCCAGGGCCGTCTTGCAACTCACCAGAGAAGGTAAGATCGAAGACCCAATTGAGGACAGCAACCAGGAGCATAAGGCACTATCTTGCTGCCGGAAGGAGACATACTCCGGATTCAACTTCTTGGAACCCTCAGTATCAAGAACATATTGAGAAGGAACTTTGAGAGATCCATCAATGTGATCTAACAAAGCAAGACTCTCAATCGAAAAAAGAACTTGTTGACGCCAAAGGAGATAATTGGAATCATCAAGCCGGATCGAAATCGTTTTGTTCTTGAAGGGTTTTGCAGCGGATCCTTCAGCCATTTGAGAAGAAACCTCTGATACCATGTTAGTATACAAGAGTAAATGAAAGAAACCTCAAGAACAACCCTATCTTTATTCATCAGCAATGGTTGGTTTATATAGAAGAGGATTACAAGAGTAAAGAGAATGGATCTTGAGTAACAAACTCATAACTAACAATACTAACAGATTCTAACGTTAACTTAGATATACAACTGTAAGCTAGCTGTAAACAATATAACTGCTAATAGTGCTTCACTACAGCAAAACAGGTTTTTAACAGTAATTTTTAGTTCTTTAACGGTGTTTTTTTGTGCCGCTAAAATTTTTTCTGGCACTTTCAAAAAGTTCCGCTAAAACCAGCGCCGCAACAGTTCAAATCTATAGCGGCGTTTGTAAATACAAACGCCACGAAAAACTGTTCTAAAAACGCCGCAAAAGATCAAAATCTATAACGGCGTTTATAAATACAAACGTCGGTAAATCTTATTTATTGCGGTGTTTATATAACCAAACGTCGCTAAAACGATATCTACTGCGGCGCTTATTTTAAAAACGCCGCTAAGTGTGCCATTTTATGGCGTTCTAACCATAAACGCTGGAATAAGTACGATGTTCGCGGCGTTTTTTCTAAAAGCGCCGCTATATACCAAGTGTGGTGTAGAGCTTATTGTCTGTATTCATCTGTTTGCTTCATGACCCAACTCGGCCACTGGATTGTGTCATGAAAGTAAAATTCGAAATTGTTTATTCTATCGAGTGTGTTCATGTCAAATATGTAGATGTGCAATTGGGAGCCATAAAACTCGAGAAAACTACTAGCAATTAAAGAAAATCGTTTCGAATTATAATCTCATGACACGATCGAACAAGCTAAAATGAATATATTTTGAAGATGGAAATTCAAAACCGACACCCAACCACTACCATTAATCACTTAAAAAATATCAAATGATTAAGGAGACATGGTATGTAACAAAACCCTATTCCATACTTCTAAAGATGAATATATTCCCTTACTTTCAACCCACCTTTTGTTTTTTCTTTCACTTTTAGTATGTGACCGATTGAGCAAATATCAACTTTGCGTATACATGCAGCGGTATCGATTCCCTTCTGTTTGCTTAAGCTACAAGTTATGCTCTTCATGGGACATTCATTTCCCTTATATTTCCATCCCATGGTGATCACACACCGGAGAAGAAAGGAGATAAGGCAAATGGAAGAACAAATCGACTCGGTGGGAAAAGCATTTGTGGATCATTACTACCATCTTTTCGATACCGACCGGTCGGCACTGTCGTCCCTCTACCAGCCGACCTCTATGTTGACGTTCGAGGGCCAGAAGATACAAGGGGTTGATGATATCACTTCTAAGCTTAATCAGTTGTCGTTCGATCGGTGCCGGCATGTGATCAGCACCATTGATTCACAGCCCGCTTCCGTCACGGGCGGCATTGTTGTTTTCGTAAGTGGAAGCATACAATTGCCTGGAGAAAACCACCCTTTACAGTTCAGCCAGGTATGTTGATCTCTTTGCTTTCACTCTGAACAAATTTGCAGTTTGAATTACTTAATTTCTGATCTCAATTACATACATATGTTTTACAGATGTTTCATTTAAGTCCCACGCTTGAAGGAAACTTCTTCGTGCTGAATGATATATTCCGCCTGAATTATTAACCTCGAATTCGATCATACGTGCTGTGAACTTATGTTCATCGATGTTGATTCTTGAATAACAAGGAAACTAAAGTTACGTTGTCTCACATTCAAAAGATTTGATTTTATTCTATTAACATCGATTTCATCGATAAACATCGAAACGATTTGTGTATTCGTATCGTGTTCTTTTATTCACGTTGTTTTAATTTTGCTCTAATATAATAGCAAGTGCTGATCTCGAGCCCATTAAAGCTTCCATCAACTTATATTTGGACCGGCCCTAAAGCAGTACTTAACATAACAATAGCAAGAATAACGATATTTAAATACCCATAACCTTTTTTTACAAAGCTCCTAAAATTTTCTATATTTACCATTTATCTACTATCCACTATAGGTACAATTTTCAGATTCACACACGTCGACGCATATATATTTTCAAATTCACCCCACATGCACTACTCAAATGGATACTCATCATCTAATTCGTCCCTTTACATCACTGATCGTCCTTTGACTTACAGTGATAACAGAAAGTGTGACAGACAATGATGGTTGATTTTGGCGACGTCAAATTTAATTTAGGAGTTTAAGGATTAGAGATTTTGAAGATTTTGGGTTAGAGATTTAAAGTTTTATAATTTTTTTAAAAAAATAGAGATTTTAACGGTTTTCTAAAAATTAAAATTTTAGATATCTTGATTAAAATAAAGTAAATTAAAAATCAAATATCGTGTCAAACAATGTCTGAATAACTCTTTTAGTAGAAGTTGATTATTTGATCTTAAAATTGTAACATAATAAAACATTACTTATTTAGACAAAAACAAAATTTTAAGCACCTAAAACAAAACAAAAAATTGAACACTCAACTTATAATAAACGTCTAATCATGGGTTTAAATTTGTTTAAGCACAATTATGTTTGATTTAGAATGATAGATTACAACATTAAATTCAATCCAATTCAATACATTTTTTCTAAAAAATCAAGTCACCCGTCAAATAATGATCCACTAATTGGTATTTTTTTTAAATATGCTGGTGTGATGCAAGGATAGCATCTGTTCAACTTTTTTAGTCTAAAGACGACACACACAACACGCATTATTAGTGCTCGAACCCAAGTCCCAAGGGATGATGAACATCTACCTTTGTCACCGGAACACAAGAGGATAAGCACTAATTGATAGATTTTTTATGCACCTAAAACAAAAGAAAAAAATATAATGATCTAGATACTCATTTTACAATAAAAGTTCACTTGTGGTTGAAATTCAATCCGATTCGACTTTAGATATATTCGATTTGATTTCCAAGGTGAAGGAAGGAGAAAATAATAAGACATTGTTTGGTTCCAAGAGACAGCTGCCCCTTAACGTGGCTGCAACAAACAACAATTCTCAGCATAAACTAACCTACAAAGGAAAACATGATGCAGAAATTAGCTGTATTTGCAAGATTGATAGGGACGAGATTGTAAAAAGTCAGATTCAAAACCTTCCCAGAATTGACATTCGCATCAAAACCCCCCAAATATTTTATATGACAAGACTTTCCATGTGGACGGCACCAAATATATCAAAATGAAATTGCTAGAATAGACTGACGGGGTTGGTTCAAGTGGTAAGCAGATTGATATCGCTTAATTAGATTTTGAGTTTGAGAACTTGTGTATGTAGAAAATCTTCGATAGAAGACTTACTCATAAACTCATATGTGCAACGCATGTCGATTCGGATTAATCAGGGCAAATCCCTAAAGAACCGGAAAGACAACCAATAAAATATTGAAATTGCTCGACAGTTGATGATTTAGATGTGTTTCGGCTAACCAACCAAACAATTCTCTCATGTTTTGACTTTTGATGCTTCTTTTCTTTCCCCCTTAGGGATCATACTTGAGAATTAGCATATCTGTGCAAGGCAAAAAAACCAAGGGTCTAATTTCGGTTTTAGGGCCTTTATTATTCTGAAATTCAAGATTTAATCGATATATTTTTATTTGACATAATTTAATATCTACACTTTTGTATGAGATCATATGGTGTTTGATGGTAGCCTTATATCAAGGATGATGGATCTGCTTTTTACATTTACAAAACTTATCTCAAACTTTATTGGAAAATCGACTCTTTATCACTTTACTCAACAGATGACGGTACACTTTATTCGTATATTATTATTAATAGGTTTATATCAGCAACGTTTTTCATTATTACCGTTAAAGTAAAGACAGATTTTTCGTTGCTACTAAATTGCACGATTATAGTTATCCGAAAAAAATTGCTTCTGTTAAAGTGATTTCACGATTTTTTTATTAAAAATGTGATTATAAGGATTTAGTTTAAATGAAATTTATTATTTGTCAAACATAATTGACTATATTTTCACATGATTATAACTATATTTTAAACGTTAACAAATAAACATATTATCAGGGTTGGATTTAACGTCGGCACAACTAATCAAGATGTCGCTCTTTTGATTACATCGTTGATTTTTTTATTCTGGACCCTCGAACTGGATCTTGATGCAAGTTTAGTCACCGCTCTTGTTTGCGATTGAGCTTGTGGTAATAAATGTGTTGCAAATATACTTCAATTCTGCAATATGTATTTTTAATGTTGTTTGTTGATGTTTTTACCTTCATCGTCGAGCTTAAGTGATGCTTTCTATCAGTTTTGTTTGAGTCTTTGAATTAGGTTTTTACCTTTTCTCTATTTGGTCCTATTTATGATCTAGAGACATTAATTTTTGTGTTTTTAAAATTATGTCCAAATCATATTTGTTTACCTGCATTATAAACTTTCATATTAATTTTTTTTCTTTATTAATAAAACTGACGTACTCATTTTAAAAAGTAAACATATTATCAATTTGAATACTAACAACACTATAAAAAGTTCAAAAAGAAAATTATGCCAAATTAAAATGATGGGTCAAATCTCAAATTTCAGCATAGAAGAGGAATGAGAATCACAATTAGACCCTAACTAAGAACTCTATCCTAAAATTTAGTTATTCTATTTGACATTTGTAGGGTAAATTTTATATTCTTTAAGGAGAATTAAACAAAATTATGTCCATCAACAAGACATCTTCAAAATTGCAACAATTGTCTCTGACCTGCAAAAATATAATATTTTTGGATAAAGTAAACAAATGGCAATTAAATTAAGCAAACAATTCTTTTTTACCACTAAAGTTTGATAAATTATAAAATAATTATTAAACTTACCAAACTGTTACAAAACGAACACTACACATCATAAAATATTGACACATTTAAATAAACTTAAGAATCATTTTGTAACAGTTTGATAAATTTGGTAACCATTTTTATGTTTTTTGAAACGTCAGTAGCCAAAAAATTATTTTTATTTAGTTTAGTAACCATTTGTGTACTTTTTCCAATAGTTTTTTATTCTCTATATATCCAAAATCGTCTGATTTTTTTCCCGCATTTAATGAGGGGGGAAAATACTTGCACATTTCTCTCATAGTTGCCTCTAAAAGACAACAAAAGGCCTGAGTTCCGGTTTTCCGCCATTGACATCCATTTGCTTACATTTTCAGACTCTCTATCTGTTCGATTTATTTCCTCTGAGAGATATACCCTTTGTTGTATCATATGTTTTGTCCACATTGACTTAAAGGGTTCCCTTCAACATTCAATCCTTCATTGAATCTGCTGCGTCCCGTTGTGTTGCTGTTCACAGTACTCCACCATCATGGCTACCAAGTCCAAGATCAAAGGGATCTACAAAAGCTTCAAATCCATTTCCAAAATCTTTGGTAAACTCCCCTCTGGTCTCCTTAAATGTAATAAATATGAACACATTTGAGCATGTTTCCTGGGATTACAGAAAGGATTTTTTTTTGTTGCTGTTGTTGCTGTAGTTGTGAAGGAGAGAGAGATGGAAATTGGGTACCCGACAGATGTTAAACACGTGGCACATGTTGGCTGGGATGGCTCTTCTGGCACTCCACCTAGTTGGGTATGTTCACCATTAATTCTTGCATTAACATTGTTTGTATAGGCCAAATTGGTGTTGTGTGTATGGGATGGAAATAATGTGCCCTTTTCGTTGCCCCTACATATACCCCACGTACGAAATTAATTTTAGTGTTTAAGGTTTAGAGTTTTAGGTTAGAGGTTGTGGTTAGGGTTTAGGGAATTTAGGGTATGGTGTATTTTTTAGGGTATAGGGTTTAGGATTTAAAATTTAAGATTAAGTTTTAAAATTTAATTTTGTAGTATTTTTTAATGTTGGTGCATATGTAAAGGCACCAAAAAGAGACATACGAATTTTATCCTTGTGTATGTCTTAACCGTTGCATTGGCATGGAACTTGATGCAGATGAATGAGTTCAAGACAGACCCTGATTTCACAGCAGCTTCAATCGGTAAGTTTTCTTTAGACATATCTTTTCACTCGATTTGCCTTATTTGCTTTGATATAATATATGTTTCCCAAAATGATATACAATAATACAAATAGAGTAATACATGCATGCACGTTTAGATTGTAAATAAGAAAATTCGATACAAAGAATAATAGGTAAAAAACCGAGTATTGGTGATAAGAAGTTTAATATCTTTTAACAAATGTTTCGCCAGTTTCGGATTTAAGTCCTATAGAAGGAAATGACAATACTTCAAAAACTTCACAGTTTGTATAAGAATTTGACTCGACTTTGAATATAATCAAAATATATGTGATGGATATCGGAGGTGTTAGATAACATTACATTATAGGATCATGAGTTGGAAAGGGTGTTTTAAAAAAAATAACCCACAAAAACATTTTAGAACTATTTTGACTCTTTAGTAAAATTATAAAAGTAGAGCAATTGAATTATGTCAAATTATAGAGATTAAATCTCAAATTTGATAATAGTGAAAGGACCAAAACGATAATTTAGGGAAACAAAATCCATGTTAGCATTTTAGCTTAAATAAATGATACTATAAAAGTTGAGAACCAAATTATAGGTGGTGATAAATCTTCAATTTGGGGGAAAGTTGAGGTGTGCATAAAAAACCGAATAATTGAAACTAATTTCGGAATCTGAAAAAACGAACCGAAAAATTAGTTAACTGAATTGAAAATTTTAGTTTCGATTCGGGTTTTTACTATTTTAAAAGAAACCGTTTCGGTTACAATTTACGGTTTTGGGACAAACTGGTAATCTAACCGATCGGTTATATAATATATATTATTATATTATATGCCATTTTAATATTTTATATTAAAAAAATAAGATTTTATTTTATTTTCTCATTTTCTAAAAGTAAAAACATAATTTCATTTTATAAAGTTTAAATATTTAACTTTTTAGTATTAAAAAATACTAATATAATGTATCGGTTTTTAAAAGTATACTAACACATTATTAAAATTTATATTTTTAATAAACAAAATAAAAAACGTTACCTGAACTGAACCGAATTTTTTGTTTAACCGAATAAACGATTAATCGGTTGAATGGTTACAGTTTAGGGTCAAGAATTGGGTGACTCGAATTACCGATTAACTGAATAATTTACTAATGGTTAACCGAACCTGGTTTTGCACACCCCTAGGGGAAAGGGCTAACTTGATGGAATTGGTATAATTGGGAAGAATTGTTGCTCCTCAAAATTAAACTTGTGTAGGAAAAAAAAGATCAAAATCATAATTTGACCTTGAGTTGTAAGGAATATTTTTAAGAAAACATATGTTAGTATTTTAACTATTTTAGTTAACTAATGACATTATAAAAGTAGAAGATCAAGTTATTTCAAATTACATAGACTAAATTCTAATATTTGAGTATAATAGAAGGACCAAACCACATTTTGACCTTGAGTTGAAAGTGGTTTTTATGAAAGGATACACATTAGCATTTTAGCCGGAATAGGTTAACAGTATTAACTATTTGGACTAACTAATGACATTATTATAAAAAATAAAAGGATCAGATTACGTCAAATTAAAGTATTAAGCACTTAACCTCAAACTTTTTTTGAACAATTACTAAGTACCTAGGGAGAGGGGAAGAGGAAATTTGATCCTAATAGATATTGAACTCGCAACTTAGGAGAGAGGAAGGTTGTCAGCCGAGAACTTTTAATCACATGCTCTAAAGATTGTTGACTAAACCTCAAACTTAAGCATAGTAAATGGATCAAAACTGTAATTTTACCCCCTTCCCCTATTCATCCTCAACTATGGTCTTGTTGTCCTTGTTAAAATTAGGATAAACTACAACGGAAGTAACTCAATTATTAAAAGTTACATTTGAGTCACTCAATTATTAAAAGTTACATTTGGGTCACTCAATTATGGGTAAGGTTACATTTGAGCCACCCAATTATTAAAGGTTACATTTAGATCACTCAATTATGGGTAAAGTTACGTTTGGGTCACCCTTTATATTTTAAAAAAAGTGCATCAATTTATGTATTAGATTAATTAATGATTTCAAATGAAGTACTATAATGTTAACGAGGATATACACGTGATTTCGAAGAAAAAATGACTAAATTGATGTATTTTTTTAAATATGAAGGGTGACTCAAACGTAACTTTACCCATAATTGAGTAATCTAAATGTAACCTTTAATAATTTGGTGACCCAAATGTAACCTTACCCATAATTGAGTGACCTCCGTTGTAGTTTACCCTTAAAATTAGTTTAACATTATGGTAATTTACTTTCATTCAAGGACAACATCCCCTCCCAAAATTTTTAGTATAATTGCATTTTTAGTCCTTTTAGTTTAAATGTTAATTAAGCAAGGCTTTTGCCCTCCCAATTTTTAAATTTAGAGACTTAATAAACTCTTGTCCCTCCCAACATTGAATCCTAACTCCGTTCCTACTTCCATTATGTTGTAAACAGATTTTGGACAACCAATGGGATCCCAACCAGCAAGAGAGATAATAAGGAACCTTTCTTCCAAGGACTTGTCCAATGTTCCCAAGAAACAAAGATGGAAAAAGAATCCCAAGTCTTCATTAAAGAATACATACACTCATCTGGGTTCATCACCAGACTTTGAAATTTAGCAAGAATCATCATGCAAACATTGTGGCTCTTGATTTGATAATTTACACAGGAAAAAAATGGTTGCTGAAGTTCGAATTCATATCGAAGAAAAAAAAATTCACGAGCAGGTTTGAGATATTGTCGCGTGTCATTATTTTTTTATTATTTTTATTTATTTACACAAAATATCTTAAATCGCATGTAAAGTTTTTATTTCACTGACAGCATATAGAATACTTGCTCAAGAAATTTTATTAGATCCATGCAATTTCTCTTGACATTGTTATTAGCAGAGAATAATTGATTAAGGATTAAACATTTTCGAATTTATTAAAGTAATAATTGTGTCACTTTATTCTCATTCAGTCAAAGGCCTCAAAGTTAATTTAACAGTTTAAGGCCTAAAGTCAATTGATTGTGAAAAAGGCTTTTGAAAGTCCATTTTAGGGGTTCTACATATTAAGAAGTAAGTATGTTTTACAATCAGGTGTGACAAAATAAACTCCAAATCGAATCCTTTTGAGTGGTTCAGTTTAAAAAATATTATTATTTTAAAGAAAATTTAGATTCAACCAGTTTGTTTATAAAATAGGTGTATTATCATAGAATTGAAAAATAAATAGATACTACTATGAGGTTACATTATATCTTAAAAAAATTTGAACTTAAAAACTTAATTTGATAATGTCCGGATCAAATTTGTTTACCTGCATTGTAATCTCTCATTATATTTTCAGATTTTTCTTTAATAAAACCAAACTCATATTAAAAAGAATATCTGACTCCGAAAATACTTAAGTAAAAATATATAAATTCTAATCTATAAACTCAAAATAATTCGAACCCACACAATTTCCTAATATATGTTCATAGATATTCTTAACTCACGCAATTCCCGAGTCTCCTGGGATCATGGAATATACTTCATGCGCTTTTTCACTGAGACCACTTATTGAGTTCTATTTTTTTATCTGGTTTTTTAAACCCGAGTCATATATTTTTTTTTTGAAAAATTCTAATTCTAATCTTAATCCTACCTAGAAGGGAAGGAGAAGGGACTCTATAGGAAAAGAGAGAGGGTACTTTTAATAGGTCTAAAACCTAAAGAAATTTAAAAAACAAAGATGAACAGTTTGAACCAACCGACTAAATGTGTTTGCTCTGAATCATATTCTTATTTATCTTTAATAAATTGCATTTTTATTATATTTCCTTCGACTATACAAAAAGATTTATATTTTGTCATGTAGCATGATAATGACAAAAGCGTATGATGTTTCGTATAAGGTGACGGTCCAAAATAAACACAAGTGAAGACAAATTTTCAAACCGTCTTTCAAAATCCATACACGTAATTAATGTACATTTTCAAAATTCTTACGTTGCTTTCACTATGTACATTGAAAGTCGACCATGCTTACTCACTTTGAAATTAACAATCCACAATCCTCTTATTTTCGTATTATATCGATATAATATCTACAAATTAATATTGTTCTCTTTATATCCCATTAATTCCGTAAGAACTTGTAATAGAATCAGTCGATATATAAAGAGAACAATGTCAATTTATAAATACGATGCGATCGTCAGATGATACTCTTTACCGGTTTGTTGAATTATGACATGATGTGTCTGATTTATAAAAAAAAGGCAGAAAAAACTCCAACAATTGGATATTACACACTTAAATCCATTCGAATTTGTAATCTGTAAAAGTTTTCAGTAGAATCAATTTCAATCGAACTAATAATCAATCAACTAATGTTGATTTTTATCTAAATGAACTTTCATTGCTAACCATACATAATTTAGAAAACCCCAATACAATCTATTTAAAAAAAACCCAATACAAAAGTTAAATTTTGTTCCATAATGTCATTTCTTTGTATGGTTGGAAATGAAAAATCACATAATTGCAAACGAACAACTATACCCAAAGCAAACAAAATCTTAGTACATAGTTGAAATGACATCTCAATTAAAGACAAGACAATGGATTGGTTGAAATGCTTTAAACATTCTGATTTCGAAAACTCAATGGTATATGTCACTAATATAAATGCATTCCTATTTATATGTTCTTTTGTACCTCTTCCTAATATATGAATGTGTGTCTTTTACAAGCAAAACACAAACTTGGTTGCTTAGTGTACTATACCTACATTTTTAATAATCATCCGTATTCAATTCATTAGTTAAATAATTCAGATCAGATACTGCAGAAGTTCATTATGAGAGCGATCCTCTCAATCCAATTTGTTCCATTCATAACCTTAGAATTAAAACTTCCGATCTTGCTTAAAGAATACAATGTATCATCTGACTAAACCAAATCAGTATTCATATCTTGACATAACGAACGTATATTTATGTCGAATACATATACTTATTTAAGAGACATAATTCAGTTATTCTTCATGCACACTACATTTAATGGATGATTGAGAGGAATGGGGAAGATAATACATATTAAGCCATAGTACACAAGTTGGTAGGTTACATAATGATATGAAGTATAATTTCCCAACTATATTTTGTACTATGAAAATTCAATTGATAATAGCTTGCAGTAACTATTTAAACACGTGTGGAGAAAATTAATAATTAATACATAAAAAATACACATATATACGACATGCACGTGTATAACCGCTGTACATGGCATGCACGTGTATAACCGCGTATAATACATATATACTAATAATCTAATATTTGTATATTATTTGGTAAGCAATCATCTTTAATTAGGTAAAAAAATTGTATTTATACATAATTGGTAATTTTATTTGTAATACTTAATATTGAGTAGATATAAGATTGCTTTCTATATAAATGTAAGGGAAATGTGATTATATTTTTCTTTTGATAAAGCTTAGAATGATTAGCAAATTAAAGAGAAGAAGTGATTAATTATTAGTGGATTTATATATGAAGAAGGTATTAATTTTCACCTAATTAATTCTTGTGGTATATATATTTAATTTGTGAAGCATTGCACATTTATTAATGAAAAAAAAAGAGTAGAAAAAATAGATTATTAATTTGCATATCTAATATATTTACTCCACTAATTATGAAAAATAGATTATTAATTTGATAAAGCTTAAAATGTATGTTATGAGCAGAGTCAGAAAATTTATATTACGATGTTGTTAACTTTATTTTTAATACGTTTTATAAAATATTTGGGAGGTCAACTGACACTCCTAAGAGCCAGCTGCCTTCGCCCATGGTAACGTAAAAATGAGTGAAAGCCATTATAAACCGGTGTTTTGATTCGAATTAAATCAAAGAATTACATACTAACCCTAGTTTTTTTTTGGCAAAATGACAAAAGATGCCCCCAACGTTTGCATGTTTTGTCATTTAGCCACCTATTCTTTTTTTTGGTCCAAATATGCTCCCAACGTTTGTTTGTTTTGTCATTTGGCCTCCTATTCTTTCTTTTGGTCCAAATATGCCCCCAACGTTTCATTCGTAGTCCAAATATGCCCTCAACGTTTCAATTTGGTCCAAATATGCCCCCGTTAGATGGAAACTGTCAGTTAACTGACGTTCAACAGCTGATGCTGACTGGACTTGCCACGTATTAAGATCTGCTGATGCCACGTCAAAAAAAATTTTATAAGCCGTTGATCGTCAGTTGATTGACAGTTTACATCCAACAGGGACATATTTGGACTATGAATGAAACGTTGGGGGCATATTTGGACCAAAAGAAAGAATAGGGGGCCAAATGACAAAACAAGCAAACGTTGGGGGTATATTTGGACCAAAAAAAAGAATAGGGGGGCAAATGACAAAACTTGCAAACGTTGGGGCATCTTTTATCATTTTGCCTTTTATTTTTTAAAGTAATTCGAACCGAATCGTTATCACTCCTATATATTCATATTTTAGTCACTACCCTTGCAAGTAAATTTAAACAAAATGAAAGCAAAGAAGATTTCTTCCCTTTTTTCTTATTTTGACTTGAACAAAAATATAATTCGCCGATAGTAGTAATTAATCCTCTGGTTACGGATGCAACTTCGCTTTCTGTCTTCGAATTACCCCTCTTTCTCACCCTCTATTAATGCTATTATTGCACTCTCTCCAATGAATACAATCTGCAATAACTACTTAGCTACCATATTTTGATCTCCTCTTTCATTTCTCTCTTTTTTCTCATCTTCTTCGTCTGGTAGCTTCGGTCTCGGTCAAAAACCACTCATTTCTTAAGTAACCCCCGCAAAGGTGGTTTTTTTCCGGTGACCCTAAACTTAAAACTCTATTCCAAAACCTTCTGGTTTTGGTCTTATATGTTTTTAGATACCAGCAGCTGTTTTCTATTGTTTCCGTTACTGTACTGCTGAGAGGGAGTACAAGAAATGTTTTTCTTGCAGTACAGTTACAGATATCTACGTTGAGCGTTACAATCTCGTATTTTGTCTGAAAATTCGTGCGCGCCAAACGTGTTTCTCGTTCTCACAGTGTCAACTCTGCTGTTTTTTGGCACGTAATTTCTGTTCCTTAAGGTGGTATACGGTTTACTTGCACTGGAAACTTCACTGGTTTTGACTTTGTTTTGTTTTGTCTATTTATTCGTTCACTGTTCTAAAGTTTCTTTCAATTGACTGGCAAGTTCAGTTGTAGCCATGTTCAGCCCCAACATGTTCGATTCGAGTCCGAGTATGTTCGAAAGTGAACTGACGGGGAGGAACAGGATCGACGATGATTACGACAATAAATCGGGGACCGAAATGGATGCACTTTCCGGAGATGATCATGATCAGGATACTAGCCAACGCTCCAAGAGGAAGCGTTACCATCGCCATACTCAGCGTCAAATCCAAGAGATGGAAGCGTAAGATTTAAGATTTAACCCTTTTTTTCTTTCTTGTATAAGTGTAGATGAAAGTGGTTTATGTGTTCTGTTTTTCTCAGATTCTTCAAGGAGTGCCCTCATCCAGATGATAAGCAAAGGAAAGAGCTCGGCCGTGACTTAGGATTAGAGCCTTTACAAGTCAAGTTTTGGTTCCAAAACAAGCGCACACAAATGAAGGCTCAAGTCGAACGCCATGAAAACGCTTTGTTGAAGGCCGATAACGAAAGGCTCCGTGCCGAGAACAATCGGTACAAGGAAGCTCTAGGCAATGCTACATGCCACAACTGTGGAGGACAAGCTGCTCTTGGAGAGATGTCATTTGATGAGCAGCATTTGAGAATCGAAAATGCCCAGTTAAGAGAAGAGGTAAGTCTAAGTCCTAGGCAAACGTTACATATATAGCTAATTTATTTCTAGTTTGAACTTTGATGGTCAAATTTGTGTCCCTTCAGATTGGTAGGATGTCTGGTTCAGCAACTAAATATGTAAGGAATTCTATGAGGACTTCCTTTCCTCGCCTTCCCGGTGGAGCTATCAATTTCGACACACACTCTGCGTTTGTAGGAGAGATGTATGGTGGTGGTGATTTTCTAAGGTCAGTTTCTGGACCGACCGAAGCCGATAAGCCTATGATTGTTGAGCTTGCTGTTGCTGCAATGGAAGAACTGATGAGAATGGCTCAATCTGGGGTACCTTTGTGGGTTCCTGGGGAGAATTCTATGGATACTTTGAATGAAGAAGAGTACTTGAGGACTTTCCCTAGGGGTATTGGACCAAAGCCTTTGGGGTTGAGATCTGAAGCTTCAAGGGATTCTGCTGTTATTATTATGAACTCTGTTAGCCTAGTTGAGATTCTAATGGATGTGGTAGGCTTTTCGTTTCAAGTTCTAGAGTTGCATCAAATTTAAATCTTTAGCTTCACTCGAATTAGTTCTTGATTTCGAATAATCGATTTGCAGAATCAATGGTCCAGAGTGTTTTGTGGTATTGTTTCAAGGGCCATGACACTTGAAGTCCTATCAACTGGAGTAGCAGGAAACTGCAATGGAGCCTTGCAAGTGGTACTAATTAGATGCTATAGTATACATTCTATATAGTTGCATGACACTTGATCTGTAGGACTGTATCGTGATAAGGGCGACGGAACCAATTGATTCGAATTCACATTCTCACACACAAAAGAGTGCATTTTGTAGAACAGATATCGATCGATCTACCTAACGTTCTGTGTTTTCAGATGACAGCTGAGTTTCAAGTCCCTTCACCACTTGTACCAACTCGGGAGAATTATTTCGTGAGGTATTGTAAGCAACACATTGACGGAACTTGGGCGGTGGTCGATGTTTCCTTGGATAATTTACTCCCGAGTCCGATCTCCAAGTGTAGACGAAGACCCTCGGGTTGTTTGATCAAAGAATTACCGAATGGATACTCAAAGGTAAATCACATCTTTAGTGTACATGACTACATTCCCTGTTTATAGCACACAAAATCTTGATTTCATCATCTCATATGGTTCCATGGTACATCAGGTTATATGGGTTGAACATGTAGAAGTGGATGATAGAGCTGTCCACAACATATACAGACCATTAGTCGATTCCGGTTTAGCTTTCGGGGCAAAACGATGGATGGCAACATTGGATCGACAATGTGAACGTCTTGCGAGTTCAATGGCCAGTAACATTCTGGCCGGGGATCTATGTGGTAAAACCAACTTAACCCCTTTTTTCTTCCAAATTCAATTGCTAGTGTAGTAGTGCACTTCATTCTCTGCTATGTTACATGTTCTGCAGTTATAACTACTCCAGAGGGAAGGAAGAGTATGCTGAAGTTGGCAGAGAGGATGGTGACTAGCTTTTGTACCGGCGTCGGTGCTTCGACCGCTCATGCTTGGACGACTTTATCAGCAACCGGCTCCGATGATGTGAGGGTAATGACCAGGAAGAGTATGGATGATCCAGGCAGGCCTCCAGGTATTGTGCTAAGTGCTGCAACTTCCTTCTGGATCCCAGTTCCTCCGAAGAGGGCTTTCGGTTTCCTACAGGACGAGAACTCTCGAAATGAGGTAAACGAACATAATCCTCAAGCCTTTATCTACGAATATAAATCTTAAACCTTAAACCCTAAACACGTAACTCGAATTTATAGTGGGATATCCTCTCAAATGGTGGCCTAGTTGAAGAAATGGCTCATATAGCTAATGGGCGGGATCCAGGAAACTGTGTCTCATTGCTGCGCGTTAATGTAAGTTGGCAAATTGCAAAAACGTACGTACTTTAGATCTTTGCATAATCCATATAATTAAGCTAACATTTTCCAATATAGAGTGGAAACACAAGCCAAACCAACATGTTGATACTACAAGAGAGCTGCAGTGATGCTACAGGGTCATACGTGATATATGCCCCGGTCGATATGGTCGCCATGAACGTCGTCTTAGGCGGTGGGGACCCTGATTACGTCGCACTTCTACCTTCGGGTTTCGCAATACTTCCCGACGGTCCACGACACGACGAAGGAGGAATTACGGAAATCGGCTCCGGAGGCTCCCTCCTTACGGTCGCCTTCCAGATTTTAGTCGACTCTATTCCAAATGCAAAACTGTCTCTCGGATCGGTGGCTACCGTCAGTAGTCTAATAAAAAGCACAGTCGAAAGGATCAAGGCCGCGGTCATGTGCAGTAATGCTTGACCGGAAAATGGTGTTAGCCTCTAATGGAAACAAGTCAAGAACGCACCTTTCATGATCCTTGCCTGGTGGTGATTTGAAACACAATCACCAGCTTGCAAGGAGAATAGATTGGTTCGGGTATTGACTTTTCCGAAAACAAATCATTGTTTTTGTGACCTTAATTAGGGCTAAGTCTAAGACTGGTTTCCTTTCCTTTCTCTTTGGTTTCATGTGTTTTATGTTTGAAGCTTTAGTTGGACTTACATCCGCCATTGACAAACATTTGTGGCTGGTTTATGTTTTTTTAGCTTTGAAGTTAATGAAGAGCCGTTGCTTTTACTACATAACTTTTTGGGTCCAATTGGGTCGAGTCTGACCAGTCTAACGTACTACTTGTCCAAAAATTTTAATAATTTATGCCATAAGTTTTGATACTTGTTTAAAAACAGGTATATCATTTTTTAGCCGCACTCAAGACATGTCCATCAAATTGAGCCATTAGTTCTTGTAGCATATTAATTGTAAATTTGGAAAGGTACTCAGAATTAGGGGTGAGCGTTCGAATGAGTCGAGTCAAAAAATTTCGAGTTATTCGAGTTAACGAATTTAATTTTATCATTCGAACTTTTATTCGAAAATTTTTCGAGTCGATTCGAGTTGAAGAAATTCGAGTCGAGTCGATTTTTCGAGTTCCTAAAAAATTTAATTGTAATTATTTGTCATGTTATAGTACGGTTTGATTCCAATTTAAATGGCTTTCTCTAATCATATAAGATATGTGGCAATATTTTTTGATATGTGGCAATATTTCTTCATATTTTTATATATCGATATGTATATATTAATAAAAAAATTGAGAGACTCGTCTCGAACTTAAAAATAAATTCACTAATTACTAGAAATTTCGAGTTATTCGAATTTCCATTTTACAACTCAAATTTTATTTGAATTTTTTTTAGTCAAGTCGAGTCTATAAAATTTCGAGTCGAGTCGAGACGAGTCTATAAAATTTCGAGTCGAGTCGAGACGAGTCGAGTATTTTGGCCTCGAGTCGAGTCTAGTTATTCGGGTTTTTTCGAGTCGAGTCAAGTCGAGTTTTGCTCAACCCTACCCAAAAGAAGAAAACAGAATGCCGTCCGCTGTGCCGATGAAGCTGATACCTGCAATGGAAATATTTTGGCGATAGCACCATTCTAAAGATGTTAATAAGAATTTTGACCCTGTCCAACTGCTGCAATGGTGAAGTTAAGAATATTTTGTTGCAATCGAAATAAAACTACAAAAATTCAGGGTTAGTATTAAAAACTCTATGTTAAAAAGGTTTAAGTTGAATTATTAATTTTGAAAGACTCAGAAATGTAATTTACAGATTTAATCAAGTGTTAAAAACTTGAAGGGTAAACAACAATGGAGGTCACTCAGTTATGGGTAAGATTATATTTAGGTCACCCAATTATTAAACATTACACTTGAGTCATTAAATTATGGGTAAAGTTACATTTGAGTCACCTTTTATATTTAAAAAATATATATCACTTTGTGTATTACAGTACCTGCAAACTCAGATTTCGTTTTTATCTCCTCAAAGATGAATTCCCATAGCTCCTTAGTTAATGGCTCCTGGGACACATACCAATAATTTCTACGATACATGAATTGATTATTTTTTTTTATTGTTTTATAGATTATTTTTATTTTATTGATAATACATGTCGTATAAAACCATTGGTGATAAATATAAAGGAATTGACGAGTTTTGTTGTATACAAATACTCTTTATTGATTCAAACTACATACTTCCTATGTGTGAACAAGGAACAACACAGATGGTTCTAAGATAGAAGGCTTTACCTTAAAAACTTCGCATAAGGAACGAGATCTTTCATGTGCAAGGACGAAGTTGGAAATTTATTTTATAAGGCTCAAATTGAATTATAGTTTTGGAATTAAATCGAAACATCATTACATTAACTTATAATTTCATAAAGTTTGGAGGGATTAAATGTCAATTTTGCACCATTAGGGGGCCAAGACCGACATTTCCAGCTTCTCTTTAAGAATTCAGCTTGACCGAGCCTAGTCCATCAGCCTAAAAGCACCGATCCACCACCTCAGAAAATGTATCAAACAATAATAGTTACGGTAATTATATCATACACCGACGGTAAAAATATTTTATTTCTACAAGTGCCCTAATTTTAGGAGTTAGAGATTTAGTTTAGGGTAATTATATTTTGTTTTAACTGAAAAAAGCTTTAAATATCTAAAACAAAAAACTAATATTGTCTGAGTGATAAATGATGTTCATATTATCAAGTTTAGTATTGTTTCAAATCCGACATTTGCCCTGGGAATCTAATATCATGATAAAAATCTTCGGCCGCTTTTCGGAGCTTCTAACAGTAGAGATTTTTGGTAATCTACAGTAGCCATTCAACAGCATTTGTGCATAGCCATGAATATCTGCATGAAGCTGTCCATTGGCTTGTTTCTCTCACAAATGTTCCTATTGCTGCTAACTAAGAAACAAAGCTTGAGTAATCCACCCTCTGCATTTCCTTCCAACTTTCTCTTCGGAACGGCCTCGTCCGCTTACCAGGTTCGTCGACTTGCCATCTTCGATCCTGTCACGACTGAGCCTAACTCCCTAGAACATTCGACATATGAGTGCACCCGACACGGTCTGATAGGTCGTGGTCTTTTCATGAACCGTGACCAAAATGTTTATTGTTCTTGTGTCAACTTTGGCAATATGAAGGTGCTTACTTGAGTGATGGTAAAGGTTTGAACAATGAGGCCGGTATCGAGTTCTACAACAACCTTATCGATGCTCTCCTGGTTAAAGGTTTAATTTCCTTTCTTGGTTGAATTGTCCTAAGCTTTATACATAAATGTCATATCCTGACCGTCTTTCGGCGTCTTTTTCGGCAGACATTAAACCACTTGTAACAATGACGCAGTTCGGTTTTCCTCAAGAACTTGAGGACAGATATGGGAGTTGGCTAAGTCCACAGTCACAGTAACTATCTTGTTCATGTTCGATTTTTCAACAGTCGAGAAGCGGAAGCTGAATAATGCACTCGATTTTATCGGAGTCAACCATTACTCGAGTTACTATGTCCGGGATTGCATGTTCTCCGAATGCGAACCAGGAACTGGAACCTAAAGACAGAAGGATATTGGGCACAAAGCTCACAGAAAAACGGCATCCCTATAGGAGAACCTGTAAGTAACCACATCACAACTATGCCTTGCAACACAAGTTAAGCTAACAGATAAAGCTTTTTAACCATGCAGATTGAGCAGGATGGCAGCAGTTTTTATCCCCAAGGAATGGAGAAGATTGTAACCTATCTTAAGGAAAGATACCATAACATACCGATGATCGTAACCGAAAATGGTAGGACAGAGACCAATGGTGTCATTTAAATGAATGCATAACATATATATATATGCTCATATAAGTGTTCCAATGTAGGATTTGCCGATACAAAACCGAATTCCACCACCGAAGAACTCATACACGATGCCGCACGAGTGAAGTATTTGACCGGACACTTGAACGCACTGTCGACGGCAATCAGGAAAGGGGCAGATGTTAGGGGTTACTTCGTCTGGTCTTTGCTAGACGACTTTGAATGGATTAGTGGATATATATTTCGATTCGGACTTCATCATGTCGACTATACGACGCTTAAGAGAACTCCGAAATCTTCAGCAACTTGGTACAAAAAATTCATCTCACAGCACATATAGTGAAAGACTAAAAGAATAAAGCTACGTATAAGGTCATTTGTGATCAAACTGGGGACTAAAGTAAAAGGATCCTTTCAGGTTCTGCATTATGCTATATATTGTTTAGTATTATAAGTAATGTGGTTATAGTCCTTAATGATGAATGAACATCTTTGTTCGGAACGTCACATAGTTAAAAGGGTAAACTATCTCAGTGACCACTGAACTATAGGGGCGTACATATTTTGACCACCGAACTATCGAACTTGTCAATTATACTACTAAACTTATTAAATTGACCTATTTTGACCAATGCCGTTAAAATATTAACGGAAGGGTAAAGGAGGGTGATGTGACAGTTAACAAAAATTTATAAAATTACACATTTAGTCCATGTTATTTACATGTTATATCAATCCGATCCTAATTTTAATTTAATTAAATAAAATGACCCAAACATTTTTAGCCAAATCTGGGCTTAAGGATGCACGGCGAAGGGGAGGTCCCGGCGGCGGTTCAATGAACTAAGGGCGGGGTTCAACTCGCGGGTGTACGAGGAACACAATGGTGGTGTCGATGTCGCAAATAGACGACCGACGGCAGTGTGAACAGCCAAAAACAGGGAGGAAATCTTGGGTTTCGCTGAACCTTTAGGTGGTTCTACACAGCAGACGATAGTGCGACACCGCGAGTGGCTCTTGGATTTCGATCGAGGCGTGGCGACAGATTCGTTGGCGGAGGCAGTGATAGCCACGAACCGGCGGTGGCCGAGATCGGAGGTCAGACATAGTTGGGATGGTGTTTGAGGGAGAAATATCTGGATATTATTCAAATCTAAGTGGGTGTAACTCATATCAATAAGAGTAGTTTGACGTGTCTGTTAAAGCTGTAGAATAACATTTGCATGTCCTAGGTTTGATCCACCCCAAGGCCATTTCATGACTCTTTAATTTTCCTTTATTTCAGGTGGAGATGACATGTGTCATTATCTGATTGGCTAATTAATTTTATTTAATTAAATAAAAAATAGGATCAAATTAATATAATAGGTAAATAACAGAGACCAAATGTGTAATTTTATAAATTTTTGTTAACTGCAATGTCACCCCTCCTTACCCTTCCGTTAATTTTTTAACGGCGGTGGTCAAAATAGGTCAATTTAATAAGTTTAATGGTATGATTGACGAGTTTGATAGTTCAGTGGTCAAAATAAGTACGCCCCTATAGTTCGGTGGTCACTGAGATAGTTTACCTAGTTAAAATTAACAAAAGTGCATTAGCCGTGTTTATTAAATCAAACAAGTACAGGGACTAGATTTAGGGGGCAGAGGTAGGGATGATAACGGTGCGAGTCGTGGTAGATTTATTGTTTGGAGGGTTCATTATTCGGTTAAAATAGAATTATCCGACTGAATAGAAATTTAATCCGGTTAATCATGTGTTCGGTCTGTTAAAGGTTTTTTAAATTCGATTATCGATTAACTCGGTTTGAAACCAGTTAATTAACTAAATTAACTAATAACTAAAGAAAAAAACACAAACCCATAAACTTATAACAAAATTCGGTTAATTCGAAAATAGACTTAATTAATCAAATATTTTTCGGTTTGGTTAATAGTTTTGAAATAAAAATTTGGTTCGATTAATAGTTAAAAGGAAAAATCGTTTAATTCGAATTTATGGAATTCAGTTTTGTCGGCGAATGAATACCCCATTTTATGGTCCACATATACCGGATCTAATAAAACCTGACTAGATCTGAATTTAAATATAATTTTATTCACCTCCAATCTAATCTGATCTTGCTTAACATAAATTTTAATTTTCACTTTTTTTGTAAAAGTAAAAAATAATTAAATAAATCATTTATTTTTTTCAATTTAGAAACATAAAATTAAAATAAAATTTATTTAATATATCATAATTTGAGCACCTCATGTGTTAATTTTTACATATATTTTTATTAAAATCTAACTAATAGTGTTTAAATATATAAAAATGATATTCTTTGTGATATTTTTGGGTTCGGCGGATTCTCCTTAAACTCAAATCTGATCCGGCCTGAAATCTAAATTTTATATTAAAAACAACTCGATCATATTAGATCTGATCAGACCAAAATTCGTTGGATATTGGTCATGTTTGGTAAACAATATTTTAAGTCAAAATTATAAGTTTGAACTGCTTTTAGATGTTTGATTAGTCAAATTCGTTAACTTAGATGTTTGTAAATAAAAAATTTGAGATGAAATCTCTCAAATTAAAAAAGTTTTTTTATGAGCCTTTTGGATTAGATTGTATATATTGTTATAAATACTATTTTGTCAGAGTTGTCCTTGACAATTACAAATAAGTTATCCAAATAACCAAATTTGAATAACTAAAATTAGAAATAAAAAATTAATATTTAATTTTAATTTTAATAATTAATAATTAATAAAATTAGATAAAAACAATTTCATAAATAAAAAATATATATATCTAAATTTAATAATTAATGACATTATATTAAAAAGGTTATTTCATAAATAATAAATTAATATATAAATCATTAAAATTTGTTATCAGCTATCGGTTATTAGTTATTGCAATATGCTATCAACTATCCGTTAATTGTCAAAAAGAATCAAAAAGTTTCTACAACCTCTTTAGTTTTAGGGTTATAGTTAGAATTTAAGGTTTAGATAGTATGAGTTTAGGTTTAGTTGTTTAAAATTCAGGGTTTATATTTTAAAACCTAAATTCCTAACTATATTACCTCTAAACTCTAACCTTTAAACCCTAAATTCTAACTACTACCCTTAAATTCTTAATCGTTAAACCTTAATCCCTAACCTCTAAACTTTAAACCCTAAAACTAATACACTTGTGGAAACTTTTTGTTTCCATCGCCAGTGTATTAAATATAAATCCTTTATAAAAATATTTTAAGGATTATTATCTTATACACCGGCGGTGGAAACTAAAAGTTTTCACAAGCACCTCAATTTTAGGGTTTATGTGCTTAGTTTAGGGTGTAGGATTTAGTGGGTTGGGTGTAGGAATTTAGAAGTTAGGGATAGTGATTAGAGTTTATGGTTTAAGGTTAGAATTTATGATTTAATTTTTAGGGTAATATGGTGAGGATTTAGGTTTTAATCTATAAACCTTAAATTTAACCCTAAACTATAATTTTCAAGCACAATCTCTAAATTCAAAACTCATACACCTAAATCCCTGAACCATACACCATAAATTAAGTCCATAAACCCTAAAACTAAGGCACTTATGGAAACTTCTAGTTTCCACCGTCGGTGTATCAAATAATTACCCTTATTTTAATAATAGAGCCTAAGGTTGTAAAAAACCCTTGAACTTTTAGTGGAAAATCAATTAATCCCTTGAATTTTTTGCACCCAATTAAGCCCTTGTACCTAAAAATTGAATCAATTAAACTCTTTGACCAATTTTGACTATTAAATCTTGACAATTTTTTAGTTCTGTTGGTACAGTACGTCGTGTCATAGTGTTTTCACCTGTCATTTTTTCAGAATTTTTTATTTTATTTAAAAAATTCTAAAAAATATATTTTTTAAAAATCTGTCAATGCAACACGATATAATTGTAGTGTATCATTTACCAGTAATATCTATAGAAAAAATTGTCAAGATTCAATGGTCAAAATGGTCAAAGGGTTTAATTGATTTAATTTATTGGTTCAAAAATTTAATTGAGTAAATTTTTTTAAGGGTTTGATTGATATTTTTTCTTAAAAAGTTTAAGGATTTTTTTCACCTTTAAGCCTAATAAAATTTATCGGTAGAGTAAGTAGAGGAGTAATACACAGATTTTATTATTATTATTATTTTGTAATATGCATGTTCATTTTACTGTCCAATTTTTAGGGTGCGAGGTTGTTTCTCTCAACAAAATTGTCTCCAAAATTTAAACTCGTATTCTCTTTTTAACAATATAATGTACCTTATAAATACACCCAACACTTGTCGGTAATACACAGAATTTATTAAACTCTAATTGAATTTTTAATGTCAATTAAGTCGTGAAACTATACTCAATATTTTAATTATTGGTACCTACTACCTACTACGGCTACTGATAAATAATCTCTAAATCATTTTCGTGGCAGAAAAGTAGGGCCCATTTCATCCACTCATTAAAACAACTTTAAAAAAATATCTGCTCTGCTTTTGGTAATGTCTATATTATCCAAGTACATTGACATGATTTTGTTGCAGTGTTAGGTAATATCCATGGATGTCTGCTCAAAATTGAAGCTTTACATTTGTTTCTTTCTCTTACAGATTTTCTTCTTGTCTCCTTCCATTTCAAGGGAGCTGTCGGAATTTCCTGCAAATTTTCTCTTTGGAACAGCCTCTTCTGCATACCAGGTTTGCCTCACTGATCTTCAATCTGTTAAAACCATAAAAACAAATGTGCAGTTTTGGATCTTTTTATAAAGAAAATAAATTCTGGGGTTTGGGTGTTGAACAAAAGAAAATCTGGGTTTTTGCAGTATGAAGGTGCTTACTTGAGTGATGGTAAAGGTTTGAACAATTGGGATGTCTATTCTCATAAACCAGGTAACTTCCATTTGTTGCTGGTTGGTTTTAGTTCTGGTTAATTCTGTGCAAGATCCCTGTACTATTGTGTTTTTTTACAGATTTAGTCTCCTTTATTTGATCATTTCCGGTTGCTGCACTTCTCGAAATCTGCATTTTTAGTCTGAATGTCAACTTTTTCTATTAATTCCATTAAAAAGGTATCAAGATGTATATATAAGGACTAGAAATTATCAAATCATTGTCCAGGATTGAATTTGTCAAAAACATATTATTTTAAGGACCGAATATAGAATTTGACCTTTTGTTTTCCGTTTACTTCTCGATTTATGGGATCTGCTATAGTTGTTTTTATTTGCTACTTTTGCTTTGTTCTTTTCCTAACCTTTTATTCCCACTTTGCAATCCCTTTTATTATTGATTCCAATAAAAGTATACTTAAAGATTGAGTAAAACTCGACTCAAAAAAATTATTTGACTGAACACGAAAAACTTTGACTTTAATTTAAATCGTAATTTATAAACTCGACTCGATTAAATACTCACTGCCGACACTGCTGATATATGATTGATATCACAGGAAATAAAATTATTGATGGAAGCACTGCAGACATAGCTGCGGACCATTATCATCGGTATCTGGTATGTCTAGCTAAGGTTTATACTCTCGAATGCGTCTCCGGAGATTCGAACCCGGAACATAATACGCAAAAGAAACGAGTGCATACTAAAAAACGATTCTTTTGTGTGTTATGTTTCAAGTTCGAATCTTAAAAAACACACATGAGTGACAATTTCGGATCACGTATCCACGGTCCGGTAATCTGTGTCGTGACATTGTGACTTTGTGAGTATCCAATGCAATCATATATAATCAGAATCGTATATGTTGGTTTTGATGTAGGAAGACATTGATCTGATGCATTCGCTTGGTGTCAACAGCTACCGGTTCTCGATTTCTTGGGCCAGAATTTTACCCAGTAAGTCTTTTGAAAGTGTAATGTATCGAATATTCGAGTTCTAGTTAACTGAAACAAGACATGTAATTCCAACAGAAGGTAGATTCGGGAAAATCAACGAAGCCGGTATCGAGTTCTACAACAACCTCATCGATGCTCTCCTAGTTAAAGGTTTAATTTCCTTTATTTAACAAGTTTTCTTAAGCGTTTTTTTTCATAAATGTCGTAAATTGGCGGTAATTGGTACTCGGTTTCGACACTTTCTGCAGGCATTCAACCGTTTATAACATTGACACACATCGATCTTCCGCAAGAGCTTGAGGACAGATATGGAAGTTGGCTGAGTCCTCAATCACAGTAACTATCTTGTTCAACTTTTAGCTCTTTCATGGCATCCCACATTGGCCATTAATACTCGTGTTTCGATCTCAGGGAGGATTTTGCTTATTTTGCTGATATCTGCTTCAAGTCCTTTGGAGACAGGGTGAAGTACTGGGTCACCTTCAACGAGCCCGATTACCAAGTCAAGTTCGGGTACCGTACAGGTACGTTTCCACCGTTGCGTTGCTCCAGGCCATACGGAAATTGTACGAACGGTGATTCGGAGGTGGAGCCCTTTATTGCAGCCCACAATATCATCCTAGCACATATAGCTGCTGTTCATATTTACAGAACCAAATACCAGGTACCAATTACTGCACTAAGCATCCAATTCAATTGTCATTAATACGAAACGTAAGCTTGATCGACGACATTTATGATTTAAACTCTAGGAATCGCAAGGCGGTAGCATTGGAATTGTCTTGCATTGCGATTGGTATGAACCGATCAGCAACTCTATAGCCGATAAGCTAGCAGCTGAAAGAGCTCAGGCCTTCACTATCAATTGGTAGGTTCATGCACCATTCTCTTTTCGGTTCGGGGAATCGAGAACAAGAATCCGATGTCGGGATTCAAACTGATCAATGTCAATAAATTAATGCATTTGTGTGCTTATTGAAATGCTGTGTGATACCTTACTAAACTTGCATCTAGGTTCCTAGAGCCAATCATATTCGGAAGATATCCTCCTGAAATGCAAAACATTCTAGGATCTGCTTTACCTGAATTTTCAACAACCGAGAAGCAGAAGCTGAATAAAGGGGTCGATTTTATCGGAATCAACCACTACACCGGTTACTATGTCCAGGATTGCATGTTCTCTGCATGTGAACCAGGACCGGAAACCTCAAAAACCGGAGGATTTTGGGCACCAAGCTCACAGAAAAATGGCATCCCTATAGGACAACCTGTAAGTAACCTTAATTTATGAAATCGCGATTATAGTACTATACCAGTATACCGCATCTTAACGTAAGCTAACGAACGAAGCCTTTCAACTTTACAGACTGAATTCGAGTGGCAGAATGTTTATCCCCCGGGAATGGAGAAGATCGTAACTTATCTCAAGGAGAAATACCATAACATACCTATGATCGTTACTGAAAATGGTAGGACAAGCCGAACGGTATCGTCTAAACACAAACGTTTCGTATATACTCACAATGTATGGTGTTCCATGTAGGATATGGTGATACTAACAAAGCAGATTCCACCGCGGAAGAACATTTACAAGATGTTAAACGAGTAGAGTACATGGCTGCATACTTGGATGCACTGGCAACAGCAATCAGGTACATATACGCATCCTCGAGGTTACTTCACGCCGGTGCCGACCGAAATAAGACACGGTTGGCAAGTTGAAGTGACATTCAACATAAGTGATTAGTGTTATTCTCTTGAATGCTACTAGGAAAGGAGCAAACGTGAAGGGTTACTTTGCCTGGTCTTTGCTAGACAACTTTGAATGGAACGATGGATTTACAGTCAAGTTCGGACTTCACCATGTCGACCATAAGACCTTAACGAGAAGACCGAAATCGTCGGCGACCTGGTACAACAATTTCTTGGCGGAGCATTCAAAAGTAAAGGACCACCAGCAAGCCGAATATGCTCAGACCAGCCGTTCCTATTATTAATATGTTCCTACATCTTTGCTCCAATCATGTTGGGGATATGCAAAACCATCTCCAAAGGGTCATTTGTGATTGAAAATGAAAAGATGGTAGACCCATCTACCACATTATTTACACATAAAATTATATTCTTAAATATCTCGGCGTGTTCGTTATTAAGACAACCTTTCCAACTCATTTTTTTGTTTTATTTAGGCTTAATACACCCCCTAAACTTTACATGTTTTCTAATTTGTCCCCTAAAGTTCATTTTGACCACTTGTGTCCCCTAACATTGAGTAAAAATCTCATGCCCCCTAACCATGCCTCCTTCTATGCCCCCTGCCTAAAATTACTTAAAAATTAAATCTTGCCCCATAACCCTAATTTTCATATCCTAAACCTCAAACCCTAAACTCTAAAAAATACACTCTACCCCTAATTCCCTACACCCTAACCCTAAGCCCCAACCTTAAACCCCAAACCCTAAACCCACTATTTTAAAGTGGGGGCACAAATGGGGGCATACTTTGGGGGCAGATGATTTTCGTCCCCTAACATTTTCTCCGTTACCCATATTTCCTCTACCGTTAAAAAAATTATCTCGACCAATCAAAATGTGCCACATCATTTTTCTTATTTATTTTTAAATTTTAAAATAAAATTAAAAAATAAAATAAATATATTAAATCATACCCTAAATTTACCTAAATACCCCCGTTTTCTTCCCCAAACCCCACCACGTCTTTAGGGGTGTAAATGAACTGAGCTTGAACAATCAAGCCTATGTTCGTGTTCGTTTGTTTAATTTTAAAGGTGTTCATGTTCAGTTCGTGTTCGTTTATATTTTTAATATTGTATTCGTGTTCGTTTATTTATTTTTGAAGGTGTTCGTGTTCATTCGTTTAGTGTTCGCGAACGTGTTCGTTTAAGTGTTCGCGAACGTATTCGTTTAAGTGTTCGCGAACGTGCTCATTTATTCGTTCGCGAACATGTTTGTTTATATTTTAAGAAATGTTAACTAAATTAACAATAAAAAAATAAATAAAAAGCAACAAATTAAAACTTACATTTAAACATGAACTTAACATAATATCCTTAGCAACAACAAAAATAGTATTTAGATACATCCACAAACATTTTCATTCTATAAACGAGCTTATAAACAAGCTTATAAACGAGCGCATAAACGAACCTATAAACGAGCATATACATGAGCGCATAAACGAGCTTATAAACGAGCTTGTTCGTGAACATAAACGAGCCGAACACACATTTGTTCGTGTTCGTTCGTTTATTAAACGAACATAAAATTTTTGTTCATACTCGTTTATTTAACTTAATAAACAAACGTTATACGAACGGTTCGTCGAACGCTCTGTTCATTTACACCTCTACACGTCTTCTTCCCCAAGCCCTATTTCCCAGAAACTTGATCTTGAAGAAGTTGGGATCTCATTTCAGGATGCAGCTGCTAAAAAATCTTCAATTTCTGGATACAAATTACTGCTGACTTCCAAAAACCTCGACGTTCTTCGCTTCATTGATGTTGAGACGAATAGTTTCAAAGTTGAAGTTTTGTCTAAAAAAGAATCCATGATTCTTTTTGGAAAAACAGTGGGTGACATGGAAGGAAAGTCCGATGATTATCAACACACAACGATTGAATTGGTGAAGAAATGTGCAGGGTTGTCGGTTGCTATCTTGACAGTTGCAAATACTTTGAAATCTATGGACCTCCCGTTTTGGGAAGATGCCTTACTGCAGCTACGATAGTCGAATCCATCAAACATAGAAGGGATGGAAGACAATGTGTTTTCTACCATTGAGTTGAGTTACAAATGGCTGAGAAATGAGAAAGCACAATCTTTGTTCTTAATTTGCGTCTTGCATCCTCAAAGTTTTGATATCTTTATCTTCGATTTGCTGCAATATAGCATTGGTCTAAATCTTTTAGGAAGAATCAACACGCTAGAAGAAGCGAGAAAAAGAATTGATGTGCTAGTCCATAAGCTCAAAGCTTCTAGCTTACTTCTCGAGGGAAAAGGTTACAAAACGGTGAAAATGAATTGCTATCTCGTTTCAATTGCATCAAAAAACAAGAAAATGTGTGTCATAAAGGATGGAAATCATCTGAAGGAATTGTTGAAGAAGGGAAATCTCAAAAGTTGCACTGCTATCTCGTTGCCACACAGCCACATCCCTGAGCTTTCTGGTGTGGATTGTTCAAATTTGGAGTTACTCATGTTGCTGAACAAAGATCCATCTTTCCGTGTCTCGGACACTTTTTTTCAAAGACATGAATAAGCTGAAGGTGTTAGCGTGACCGGTATGAGTTTTCCATCTCTACCTTCATTGTAATGCCCTGATTTTTTGGCCTAGAAGTATTTCAAGGTTCATAGGATCTAGATTAGAGATCTGAGTTTTTGGGAGCGGTTCAGGGAAAACAAGATTCGGGTTATGATAAAAATATGAGAAAATACTTAAATTTTATTATTAATTATATAATTGATTTTGATAAAAACAATTTTAAGAAAATGACTTTGGAAGTGGGACATTTTGAATTAGTGACCAAAACGTGATTTTTTTACAAAGTTGTTTTAGTGACTGTTTTGTAAAGGGATTGGAACTTTGAATCTTTAAGTAGCTATTTTACCTATTTGTTTTTATCAGATTTTTCTCTTAATTAGGAGTATTTTAAAAGATTTTAATTAAGGATTAAAAGGGTTTAATAAAAGGAGACTTAGTTATTTCATTAAAACTTATTTTACGTCATTTTCTCTCATTCTTTAATCTTGATTTTAGCTATTTTACCTATTTGTTTTTATCAGATTTTTCTCTTAGTTAGTTATTTTCTTTCAAAAATTTTCTTCAGCCAAACACTCTCCACTTTCAAGAAACTTGAGGTAATGCTCTTGATTTACTGAGTTTGTGATTTTTAAAGAATTCTTTAATCTTGATTTGCAAAACCTTATTGTTTTTCCTTTGATTTTTCAAGAAAAACACATTCAATTGAGAGAGATTTCATCCATTAGAGGTAAGGTTCGTTTTCCTCCTCTAATGATAAGTTCCTTACTGAAATTCCCAAGTTATCAATCCTTTACATATGTTTTCTAAGTTGTTTTGATGGATTAATCATGGAAATTTGGTTAAATTGAAGATTATTTGTTGAAATCATGTGATTTTCGGAATGTTATTGTTTTATTTGATTTAAGGTTGATAATAATAATGATTTGGACGCTAAATGATGTTGAAATAAAGATTTTATCATGATAATTCCGAATTGGATTGGATTTCTAGTTGTTAGATTGTTAAATTTGGGATTTTTGTGGTGTTAATGTGAAATCTGAGTTGCTGGAGGTATACGGATGTAAATAGGTTGATTTTGGATGTTAATTGATGTTTAAAACTAGATGGAAGTGATAGGTTTTAGCTGGGTTGAGTTTGTAGTGTAATCGAAGGTGTTTTCGGTTGTTTCGGATAGGCATTTTGGTGTTTTTGGGCAGAGCAGCGGGGTAGCTTTGTTTGCTGGAGATTTTAATGCATAGTGATGCATTAATCCTCTGTTCTTGTGTGGTATAAACAGGGGAGAACTTATCGGAAGCAATCGGTGAAGGTTCGTAAGTTTCGGTTGCTTGGATTCGTGTCGGCTAGTCGAGTTTGCCCGTGTCGGTGAGTGAGAACGTGAATTTCAGTTTTAAAAGATTTTAAAGGGTGTTTTGGGAACTTAGTGATAAACTTAAAACGCTTAACTAAGTTCGGAAGTCAGTGAAAGGATTTTCCTCTATCGGTTGTGCTATCATGTGATGATTTATGCCCTGTTTTGAACTAATGGTTTTACCTACTGTTAAAGCATGTTTATAAGAATGTGGTTACTGTTTTTAATGGTGAAATATTGAAGGATGCACATGGTAAGTGATCCTTGAGGAATATGAGTTATACTTGTAATTTTAAGCATCGTTTAATGCTTGGTAACGTGGTTAATTAATGATGCTTTGAAAACAATGATGTATGGATTAAAATGTGAATTATATTGGTAAGTAATTTTAAGCCGGCTATATGATTGAGTGCACTATAAACAAGTCGCTTTGGATGTTGAAGGGTTTATACGGTGTACCGAATACTCCACCCAAGTACCTTTGGATGTTGATAAGTTTGTCATGGATGCTTGATGATTGATGCTTATTTATGTTATATGCATGTTGGATTGTTATAGATTGGATTAAAGTATGAAAAACCAGTAAAAAGTGACATTAAAGGCCCAGGTGTTTCGGTACACTCGAGCCTGTACCGAAACAGGGTGCCTAAAATGGCCTTAGGGTTTCGGAACAGGGAGAGGCGTTTCGGTACGTTTGGCTACTAGAAGGTTGTGTTTCGAAACGGGTTTGAGGTAGTATCAAAACGGCATCGTGTACCAAAACGAACAGCCTTGTTCCGAAACGGCCGCTTTGGTACAGGGCAACATGTACCGAAACACCCTGCAGTTAAGTTGGTTAGTGGAACCTTCTGAAGTTCTAATTCTTTACGTTTTGATCCCTAAATGTTGTGGATGCAATTAAATGAGCTTGAATTGTTGTTTTGAGTTGAGATTTGACAGTGATGCATGTAAAGTGATTAATTAAAGGTTGGTAACCTTAAAAGTGAAAAATTCCATGTATTTTGGAAAAATTACAAAATAGTCCCTAAAATGTGTTTGCATGCAATTGAACCCCTAATTGTTGTCTGATCAAGTTACATATCATTTCGCTGCGATGTTTATCTCATAGGTTAACAATGAGCATCTAGAAAAGATAAAAACAAAAAATAGGGTCGTTCATTGAGATAAACTTTTCGGTTTACTTCAATATTCCTCGTGTATTAATTCGTTCGGTTCGGTCTTTCGCCCAGACCGAGTCGAGGGGTTATATTCATCTTTTCTTTTATTAACAAACCTTCAAGATTTTTGAGCAGCTGCACCCTAGAAACATTAAATCCTGCAAATAAACTTGAAGACTGTTAGGTTGGTTTGGGGAAATGGGGTTGAAGATTAATGAAATAGAAAATGGGGTTTGGGGAAGAAAATGGGGGTATTTGAGTAAATTTAGGGTATGATTTAATATATTTATTTTATTTTTATTTTATTTTAAAATTTAAAAATAAAATAAATGATGTGGTGCGTTCTAATTGGTCAAGATATTTTTTTTAACAGTAGGAGTCAATATGAGTAAGGAGAAAAATATTAGAAGGCAAAAGTTGTCCAAATAAACTTTGAAGGGCAAGTTGAAAAACATGTAAAATTTAGGAGAAATTGTATTAAGCCTTTTTTATTTATAATGTAAAAATTCAAACACCTCACTTTACTTAGAAAGACTTAAATTCTCATTTCGTTAAAAACATATATATAAAACATGCATCATACACAATGCAAGTAGAATAATTGCGACCAAAGTGGTGCAAAGTCTCTCGCATTAAATATGAATAGGGAAAATTAAAACGATGAACATGCCAAACAATTAAAAAAATGGAGCCATGGAATTCGTGAAGATCAACACGGCTCATAAATTTTCCTGCCAAATGCATGTCATTGCCAACCCATTAACCATTACAAAATTATGTACAGATGATTAAGTAATAGAGAAAACGACCTAACATCGAACTATTAGCAATGACCGTATCAAATGTTCATGTCTTTTGTGTATATTTATTTATCTATTTATTATATTCGATGTATCGATAGTATATAATTTCATATATAATTGGTGAATTAATGAAATTATATAATTTTTAAGATAAATATTCTATACACAGGCGGTAGAAACGGAAAGTTTCCACAAGCGTCTTAGTTTTAGGGTACAGGGAGTTAGTTTAGGGTATAAGGTTTATGGGTTTAAGTGTATGGGGTTAGAATTTAGGGATGGTTGTTTCGGTTTAAGGTTTATAGTTATAATTTAGGGTTTATAGGTTAAAACCTAAATCCTTGTCGTATTACCCTAAAAACTAAACCCTAACCTATAAACCATAAATTATAACCCTAAACCTTAAATTAAAACAACTATCCCTAAATTCTAAATCCCTTCACCTAAACCCCTAAACCCTATACCCTAAACTAACTCCTTATAACCTAAACTAAGGCGCTTGTGGGTGTATAGGATATTAATCCATTTTTTAATATATATATATATATATTATATTTAATTATCAATATCCAATTCATTGGTTGACTAATCCAGATAAAATACTGCAAATGTCTATACGAGGACAATCCTCTCAACCCAATTATTTCATTTTGTCATTCACAACTCTAATACATCATCTCACTAGACAAACTGATTATAGGATGAATAATTTTATTTTTAATAATATCTTATTATTTAATTTATTGACTGTATATAAAATTATATATTATCGTTACGTTGAATATATACCATGTTTGCGTTTGATTCATTAAAAGTTTTAGCTAAGCAGCTACCTAACTCAGTAATTTATGGTCATCAACTTACCATGTGAATGTCACGACCTACGGCTATGGGCATATCACATGCAAATTCCGGCATTGGTACACCAATTATTGATGTAAATTAGTTACATTTGAGAAAAAGATAAACTTTACGACAATGAGAATTAATGTTCTAAAAATATTTTGTTGAAATATTACGTCTATTGTCGATATTAGTAATTAATCTGAATCATAAATCGATTAATTTAAATCATGTATTATAGAATGATTATAAAATAAATTATGTATTACATATTTTTGTTTAATTTTCTTTAATGAAATGTTATTATCTTGATATTTTTATACATTATTTATTACGTAGGGTGATAAGAAATTTTGTGTCTCGTAAAAAAATAGAGATTTTTATAAATAAGAAATAACATTAGAATAATTTATCTCTTTAATTATCTAATTGATCTCCTTCGAATTTTAATTTAGACCAACGAATTCCTAGTACGTCGTGCCTACATCGTCCATCAATCCAACCATTACTAGATTTTTTTCAATTGAGTGTGAGTGTAACATGCAAGAGGACGAGATATCGGATATGTTTAAGCGCATACGATTTAAGGGTACATAAAGGTCTCTGTTGTTTAGACATTATATAAAAATAATAATATTTTTAATTAGAGGAATTATGTAAAAAGTAATTAACTAAATAACTATAATTTTTTCCTAAATATTTTCTTCTTCAGAAGAAGAAAACACATCAAGTGAAGAAAATTGCATGTTTGGGACCCCAAACTTTTTCTTTTTAATAAAATGACCCAAACATTGTTGCAACCACTACTTGTATGATCTGTACACGCATAGACATAGTAAATGTAAACGTACGATCATAGTAATTAATATAAACGGATAGCTGGTGGACCAAATTCATTTAATTCACTCATTTTCACGCTCTATAAAATTCTACCACAAACATTTTCACTACGCTTTGTAATACTCTACTTCCTTTCTTCCCAAAAAATGGAGTTGACAGACCTATTCATCTTTGGTTTGGCACTTATCTTCATCCGTCTATGGTGGCGGCATTGGTCCGTTTCCGGCGGCCGTCCTAAGAACCTCCCTCCAGGGCCACCAGGTTGGCCTTTTGTCGGAAACCTAATCCAAGTCATCCTCCAACGTCGACACTTCATCTTTATAGTACGTGAGTTACGTAAAATATATGGTCCAATTTTCACCATGCAAATGGGGCAACGTACTATGGTGATCGTTACGGATTCCAAGCTCATCCATGAAGCCCTAGTTCAACGAGGCCCCGCCTTCGCTTCCCGACCGGCTGACTCGCCTATTCGGCTCGTGTTCAGCGTCGGGAAATGCGCGATCAACTCGGCCGAGTACGGTCCGCTGTGGCGGACCTTACGGAAGAACTTTGTGACCGAGCTGATAACGCCGACGAGAGTGAAGCAGTGTAGTTGGATCCGGAAATGGGCGATTGAAAACCATATGGAGAGAATCAAAAGTGAGTCATTTGAAAATGGATTTTTGGAAGTGATGAGCAACTGCAGGCTAACTATATGTAGCATCTTAATCTGTTTATGTTTCGGGGCAAAGATTTCCGAAGACCGGATCAAGAAAATCGAGAGCATACTTAAAGACGTAATGTTGATAACGTCGCCGCAGCTGCCGGATTTCTTGCCGGTCTTCACGCCGTTGTTCCGCCGGCAAATGAAAGAAGCTAAAGCTCTAAGGAAGAGGCAATTGGAATGCTTGGTTCCATTGATAAAGAACAGGAGAGCTTTTGTGGAGAAAGGTGAAAACCCTAACCAAGAAATGGTGAGTCCAATAGGTGCAGCCTATATAGACTCGCTCGTCCGACTCGAACCGCAAACCCGAGGTCCGTTGGGGGATGAAGAGTACGTGACGCTATGTTCCGAGGTGATCAGCGCCGGTACCGATACTAGCGCGACCGCGGTCGAATGGGCTATGCTTCACTTGGTGATGAACCAAGAAATCCAAGAGAAGTTGTACCAAGAAATTATTGGTGTTGTAGGAAAAAATGGGGATATTAAAGAGGAAGACGTGGAGAAAATGCCTTATCTTGAGGCTGTAGTTAAAGAAACTTTCCGGCGACACCCGCCGGGTCATTTCCTTCTGTCTCATGCAGCTATAAAGGACACCGAGCTCGGTGGCTACACAATTCCGGCGGGTGCTTATGTCGAGTTTTACACTGCATGGATCACTGAGAACCCCGATATCTGGTCGAATCCAAGCGAGTTCCGGCCTGAAAGGTTCTTGCACGGTGACGGCGTCGGCGTAGATGTGACCGGTACTCGAGCGGTGAAGATGCTGCCATTCGGAGCGGGGAGGCGGATTTGCCCGGCTTGGAACCTAGGCGTTTTGCACATAAATTTGTTGATTGCGAAGATGGTTCAAGCTTTCAAGTGGCTGCCGGTTCCGGATGCTCCGCCTGATCCGGCCGAGACTTACGCTTTCACCGTCGTGATGAAGAACCCTCTCAAGGCTGTCATCTTGCCCCGGTGCTAAAAATATCAACAAAGAAAAATGTTGAAGCTTAGATATAATACTATATAGTACTATGTTTTATGTTCATGTTCATGTTCAAGTTTTTATTTCAATCATTTAATTTAGAAGCCGTTTTCAATCATCTCTCACAAAATCTAAACTCACTTCACATATCACGTGATTTGACTTAGAATATCGTCGAAAATGATGTTTGTTTATTTAAATTTTCTTCTCTTATGTTTTTATTTTTGTCGCTGATTAAATTTAATCGAAATTGTCCTAATATGATACTTTGTATTCGAACCCTAAACCTATGCTATTTCATCTTCGTTATGTATAATTTGGGGCATTCTATTAATGCTAACTACTTTTATCTTTATGAGTTGCATTCTCTTTCATGGACTTTGAATGACATACGGATACAACTTTTAAGGTTTTCTTAATTAGAACATTTAAGATCTTACCAAACATGTAAAGGAGTATTGTCTAAAGATGTTTTCGAAATTACTTACAATAACCAGACATGACTATTTCATATTCGTTAATAAAAAAATCATTTTGAGATTAATATGTCTAATAATATATACAACATAATATACGACTTTTTTCGAGAAAAAAAAATATATATATATATATATACAGCATAATTGCTTTTATACATCAATATTTCGAAATTGTAAGGCCGCCTACAAAATCAAAGAAAGTAAGCTCCCAATACACTTTGTTAACTTTTGCAAACTTTGTAAATTAAAATTAGGACCAAATTAATATAATATGTAATTAATATAGACCAAATGTATAATTTTACAAATTTTCTTTAACTATCACGTCACATTTTGGTTAGATTTTAATGGCAAGTGGTCAAAATAGGACCAATTAAATAATTCGGTGGTCGAATTTTTAGTTTTTGTAGTTAAGTAATCAAAATAGGTCGGACTCAATAGTTAGGTTGTCACTCAGGTACGTAGTTTACGGATAAAAATCTTCTGCCCCTTTTCGATGCCCCTATATATAGGATAGAAATTATCTGCCCCTTTTCGATGCCCCTACTTATGCCCACACTCAAAATTATGTTTAGGGTTTATGGTTCTAGGGTATGGTTAGGGTTAGGGTTTAGGGGAATTAAGGTAGTGTGTATTTTTTAGGGTATAAGGTGTAGGGTTTAGGATTTAGAATTTAGGGTTAGGGCTTGGAATTTAATTTTATTGTGTTTTTTAGTGTTGGGGCATAAGTAGGGGCACCGAAAAGGGACAGAGGATTTTTATCCCTATATATATACCCAACACTAAAAATTAAATTCCAAACCCTAACCCTAAATTCTAAATCCTAAACCCTACACTCTATACCCTAAAAGATACATCATGTCCTAAATTCCAAAAACCCTAACTATAAACCTTAAACCTAATTTTAAACGTGGGGCGTAAGTATAGATACCGAAAAGGAGCAGAAGATTTTCATCCGCAGTTTACTTTTTTTTCAATACAAAAGGATAAGGTAATATGGAATATTTTATCCCCAAGATCCATTGGCTTTGGCCAGTTCCATAACAGTAGGGGAAGGGTGCAATCGCTATGTATCTTGATTCACGCACACCATTTAACCATTGGCTCAGTGCACCAGTTTGATGGGAAGTTTAAGATTATAAATTTATAATAACAACACCACAACAAGGTCGCCATGTTTCTCTAAGAGAGGCCGAATAATTAACAAAACAGGAGCAAGTAAGTTGTTTTGTCTGATTCTCTGATAGTAATTAACACAGCGCCCCACCTGTTTCATGGCCAATAAGAACTCTTACCAGTAGTAGGTCTGCCTTAAAGGGAACATTTATTGCATTGGCATTGGCCAAACTGGCCATGACTTATTGGCTGTAGAATCCAATGAAATGATGCAAGTTATTACGTTACTTTTACCTTCTTCATGTGTCTGTAATTTATTTGAAATGTTGAGGGGTAGATCAAGGCAATAACTGTTGGCGCAGAGTCCGAAACGAAAGGAAAAAAATAGTGCTAACAAATGGCAGCATTGCCGAATCGCCATATCAATGAATGCTCTTTCGTAGCGTCAGCTCACAGCCAGCTGCTAACTGCGGGTGGTGATAATGATCGGCGCCCACTGGTCTGTGTTTCAGTGCTCTCTATAAAAGAAAACCAACCACTAGAACACGACTTGTTTAGTTTTACTGTGTCTGTGTGCAGATGCCATGGCCCATGTGGAGTAGGAATGGAGATTCATGCTTCTTTTTCAAGTATTAAAACTTATCGTAACTAGCGGGATGAAACTTTTGGATCTTTATAAATAGAAAAAATTAGGCTGAGAAGATTGACCTTATATTAATTTTTTACAAAATTTGATTTAGATTAATCGGAAAAAAAAAACTAGTCTTTAACTCTTTGTACTTCCAGCATGTTTAACCTGTTGACTGTGGGTGAAGTTCCAGCCACATAAGTAAGTTTTTTTTTTTACAAATCTTAAATTTAATCCTAATTCTACCTAAAGGGAAGGAGAAGAGGATTCTACAAAAAGAAAGTGAAGTGCTCCTAGTGAGTTTAGACTCTATGACCTAAGAGGAGTGCTCCTAGTGAGTCTGCTCCTGACTCAAGGGTGTTATATATATATATATATATATATATATATATATATATATATATCATATACACTGGCGGTGAAAACTGAAAATTTCCACAAGCGACTTAGTTTTAAGGTATATGGAGTTAGTTTAGAGTATAGGGTTTAGGGTTTAGGTGTAGGGGCTAGAATTTAGGGATAGTTGTTTTAATTTAAAGTTTAGGGTTATAATTGTTTTTAACCTATAAACCTTAAATTGTAACTCTAACCTTTAAATTGAAACAACTATCCCTAAATTCTAACTCTTACACCTAAACCCTATACGCTAAACTAATTCCATATACCCTAAAACTAAGGCGTTTGTGGAAACTTTCAGTTTCCACCGTCTGTGTATATAATATTTATATATATAGAGAGAGAATATCAACTTGAGAGAGAGAGTTAAGATCAACTTACACAATGTAAAATTCTTTTAAATTTTATACGTTTTTTGGATCGTTAGATGAGAGTAATGGATGACTCAGATTAACTCCTTACTCTTTTTTTAAGGGATAATATTCACATATTTACTGTTAATCTCATTCATTCGTTTCACTCATCCAACGGTAAAAAAAAACATATAAAACTTAAAGAGTTTTACGCTGTTTAAACGAATTCTATCCTATATATATATGGGATGAGATCAAGTTACATGGTGTAAAACTCATTTAGTTTTACACTAATCTAGGACCATTGGATGAGTGAAATGTATGGATGAGATTAACAGTAAAAAATGGAAGATTATCACTTGAGGAAAAAGATAAGAAAATAATTTGAGCCATTAATTATCATCATCCAACGGTCCAAAAACTGTGTAAAAATAATTGAGTTTTACCCAGTTGATATATATATATCGAGTGCTTAATCTTATAGCAATTTATCCTCATGTTCAGGCGAAACCCAATTTTAAAACCTGTGTGAGCCTCTCAAGTCTTGGTCTTTTCTATACGGCCCATTTTTAAGCTGGTTGGGATTCGGCCCCACCAGCTCGAAGTCTTTCATAGATTTAGTTCAACTCGAATAATAATTTTATAAAATCAACTTATATATATTTTGAATAAAATTTGATTTTTAAATTTAAAGTTGAATAACTTGAAATTTTTAGTAATTAATGAATCAGTTTTTAAGTTCGAGTCAAATCTTTCAACTTTATTTGATATATGTATATTGCATATAAAAAAATATAAAGAAATATATACATGTCGTCTCCGATATTTTTCGGGGCCCTGTGTGAAAACTCAAAAATGAATTCTTATAGAATAAAAACATATTCCAATACTTTGTGCAATTAATTTAATATTTTATTAATACACCATAAAAACATGATTAAGCTTTGTCAAATATATTATTTGCATCGTTTTGTTAAAAAAAAATTGAAGGAACTGAGTCTGAATTGCGGGTAACTGAATGTGATATGAAGCTTGATTTTGACAATAAGTGTAAAAAAGATTGAAGAGAATTAAATATTAGGATAGAGAATTATTTTTTATTTTGTTTTTGTTTAACCATCGATATCCAACTTATTGACTGATTAATTCGGACCAAGTATTGTAGAGACCATTTTGAGGGAGATCCTCCCAACTCAATTTGCTCCATTCACAAGGTCAGAATTCGAATCTCTAACCTTACTTAAGAAATCCAGTGTCTCATCTCTCCAATTGATTGTTGGTAATTATTTTTATTGTTAAATTAATTAATTTATTTAATAAATTTTAAAATTAATAATTATTAATTTTTAGGGGGCCTGGAGTGATTGGGTGCCCCGAGCGGTCGCTCACTACGCTCCCACTATCAGCCGACCCTGAATATATATGTATATCTTATGTGGTTATAGAAAACCGTTTAAAGTGGAATCAATTAGTACTATAACATTATAAACATTTATAATTAAATTTGAACAGAAACCCGAACAACTTGACTCAAATTTCATAAACAAATAAAGTCTGACTGATAAAATAAAACTCTTCAAACAGACTACTTTAAAAAAAATTATATGACTCGACTCGATCGAATGCTCCCGCCGATGAATAACCTGACTGAAACGGGCACCGGGCTATGAAGCGATGTAGTTTCTGTTATCCAGGTTTTCAATGAAATCACAGTGAAATGGAGGTATCAGGACAAAACGACGTAGTTTACTATATCTGGCTTAACTATAAAAACGAACTGATTCGACCGTGGGAAACAAACAAACAAAAATAAAGTGTCAGAAACAAGAGTTCGCAGATTTCAGATGACAGAATATACGCTTCAGCCTTTAATTTCAATTTCTGATTTTGATTTTGATTGGATTTTTAAGTTTTGCGTTTCGCTTCTTGAAGAAATTTAAATGCTAAATATCATGTTCATATCAACCGTTGGATCGGTTTAATAACCCTCTTCCCGCGCATTTCAATCGTCTCCGATCACAATGTCCTGGGGATTAGGCTGGAAACGCTCATCGGAGATCTTCCGTTTATCACTAAATTACGGGTACGAAGAATCCGGTGAAGATCTCTTCCGCACATCATCTTCGCTGATAGGTTCGTCTTCTCCCTCGGCGGCATCGTTAACTCACCAAGATCAGCAAGAGCCGGGGTTTAAGATTGATCTGGATTGGGTGGCGGCAGATGACGTGGACCAGGTAGCGCTTAGGCTTCGATCCCAATTGATTGTGGCGCTCCCTCCGGCGCAAGATACGGTGGTAATTGAATTGAAAGAGACGGAAGGTAATGCAGTAAGGGTGGAGATGAACGTTGAGAAGAGGAGGGAGCCGTTGCGGGGGGTTTCGGTGTTTAAGGCAATCGGGTCGGGTCAGCAGTGTGATGGTGTCGGAGTCTTGGTTAGGTTGTTACGCTCGGATTTGGCTCCCTCCGGCGACGTGAATCCGGTTTCAAGTACTGATCATTGGAAAAGTATCACTTCGCTTAGCCTTTGCGGTTGTGGTTTAACGGTAATTTAAACTTCTGCTCTAAGCTCGATGAAGAAACCTGGGAACGTCTAATTTGAGAGTCTAAATTTATATATATTATGTACACAGACACTGCCTATTGAGCTAACTCAATTGCCAGTTCTTGAGAAACTATGCCTTGATTACAACAAGCTATCACAGTTACCACCTGAGCTTGGTGATGTAAAAACCTTGAAAGTACTCAGGGTTGACTACAACATGCTTGTTTCAGTTCCTGGTGAGAAAGATTTTGCTTTTACATCTAAATTATGTTCCTGAGAGTTGCATTGTTGTATCGAATACGTAATGTGCCATAGAAGGAGAGAAAACATGTGCTTTCATGATTTTGAGAGTCTAGGCCATTGATGTTCATTCTTCTCACTTGCCTATTGATCATATTTTTGTTGGTAATAATGTGAGCAGTGGAACTGAAACAGTGTACTGGGATGGTGGAATTATCATTAGAGCATAATAAAATTGTTCGGCTTCTTCTTGACTTCAGGTCACTTTATGGACAATCGCCTTCACTTTTTAAGCTTGTTAATGTATGGTTTTCTATTGTCTAATGCTTTTCGCCAGTTGGATGGCAGGGCGCTGGTTGATTTAGAAATTCTTAGATTATTTGGTAATCCACTTGAATTCCTTCCGGAGATCTTGCCTTTACGCAAGCTAAGTCACTTGTCCATTGCAAATATCAGGATTGTGGCTGATGGAAATCTAAGATCGGTGACTGTGCAAATAGAGGTACAGCTCAACAGATACTAGCTGTTTGTATGCTCATGCGTTTACATGAGCATCTATGATCGAAACTGTTTCACTTGTGGTGTTACAGATGGAGAATAGTTCTTATTTTGGTACGGCTAAACACAAGCTAAGTGCCTTTCTCTCTCTCATATTGCGTTTTTCCTCTTGTCATCACCCTTTGCTGGTCTCTGCACTGTTGAAGATAATAATGCAGGACGAGGGGAACCGTCTATTTATTGGTAAAGATGAGAATGCACTGCGGCAGCTCGTTAGCATGATAAGTAGTGAGAACCGCCATGTGGTACGCTGGATATACTTTCCTTTTATGCAGTAACATCAGACGTGTTTTCTTTTATTTCCCCTTCCTATTGTGCACTATTGTTCTGGTCTGTGTCAGGTCGAACAAGCCTGCTCTGCTCTATCAACTCTCGCTGGAGATGTTTCTGTGGCCATGCAATTGATGAAATGTGACATCATGAAACCCATTGAAACTATTATGAAGTCTCCTGCCCGAGAAGAACAAGTTTCTGTGCTGCAAGTTGTGGGCACATTGGCCTTTGGCTCTGATATTGTAGCTCAAAGGATGCTAACCAAGGATGCTTTGAGTTCGTTAAAAATACTGTGTGCCCATAAAAATAAAGAGGTAACTTTCTGATTTTACACGATTCCTATGTTTATCTGTATTTAAACCCTCATATTTAATCAGGTCCAAAGGCTTGCTTTGTTCGCTGTTGGAAATTTGGCCTTCTGTCTGGAGAATCGCCGCATTCTTGTCACCTCTGGAAGCTTGAGGGAACTTCTCATGCGCCTGGCTTTTACACCTGAACCGCGTGTGAATAAAGCTGCAGCTCGTGCTTTGGCAATTCTTGGTATATTTCTTCCATTTGTTTTTTTTTTTTAACTTTCTTTGAGAATCTTGGATCATGGAGTCATCTGATTATATCCTTTTGTAGGAGAGAATGAAAACTTGAGACGTGCTATTCGAGGGAGACAGATACCAAAACAAGGCCTACGGATACTCTCAATGGATGGTGGTGGCATGAAAGGTCTTGCAACTGTGCAGATGCTTAAAGAAATTGAGAAGGGAACCGGAAAGAGAATACATGAGCTATTTGACCTTATATGTGGAACATCAACAGGCGGAATGCTCGCTTGTGCCCTTGGTATTAAGTTGATGACCTTGGATCAATGTGAAGAAATATACAAAAATCTTGGTGAGTATGCTACATAAAATATAGAACATTTCACTCGTACTCTGATTTGTTTATTCTTGCCCTATATTGGCTTTGAAGGAAAAATTGTTTTCACTGAACCTGTGCCAAAGGATGAATCTGCAACATGGAGAGAAAGGTTTGCTCAGCTTTCAAAAAGTTCATCACAGAGTTTCAGAGTTGTTGTACGTGGATCTAAAGTATGGATTTCTCTTTTCTTTATATGAATTTCTGTTTCGTTCTTCATTTCTGCTAAAGTTGTTTTCTCTAGGTTTTTTGGAAAATGTATATGAATTTTTCTTGTTATCCCTGAAAATGCATGTCTTGAATGCATGAAGAGGCGCTGAACTTTGCAAAAGCATATCTCAAACGAAAGAGAACATTTTTGTTTTTCCAGAGGTTTCTGAGGGTTTACTATAATTTACCTCATGGATTGTTCATTCTGTATAATACCTTTATCAATAAAGCATAACAATCACATCTGCTGCAACTTGTTTCATATTTCTTTGAGAGCTATTTGGTATTGTAAAACCAGTCCTGTCTGCTTTTCCTTTCAAGTTATGCTTTGCTTTCAACAAGACACAATAACATGTAGTGTTACAGCACAGTGCAGATCAGTTTGAAAGGTTGCTAAAGGAAATGTGTGCTGACGAGGATGGAAACCTACTAATTGAGTCTTCTGTAAAAAACATTCCAAAAGTTTTTGTTGTGTCGACTTTGGTGAGCGTTATGCCAGCTCAGCCTTTTTTATTCCGCAATTATCAGGTTTGAGGTCTAAAGTTCCTTTTTCTATAATGTACTCTGAAACTCTAATCGGTTCATTCAAGTATTATGCTGCTCATATAGACATATATAGACTATCTTATTATACATTATGATAATTTCTAGGCAGCACAATGAGTCTGTTCATACATTTATGGTTTTCTTAATGTGCAGTACCCTGTCGGAACACCTGAGGTGCCCTTTACACTATCAGAAAGTTCAGGAATCACTGTTCAAGGATCTCCAACTGCAGGTGCTGAATTTGGCTACAAAAGAAGCGCTTTTATTGGAAGTTGTAAACATAATGTATGGCAAGCTATAAGAGCATCTTCTGCTGCCCCATATTATCTTGATGACTACTCAGATGGTATTTTTCTTCTGCTTGCTTAAATTAATTACTCTGTTTAAACTTCTTAACCTTTATAATTTATTCTACCTTGAATAGATGCAAACCGCTGGCAAGATGGTGCTATAGTGGCAAATAATCCCACTATATTTTCCATAAGAGAAGCACAACTTTTGTGGCCTGATACAAAAATTGACTGTTTAGTTTCAGTTGGTTGTGGTTCTGTGCCTACTAAGGTAATTGCTTTGTTTTTGTATAGCTGCCATCGAAAGCGATTTATCACGAGATCTGGATTTATTTTTCCTATAAAATTTTCAAATTTCCATGACCAGTTTTGCATTTACCATCGTTTAAGGATATTCATGCAGAATAACAGGAAACAGCATAGGTTCTTATAATGATAATCCAAAATAACATTCTAAGCAGTTCTGTTATTTTGACTGATTGAAGAATAAAAAATTAAGAGATTTAATATCCTTTTACCTTTTCTTTGCTGATCATATGAGATTTAATATTCATCACTTCATTCCATGAAATTATGTATCTCTCTTGTTATAGGCACGAAAAGGAGGTTGGCGTTACCTAGATACTGGGCAAGTGCTGATTGAGAGTGCATGCTCTGTGGACCGAGTTGAAGAAGCTTTGAGTACAATGTTAACTATGCTCCCAGAGATCCAATACTTTCGGTTTAATCCAGGTACTTCTTGGTCCTTTGTGGCCTTCATAGATTTTGAGGTCAGTTTTACCTTGGCCGATGTTTCCATAATAGCATCTGGCCATTTTTTATTTAGATATTGGATTTTTTATCCTTGTGAAGTAGAACTCTTCAATTTATTTGGTTGCAGTTGATGAGCGCTGTGACATGGAGCTAGATGAGACTGATCCAACAGTTTTGCTGAAGTTGGAAGATACCGTAACGGACTACATCCAAAACAATTCAGAAGCATTCAAGGTTGCATGCGAAAGACTTCTTATGCCCTTTGCACATGATGAGAAGTGGACAGGAAATTTGAAATCTCAACATTTTTCTAGGTCTAAAGCATCAGATGCAGGTAGTAGAACCTTGTTTCTGATAGTTGTCGTATGTTCAACCTTTCTAGACACTACTGAATCTTTTTAAATTCTTTTGTCTTGGGCTATACTAGATAAGAATACCCCTTCATTAGGTTGGCGGCGAAATGTACTACTTGTTGAAGCTTTGTACGCTCCTGATTTGGGAAGAACAGTGCACCATGCCCGGGCACTTGAGTCATTTTGTGTACAAAATGGAATAAGATTATCTCTTTTGCATGACAAACCTGGAACTCTAAAGACATCACCTGAAACAACATTTCCGACACCATTTGCCTCTCCTCTTGTCACTGGAAGTTTCCCCTCAAGCCCTCCTCTCTCCATTCCTGATGGCATGCAGAAGCTTGGCCGAAATGACATGATCCCTCCTTTAAGCTTTGATGGGTTACAATCTGGAAACACAGCTACATATCAGCCAATGTCTCCTGAATTCAGGCAGCTCTCTTTACCTGTACAGTCATTGCATGAAAAGCTACAGAATCTACCACAAGTTGGCATTATACATTTAGCCCTTCAAAATGATTCAGTTGGCTCGATATTAAGGTATAAAAGCTTCTCCATCTGGGCCGTTACTTTTAGTGTAGCTTTGCCCTAGTCTGTACCTGCTAACTGCTTATTTTCTCTAGTTGTCAAAATGAGGTATTTGTGGTGGCTGAACCTGGAGAACTGGCCGATAGATTTCTACAAAGTGTCAAGGTTCACATGTTGTCAATGATGCGGAGCCAGGGCCGTAAGGGTGCATCACCTTTTGCCAATGTAACAACTATCGCTGATTTGATTCGCTGTAGCCCATACTTCCAAGTTGGAAACATTGGCTATAAATATATTGGACGCCAAACCCAAGTGTGCATGCTTTTCTCTTTTTCTTTCAGATGATTTTTTCTTTTAATTGTTAGTTTGATGTTATCAGAACTAATGAACTGGTGTGCTTTTCATGACAACTCCTGAAGGTCATGGAGGATGATCAAGAAATCGGGGCATACATGTTTCGCCGCACTGTCCCTTCTTTGCGCATTACACCTGATGATGTTCGTTGGATGGTATGCATATTGCTCTCATTTGATTTTCCCATTAATGTTCATGATACCTGATGTTGTCATCAGATGGTTTGTGAGTTCATGTCAACTTAGGCCCATCGCATCAGCATTTTCAACGAGTCTCCTCCATTTTAATGGCACCAGAAGTGTTTGTTTATATGATTTACACTATTTTATTTATTCGTGTTCTCCATAGATCATGAAATTCGATTCCCTGACTGAATTTCGTTTTAGCATTTTATGTGGATGACACTTTGTTGAATAATGCTAGGTAGGAGCTTGGAGGGATAGGATCATAATCTGCACAGGAACTTATGGTCCCTCTGCAAATTTAATCAAGGCCTTTCTAGATTCTGGGGCCAAAGCTGTTGTATGCCCTACAGCTGAGCCCCAAGATGTGTTGATTAATGAATTAGGAGAGTATAACCTTCCGGGAAAGGGAAGGTTCGAGATCGGTGGTGAAGATCTAGAAGACGAAGAGCCAGAGTTCGAAATCGAACCTGAACCTATCAGTCCAACCAGTGACTGGGATGATTATGACTTGGAGAAGACTGCAGACCACGGTACCTGTTTTTGGGATAAAGAAGAGGAGGAATTATCGAGATTCGCCTGCAAATTGTACGACTCGGTATTCCACGAAGGTGCAACAGTGGGTGCTGCCCTCAAAAACTGTCTTGCTTCACATAGGAAGCTGAGATATTCATGTCACCTTCCCCATGTCAAATAGCTTGTCAAAATAAGAACATATTAAGTGCATGAATAATTACAAAAAATAAGAGGCAGCCTTTGATTTTTGCAGCTTATTAGTAAACATTTGCTTGATCTAGGTAAGTTGCTGATAAGAATAGGCTATAGAAAAAATACATGTCGATATACCAAGCCTCGGACATAGTAGTTTAGTTCTACCTTTCGTTAGACACTCGTCTCTTGCACGTTTTTTGAACACTTACTTCAGATCTAAGTAACGTAGACGATTTCTACTTAAACAATTACACACTCAAAAACCTCACAATTATCTACTAAACAACAATGCTAGCATGGTGTGAACAAGTTGCAGCTCGACGACAATTAGGTTCCGATTTTAGTTGGTTCAGTTGTGCAATTTATTCAAGCTTCAAGATTGTTCACCCCAGCTACGGTGACTACGAGTCACGGTATCTTTTGAAACTTCCTTCTCTTGCAGACTTAACATGCAAGCCATTGTTTCTTTGTGATTCTGCAGCAATTTTGTAGTCGCCCTTTGGCTTGGCAAGAAACTCGACTGCAGTTACAACATCACCGATCAATGGCCGGCTATCAGCATCCTCCTGAAGACACATTGCTGCAATTGCAAGAGCTTGAAAAAGAGCCTTTACAGGGTAATTCTCTTGGAGCAGTGGATCCGCGATCATCGTGAACTTCTGCCTATCCTTAAGCAATGGCTCTGCCTGCAAAATGTAGAGGAAGAATGGATGGTAAACCGTAAACTTCGATTTATGACCTTAGTTCAGAGGTTAAACTCTAAGAGCATACAAAGATCACATTTATTTTTGGGACTATAAACAAGTGATTCTGGACTCGATGAACATACCCAAGCAACCAGATTCTGTTCTTCTTCCGGCCTTTCGATATCAATAGCTCTCCTCCCCGAGATGAGCTCCAGAAACACTACACCGAAACTGTAAACATCGGATTTTGTTGTGAGCTGGCCTGTCATTGCATACTCCGGAGCACAATAGCCATAGGTCCCCATGACCCTTGTCGAGACATAGTCCTTCCCTCCGGTAGGGCCTAGTTTTGCAAGTCCAAAATCAGAGAGTTTGGGATTGAAGTTCTCATCAAGTAATATGTTTGACGCTTTAAAGTCGCGATAAATTATCGGCGGATCAGCAAAATCATGTAGGTATTCTAGCCCTTTCGCCGCTCCTTCGGCTACTTTCATCCTCGTATTCCAATCCAATGGCTCCTTACCTGGAGCTACATCTAAATAACCAGGTACTATAATCAGAATCCATAGTAGAATTCCATCAGTAGGCTTTTTTAAGTCTAGAACAAACACTGGAAAAAAGTGTCATATTAACATACCAAGAAGATGATATTCCAAAGATCCATTAGCCATGTATTCATAAACTAAAATCCTTTGATCCCCATCGGCACAATAGCCGGTCAGATTCACGAGGTTCGGATGGTTAACCAGACTTAACATTAGAACCTCTGAGAAGAATTCTCTGCTTCCTTGCATTCCGTTCCTATCGAGCTGCTTCACGGCTACAATCTAAGATAAGAAGTTAAACCAAGCACAAAAATTATGAACTTTCAGGGTCAAGCTAGCTACATGCATTGAGAAAAAGGTATATATATATATATATGTATGTATACTTTATCAATGTTCTCTATGTATCCTTTGTAGACCCTGCCAAATCCACCTTCCCCTATCAGACAATCAGGATTGAAGTTGTCTGTAGCAACAACTAGTTCTCTAAATGTGAAAATATGAGCTGAAACTTTAGCTTTTCCAACTTGTTGAATCTCTTCAGCTATTTTCTGCTTGCCTCTACCTGCACATTGATCAAAATGGCCAAACAAATCAAGTATCTAAAGAGAGTCCCGGGGCGCCTCTTGAAGCCGCTATAGAGCGGAATCGTTGAAGAGTAAGATCATGAACTCTACATAGATAGAGCACTCATGGCATGTACCGAACCACACTCTGCAACGACTTCAAGAGGCGCCCCGAGGACAAAATCTTGAACGTTCATATGATGATGCTCTAACAAAGTAACATAAACATAAATACGGTCTTCCATTTGTCCGGTTTCGGAACAGCGACCGATGAGGCATTTTAACATAAACAAGCACTACAAGACTATCTGGGATTCATTTACACCAAAAAAACAAACAAATAGTACCTCTTTTGCTTGACAAATTATTGAACAAAGACCTCAATGATTTCCCATTGTTATTACAACCATAAACACTCTCCTTAACGGAACCGGCACGGTGCTTCACTTCGAGTCCACAACAAGAGAAGCAACTCATTTTCCTCCCCACTTTCCCACTCATTTCTCCAATGCCAGAATCACTATACATTAAAAATGGTGGCAAGGAAAACAAAGAGTTCTGTTTTTCGAAACCAAAGTGAAAAATGGTGTGTGTTCATATAAAGCAAGGGGTAGAGTTTGATTTAAAGCTCCATTTATCAGCTTGGGTCAGTCAGTATTATCAGTTTGCTATATATAGAAGCTTTTCGATTAGCTTAACACATGGAGAAGAGATTAACACAAAGAAACTAAAGGAAAAAAGAGTTAAAATTGTTTTTGAATTAGGTTTGGTAGAAACAGAAAGACTTAAATTCCATTTAAACAGATTTGAAGGAAGCTGCCAACTACTTTTCCATTTCATGCATGCATTTTGGTGTATTCAATTGATGCAGTAAATAGGAAGGAAGATGATGGTATACCGGTTTACTATGAAGTAGGAGTTAATGAGATTAAATTACAAGGACTAAAGTTGAAATTTTACCATTTAACAGACCAAGTCCCTACCAGACCTGCCTCACGTGTGTGTATATATATATTTTTCAAAACTGGATTATATTCAACAGCAAATCTGCTCAAGTATGTATATAAATATTTTTTGAAACTAGATTATATTCAACAGCAAAAAGAATATAAAGGAATCACACATTTTATAAGAGAAATACAATACATAACAAAACAACAAAATATAAAGGTGTGAAAACAATACAAAACAAAACAACAAAATATCAAACTTAACATTGTCAAAAGAAATCTTCTAAAATAAAAATTCAAAAAAATTATAACTTTGCCGGTAAGAAAAAAATAATAAAGAAGAATTTAGAGAAGTTTTGTAACCGCCTCAGAGAAAATGGAAAAGTAGAGAAAATGTATATTTAAATGTAGGAGTCTAAATAAAACCCTTGTGCTTACGAATTATTTGAGTTTGACTCGAAAAGTTCGACTTGACTCGATTATTATTGAGTTTGAATTATCAAACGAGCCAGTTTAAGTATTTTAATACTTAATTCGAGTAGTTTGCGAGCTTGATTCAATCATTCTTTAATTTATAGGTATAAAGTCAAAATATACCTCTGACATTTGATTGAATAGTCACTTCGGCCCCTATTTTTTTTTGGAGCAATTCAACCCCAACTTTTCATTTTAAGTCAAAATGGCCCATTTGTGGATGAAATTGTTAGGAAAACTGACGGTAAACAGTTTGAAACTACTTGATAGAATGATAAGTCAGCAGAAAAAATATTTTATATTGTATATAATTTGATAAAATTATTTTTTGACTGGTGTAACATTTTTTTTCAAGTGAACACACTTGTCTATATGATATTGCCATGTCGTGTACTGCCATATAGGTTTGTCATGTCATTTCAAGCCATTTACCGTCAGTTGACTAACAGTTTTCATCTGCAGAGGGGCTATTTTTATCCAAAGTGAAACGTTGGAGGTAAAACTTCTTCAAAACAAAAGAATAAGAATAAGGGCCAAAATGACTATTCAGTCAAACGTTAGGGGCATTTTTTTGACTTTATGCAGATTTATTATTAATATTTTGATATTAAATCACTACTTTATCTAAAATATGTATATGGAATAAGCTCAAACTTGAATTTGAATATATAAATCATATAAAAATGCTTAGTCGGACTTGAATTATTTAATTTTAAATCGATTCGAACTTTAGATTTAAATGGCATTAGTATTTAACCGAGTTAGAGTTGAGATTTGAACAGTAAATCAGTAATTTTTGAATTGAGTTGGAATTTGACTCAAGTCGATTGTAATTTTATTTATATGTCTCTTTCGATAATAAATTCCATTGAATATTTAAGTTGTTATTTTTCTTAAGTTGTAATAAAAATGAATTCAATATGAAACTTACATTTCAACTAAAATGTTTAAAGTGGCTTGAAAGAAAAATCAATTTGAATCTATAACTAATTAAGAGTATTTAAATAATCAAATTGAACACTTATTAATTGAACTAATCAAAATTTTAAGATGTTTATATGTTAATCCAACTAAATTAATTTTGGTTAATTCAATTAATTTTTTTTATTTAGCTGAACTATTAGTTTTTTTCAATTAGTTCTTTTAAAATTTTATGTTCCGGATTCGTGACTCTCCTTCGCAGCAATGTCATCTCTAAAATTTAAACTCGGTTCTTTTTTTAGGAGAGCAATATGCCTTGTCATTGTACTCGACTCTTATTGGTGATGAATGGTTATTTTTAATGATAATTATTTATTTAGTATAGATATATAATAGTAAATTAGTGATATTTTTACATAGGTCATGAGATTTTTGCAAGGGAAGGTAATGAGATATTTAAAATATAAAATGTAATGAAAATATTAAATAAGATACACATTGTTTTAGGAGAGGAAAAATAAAAACTGAATTGATGTTGGGTTAATTTGTGACACCAACTCAGTTACTTTATAATTTGAGTTTAAAGCTTTATGTTTATTTTTGTCCATATTGGTCTTATATGGAGTAATGTTTATTATTATTTCCGGTTAATACGGCTAATTAACCGCTTTCGTGTTGAATTTGCCGTTCTAACTCTGATGAACGAACCATTAATCTTTGGTTCATGAATATGATTTTAACCGAATTGTGCACACCCCTATACAAAATTATTAGCATTATAAAAGTGGGACCAAATTATGACAAATTAAAGTAAAGAGATTGGATTTAGAATTTCAATACAGTATAGGGACTAAAACTAGAATCAGACATGTTCCTTTCTCCTACGTTCATTTTGCATGGTTAAAATTGGAGGGAAAACTTGCACATGGCAAAAGTGGCCCATGCAATTCACCAAAAGTAGACTATAAAAAGGCAACGTGAACAAGGAGTAGAGATTTGTGGGGCAAAATTGGAGAAATAGGGTAGTTTGAATTTTTATTTAAGAGATAGGGGTTGTTCGGGGGAAATTTTAGAGAATATGTCAATTTCTACAGTACCACGCCGTGTGGAGGTGGCGAGGTGCAGGTAAAATTAAAAAAAAACTCATCTTTTGCAAAGTTGGCAGGATGCAATACACAGGACCTCGCCACCTCCACATGGCGAGGTCCAAAGAACGCTATAAGCACATGACGAGGTACCCAAATACTGTAGATTTTGGCCTAGATTCCAAAATTTCCCCCAAACAACCCCCATCCCTTAAATATAAACTGCCATATTTCCCCAAATTTGCCAGATTTGTGGCATTACACGGACAATAGACATACAAAGATAGCAAAAAGCAGAACCCTGAATGCTGCAGCTTGGAAATGGTTAGAGCTTCCATACCTGAAAAGACTTCAAACTTTTGCAGGTTAACATAGTTTTCCAGCTAATTTTATTTGCCACCGGAGTTTGGAATGCCGGAAACTCAATCATGTATCACGTACTTAAGGCAAAGTGCCGACTACCGCTCATTAAATCACACACTAAAACATATAAACAGTCGGCTAGTGGCTGCAACGACAAAAGTATGCAGCACTCGGAATCGGGTCGTTATCAACCTTTGAGGTTATGTGCCAGTGTGTACTACCATTTTAGTTAACAGCAAGAGAATGTGAGATTACTACTTCGACTTCTAGAACATGGTGTCTAGGTCTAGCTAATTCCACAAATACGCAGACTTGAATACGATATACTTATGAGGTATGACACAAAACTTCAGTAGACTCGAGACAGAAACCAATGCAAAGTTTTTTCAGTAAGTAGAGCCAAACCAGTTTCAATTCTATTATAACTATCAACTTGATAACAAGTGATCCAAGCAATGCAACGATTTAGTATTCGGAGAACAGAAAATTTTCACTAATTAACAAACAAAACGACAATGATTGTTTACCGGAAATGTGATTTGCTCGTGATGCAATCACTAGAACCAAGCAGTCTTAACCATAGTGCAGGGCAATGGAAATGCGAATACTCATGCAGCAGCAGCACAAATCTCTTGATTGCAAACCTTGAGTCACATGATTCCCAGGGTAAATTAGAACCCTCGGATTCATGTCTGGAGTAACCGATTACCGTCACAGTACATGCACATCAGAAGCTTGTCTAGATCTATTTATGTTATTAGTCGTATATACACAATGTTAATGGCTAACTGTCCAATTAGCTTGCAGTTTCATACAAAATCCGCTAGACCTGACTAACTCGAGTACTTCATAATCACTATTTTAGACAACAGCCTATGACACCAATGTTACCTTCTCTACTGAGGCAACAAACCCTTCTCAATTTCATCCCACAAATCTGAATTTTTCGAGATCTTCTTCTTAACATTCTGGATAAGTTTCTTGGCCTCCTCAACCTTAGACATGCTAACAAGTCCATTCACAAGCAATTTCATTGTCGAAAATTTCGGGACCCAGTTTTTCTCCATGCATTCCCTACAAATCCTCAAACCAGACTCATAATCCCCACCTTGACACAAGAAATGCACCAAATTATAGTAACATTGACTATCCGGCTCCAAACCGATATTCACCATACTACTAAACAAGCACTTAGCTTCCTCCAAATTCCCTTCCTTACAGAATCCATGAATCAAATGGTTATATGTAACCGAGTTCGGCTTTATCCCCTTCGATATCATACCAAGAAGTAAAGCCTTAGCTTCATTAGACTTCTTCAACATACACAAACTCTGAATCCTTATATTATAAGTAATAACCCCAACAGGAATCCCATATTCCTTCATCAAATTCAACACTTTCCCAACATCTTCATACTTTTCTTCCTCATAAAACCCAGCTAACAAAGTCCCAAACGTCGTCGTATTGGGTTTAACTCCCTTGTTCTTCATATCAACCAAAATGGAATAGACTGAACTCGAAGACCCAGATTGACAAAAGGCTTTAATTGCATTATTATAAGTCTCTAAATCAGGATCGATCCCATACCTTTGAGGAAATTCCGCGAAAATCCTCTTCACTTCTTCATAATCCTTCGCCATCAACCCCGCCACGAGCAAAGCGTTTAACGATTTCGTCGAACGGCATAACCCCTTGTTGTAAAATTCATCAAAGACCGTTACGGCGCGGTCTAGCATCTTGGCTTGACCATAGAGGATTAAAGAATGGGAAGCGAAACGCGCGTTTTGTAAGTCGGGGCGGGAACGGAGCTCTTTGAGGAAATTGTCGATTGATTCGAAATGGTGGCCTTCAGCGAGTTTGGAGATGGCGACGGAGAAAACGATTCGGTTGATATTGGATGACGGCGTGAGAGAGGCGTCGCGGCAGATTTCGAGGATGCGGTCGGGGTCTTGCTCGGATTTTAGGAGGGAGACGGCGGCGCGTGATTTTTGGTGGGAAGTGAGAGGGGTAGAGGAGTCTGGAGAGAGGGTTGAGAAGTAGCGGAGGCGGAAAGCTGCGGCGATCGGTGAACGGATGCGGGAGAATAAGGCCATCTTTTCCGATCAAAGTTTAATTTTTTTGTAAAGCTGAAGGCTTGGTAGTTGGAGAGAGGGTTTTTTATTTAGATTTTAAATTTTATAGAATGGTTGTATGATTTTTTTTATACATATATAATCTGTGTATTAAAATATTTTTTATATAAAATTAATATTTAAAAAAATTGGGTTTAAATAGAATTTTTGAGATGTAACATTACTTAAGATATTACTGGCAATGTTAGATTACCTTGTTTGATTTATTTAGTAGGAATATAAGATTATATAGTTTGGTTGGGGGAATACAAGATTGGTAAAATGACAAAAAAATGCCCCAACATTGGCATGTTTTGTTATTTGGCCCCCTATTCTTTTTTTTTGGAGCAAACAACCCTCAACGTTTTAATTTGGTCCAAATATGCTCATGTTGGATAGAAACTTTCAGTCAACTGACGGTCAACGACTGATTCTAACTAGACTTATCACGTCAGATTTTAAAAAATATATTTTATTATACCCTTTTTTATGATGACACGTGGTTAACTGTCATGTTGGCATGTGGCTGAAACGGATAGTGACACGCGGCAAATATGATGCTGACACGTTAGCATATCTTAACACATGGCAAGTTCAGTCATTTAAATATTACTAATATAATTAGTATAAACAATATATATATATATATTAAAATTCTTATAATTAAATTCAAATAAATAAATATTTAATGGGTAACAACGTTTAAATATTAAACTAATATAAAATAATATTTAAATAAATATACTCCTCAAATATTAAAGCATGATTGGAATAATAAAATAAATAATAAATTTTCATAAAGTCAAGAAAAACGATAAATAGGAGATGATGATCATATCATGAAACATTAAGTTACGATGATTACTACGAAAATAGAACATAGAACCAATAAACTCAAAGGTTCTCCTTGTAATATGTTATGTGTCAATTTTATTTTCTTACCAAAATTTTATAGAATATTTTGGAGATTTTATCGAAAATATTCATAGTCATGATTTTTTTCTTTTATTTAAATATTAAAATACTTTTTAAATATGTGCAAAACTATTTAAATATTAAACTAATATGAAATAAAATTATTTTATAAATTTACGCCATTTAAATATGCTACAAAGAACCTAAATTAAGAGAACTCATTATTTCAAGGGTAATTTTGTCCAAAGTGGCAGGAATTTGCAAATACTTAAGAGAAGAGTGGGAATCACATTCCTAGAATGTTGACAAAAAACGTTGTTGTTGGCAATAATCTTTTATGGGTTAGTGGGAATAAGGACAAACCAAACATGAGAATAAGATTTCGAGAAAAAAAATTATTTACCTCTGCTAATAATCTTTTCCAAGAACCAAATACAATAGTGTAAAGACGTGTCCTGACATACATACGTTTATCATACGTGACAAGTTCGTTCAGTAAAATCTATCATTCTCGTTTTTTAATCAGCAAATGATTATTTTATCAAATAAATTTTCGTTAAAATGTTATTTTTTACATTGGAACATTGTCGATCGACCCAAAAAAATGAAGGCAACCGAGACCCAAAGCAAGAATGGACAAACAAGTTCCAACAAAGAAACCAAACAACAAAAGCAGAGGCTATTAATAGAAGGATGAACTCTTATGGAGAAACGAAGCCAATCGTTTGAACCAATAAAGGGGAACCAAACAACCCCGATCTTAATCTTTTCGGGCCCTAGACAAAATAGTAAATTTGGTCCCATTTCAAAAAATATATCATATAACAAAACAAAATAATAAATATAATAGTAATTTCATATAAATACACGGTTGTTTAAGCGAATAAAATTTTTACTAATAAAATTATCAAAAAATTGTTCAATCAACTCATATACTATCATCTAATACATAATCTTAAAAATCATAACTACGAGTTTTCTGAAACACAATGTTGAGATTTTAGGGGCTCGATTCGATCAACCAATTTAGCTCACCAAGTGGTAGAGAGATAGATTTTTGGGTGGAAGGGTTTAAGAAGCTAAAAAGATAATGACACAATGATTTATAGTGGTTCAACCTTCTAACCAAGGTCTATATCCACTACCTTAGCTCCCCACTAAGGATTTCTCAATCAATCCACTATTGATTTGTCCCCTTTTCTAGGATTAGGAGGAAACCCTTACAACCGATCAAGCTTCTACCCAAAGCCTTGATCAAAACCCTCTTTACAAAGAGACAATAAAAGCAAACTTAAAACCCTCTAATAGGTGTTTGTTTGCACAATTAAGCACTCACCCAAAACCTAAAACACTTGAGCAAATTTGACAATTTTGGCTCACTAGTGTTTGTCTATACAATAAATGACAATTTAAGCTCTAAGACAATCTTTGATCATTTGATGTTTGACAATATGAGCATTTGCCTTCTCTTGATGCTTGGAGGTCCCTTTTATACTTCCAAATGAGTTTGTAGCCGTTACTAGCCGTTGGGGATGAATTGGATCCGTTGAGGACTTTATTTCTCTTCATTAATGTTGTTCTGCAGCTATCCGTATCGATACACGTGGAACCGTATCGGTACGGCCTTCATAGGAACTAGCCGTTGAGCTCTTGCCAGCCAAGGCGTATCGATACGCTTTAGGGCGTATCGGTACGAGTTCACATTTAAATGGCCGTTGGGAAATAGCTGTTGGGGTTGGTTGAAAGGGGATCGATACACTTACCTGGCATATCGAAACGATCCCGATCCGTATCGAAACGACAAAGGCCTGTATCGATACGGGTTTTGACAGTGGCCAAACTGGGGCAAAAAGGTATCGGTACGGGTACAACCGTATCGATACGGGTAACGTGAAAACACAAGTTTGGCTATTAAAAACATGAAAAATCTTTACCAAAAACCTTTTAAAATACCTCAAACATAAATTCAAGTTGTTTGGACTTTGAGAATGTTTTAAATACTTTTTAAATCAGTCCAAAACATTTTTCAATTATTATATCAAAACATTAGTTCTACACACAAAATCATTAATGATAACATTAACTTTTTAATTTTTTCCTTAATTTTATTTTTAAAGCTAATAGATTGGGCCCCTTTCTTGGGCTCTAGGCCATTGCCCCTTTAAACAACCCTCAGGGTCGGGCCTGGCACCAAACGAAATATTGTTGGTGGTTGATATGTTCGATAGGTATTTCAATGGATTGGACTGACAAAATAGTGAAAGAAAGACCATATAAGTAGGGATGGGCATTTTGCCCGGACCCGACAGGTTACGACCCGGCCCGGCCTGATTGGGTCAGATTTTTTAATGAAAAAATTGGGTTCGGGTCGGGTCGAGTTTAGGGTGGAAAATATCCGATCCGAGACTAATAGTGTAATTCTCTCTTAAGTTTTTAAGGAGATTTATAATAATACCCCTCTTTATATATATTTTTTTTATAATTAAGTCCTTAAAATTGAATTTATATTTATAATTTAGTTCTTTACATTATAATTTTTTACAATTAAATCCCTTTAAATTATTTTTCTTACAATTAGGTCCCTAAAATTAATTTATTTTATATAGGTCGGGTCGGGGTCGGATTTAATATATTTATTTTCGGGTCGAGTTGGATTTTTTAAAGAATATCTATGGGTCGGGTGCGGGTTTAGGGTGTTTATTTTCGAGTCGAGTGGGCCAAAAACCCGACCCTACCTGACTCGTGCCCATCCCTACATATAAGGCATAAACCCACACCTTCTTCACGACGAGACTGTCACCGAAAAATATACAGATGCCAAAAAAGAGTTATAAAAAAACAATCAAAGAAAATTACTATTGACCTCAAAAAGAAGAAGAAGGTGAAGCTCAAAGCAACGAACGAGATCTTTAGTTCCTACAATCAAAAGAAGTGTTGAGATTTTAGGGGCTCGATTCGATCAATCGTTCTTGCTCGCCAAGTGTGGAGAAGTTGGATAATTGGGTGTTTTAGTGAGAGGTGAAAATTTGGCAATTTGACACAAGGATTTATAGTGGTTCAACCTTCTAACCAAGGTCTACATCCACTACCTTAGCTCCCCAGTAAGGATTTCCAAACAAATTCACTAAGAATTTCGTCCCTTTTCTAGGCTAAGGAGGCAACCTTTACAACTCTCAAAGCTTTCTACCCAAAGCTTGAGGAAACACTCTCTTGTACAAAGAAAAACTTAGCAAACTAGAAACCCCTCTAATAGGTGTTTGTTTGCAATTTTAAGCACTCACCCAAAACCTAAAACACTTGAGCAAATATGACAAAGTAAGCTCACAAGTGTTGTCTAAGCAAGGAATTTACAATTTAAGCTCTAGACAAATTTTGACATCATAATGTTGTAACAATTGAAGCATTAACCATTCAAGATGCTTGGAGGTCCCTTTTATACTTCCAATTGAGTTTGTAGCCGTTACTAGCCGTTGGAATTGAATTGGAGCCGTTGGAGCCTTTATTTCCCACCATAAATGTAGTTCTCCAGCTGGGCGTATCGATACTCGTCAAACCGTATCGATACGGTCTCAATGAGGAATTAGCCGTTGGGCCTCTTCAGCTGATGCGTATCGATACGCTTGCCTAGCGTATCGATACGGTCCTGCAAATTCAAATGACCGTTGGGGTAGTTAGGCGTATCGGTACGCGACTAGCCGTTGGGCTATTTCAAAGCACACCGTATCGATACGGCTAAGCGTATCGGTACGGGTTTTGGCTACTGAAAAATCTGGTAGTTTGAAACCCTAAGGCGTATCGGTACGGTCCAATACCGTATCGGTACAGTCACTTGAAAATCATGGTTTTGACTACTTTAAATACACTTTAAATCATTCCAAAGCCTTTTGAAAACCCTTAAACATATTTTCAAGTTGTTTTTGACTAAAAACTTATTTTAAATTCTTTGTAATTTAGTCCAAAACATTTTTCAAATATCATATCAAAACTTAGTTCTATAGGAAGTAATCAAACTAACCACACAAAAAAAGGAGGATGAAATAAAAGAGACCAATAAGAGCTCTCCAACCGATCTTTCGTTACCAAAGTCATCATGTGTCTATCTTTCTCTCAGCAAAAACGAACCCAAACCTAAACCATGATCATAGAAAAAAGGATTTTCGACAAACCGACTAGAGGAATAAACGAAATTGAAAAAAGGTAGACGAAAATAAAAGAGTAACGGAAAAGAAAAAAAAGCAAAGAGAGGTGTGAAAAGGTCAATCGTCGTTGGTCATGAGAGATTAGATATTTGTGCCGTTAAGACGGACGGAGTTAATTTGTGGGTTGCTTCCAACTTCAAAGATTTAATTTATTTTTGGATAAAATGACAAACTTGGTCCCGGCGGGGCTCGAACCCGCGACCTTCAGCTCATAAGACCAACGCTCTAACCAACTGAGCTACAGGACCTTGTTAGGTTTAGGGCTTTTTAAAGAATATATGTTTGGGTCGGGTGTGGGTTTAGGGTGTTTATTTTCGGGTCGGGTGGGCCAAAAACCCTACCCTACCTGACCCGTGCCCATCCCTACATATAAAGCATAAAACCACACCTTATCCACGACGAGACTGTCACTGAAAAATATACATATGCCAAAAAAAGAGTCATGAAAAAACAATCAGAGAAAATTACTATTGACCTCAAAAAGAAGAAGGTGAAGCTCAAAGCAACAAACGAGATCTTTAATTCCTACAATCAAAGGAAGTAATCAAACTAACCACAAAAAAGGAGGATGAAATAAAAGAGACCAATAAGAGCTCTCCACTCGATCTTTCGTTACCAAAGTCATCATGTGTCTATCTTCCTCCCAGCAAAAACGAACCCAAACCTAAACCATGATCATAGAAAAAAGGATTCTCGACAAACCGACTAGAGGAAAAAACGAAATTGAAAAAAAGGTAGACGAAAATAAAAGAGTAACGGAAAAGAAAAAAAAAGCAAAGAGAGGTGTGAAAAGGTCAATCGTCGTTGGTCATGAGAGATTAGATGTTTGTGACGTTAAGACAGACGAAGTTAAGTTGTAGGTTGCTTCCAACTTTAAAGATTTAATTTATTTTTGGATAAAATGACAAACTTGGTCCCGGCGGGGCTCGAACCCGCGACCTTCGGCTCATAAGACCAACGCTCTAACCAACTGAGCTACGGGACCTTGTTAGGTTTAGGGCTTTTTAAAGAATATATGTTTGGGTCGGGTGTGGGTTTAGGGAGTTTATTTTCGGGTCGGGTGGGCCAAAAACCCGACCCTACCTGACCCGTGCCCATCCCTACATATAAGGCATAAAACCACACCTTCTTCACGACGAGACTGTCACCGAAAAATATACAGATGCCAAAAAAAAGAGTCATGAAGAAACAATCAGAGAAAATTACTATTGACCTCAAAAAGAAGAAGAAGGTGAAGCTCAAAGCAACGAACGAGATATTTAGTTCCTACAATCAAAGGAAGTAATCAAACTAACCACAAAAAACGAGGATGAAATAAAAAAGACCAATAAGTGCTCTCCACCCGATCTTTCGTGACCAAAGTCATCATGTGTCTATCTTCCTCCCAACAAAAACGAACCCAAACTTAAACCATGATCATAGAAAAAAGGATTCTCGACAAACCGGCTAGATGAATAAACGAATTTGAAAAAAGTAGACGAAAATAAAAGAATAACAAAAAAGGAAAAAGCAAAGAGGTGTGAAAATGTCAACCGTTGTTGGTCATGAGAGATTAGATATTTGTGTCGTTACGACGGACGAAGTTAAGTTGTAGGTTGCTTCCAGCTTCAAAGATTTAATTTATTTTTGGATAAAATGATAATCTTAGTCCCGGCGGGGCTCAAACCCGCGACATTCGGCTCATAAGACCAACACTCTAACCAACTGAGCTATGAGACCTTGTTAGGTTTAATTGTATTGTAAGTCATTGATATTTTTGAAATTATTGGAAATAAGTTTTATCTCTTTTTAATTTTTTCTGGTTTAATTTTTTTAAGACCTAACTTTAAAATCAATAAAATTATTTTGATTCCTAACTTTTATAATTTAATTATTTTTTAAGACCCAACTCCTTTAATATTTATGATTTAATTAATTTTAAAAAATTATTCATTTTATAATTAAACAACTTTAACTTTATCATAATTTAATATTGACTCGCCCTTGACAACAATAACATACTTTTATAATTCGTTTGACGTCATGATTGAACAAAAGGTTTACAACATATTATCAATGCAAAATGACAAAAGATGCCCCAACGTTTGCATGTTTTGTTATTTGGCCTTCTATTTTTTTTGTTCTAATATGTTCAACGTTTGCTTGTTTTGTCATTTGACCCATACTCTTTTTTTGGTCCAAATATGCCCCCCAATGTTTCATTCATAGTTCAAATATGCCCCCGTTAGATGGAAACTGTCAGTCAACTGACGTTCAACAGCTGATGTTGACTGGACTTGCCACGTATTAAGATCTGCTGATGCCACGTCAAATTTTTTTTATAAGTCGTTGTCCGTCAGTTAATTGACAGTTTACATCCAACAGGGGCATATTTGGACTATGAATGAAACGTTGGGGGGCATATTTGGACCAAAAGAAAAAATACGGGGCCAAATGACAAAACAAGTAAACGTTGGGGGGCATATTTAGACCAAAAAAAGAATAGGGGTCCAAATGACAAAACATGCAAACGTTAGGGGCATCTTTTGTCATTTTGCCTATTATCATTAGAGACTAACAAGCTACAAAATATATACACAATTAGATAAGAGAGTTTAAAAGAAAACGACTACGAATATTTAATCTGAATTAGTCAACAAATGAACCGACTTAGCCGACAGTTCGACAAATCACAATGTTACAACATTTAAAGCACCTCCTTATACAAAATCGACATAGATTAAAGAATAACCAGCATCCAACTAGTACAATAGGGTACCTCAAGCTAGAACCACCACCAACACGAGCAGTGATTGTTAGGAACATACTACAACCTATAGTTACAATGCTTCCTTTCCAGAATTCATCGTATAGAAAAAGGGACAACAACAAACCTTGAATCGCGCCTACGAATATTTCGTTCTTAGAGACGATTAGTAAAACCAAGAGAGATATCCGACATCCTACGATCGACACGCTGATTTTCGACACCCGATATGCCATACACATGAACACCATTAAAAAGAAAACGATCGACGAAGATATATTAATGACTATGTATTCGACATAGCTTGGGGCTATGATGAATATCGATTGGTCGAAACTTATTGCAACAAATGCAAGTAGTACTTCAAGTGCTGTCCTAAAACCGTGGGGGTATGGTTTAATCAACGCTAGTGTTAGGAAGAAGGCTACGATGAAGACAATGAATGTTGGAACATAGAAGAGAAGAAAACTCAATGGATCCAAGACCGATGTCCCTGGTGCCGGTACCGTCGAATCATACGATCCTTTGGACTTTGAGTTAATTTCGCCTTGCCAAACACCGCCAGGCGGGCTAAGAGTGGCTTGGTAGGTTGTAGCTAGAAGCAATCCTAAAATTACTAGTAAGGCATTCCGATCATCGCCCGATACATTGTCCAAATCGTGAAAAACTAGTAATGATGCTTTCGATACGTAATTGATGATCTGCTTCTCCAACTTATGTTTAAAATTTGAAACTCCTGGACCGAAACAACCACGCAAAACGATTACGCTTTCTATGTTATTATGTTGTTGAGCAACATCGAGTGCCGTCGAACCGGCTAAATTGGTGGCATGCTTATCAGCCTTGGAATTTAATAGCAGTTTGAGCATCTGTTTAAGTATAGAAAAAGGCAACAATCTGTTAATCCTGTCTGTAGAATTCGAAAGAATCTATGTAATGTTAACAAAGCGGATTAATCGAACCTCGGGTTGATTATGGATAGCAGCGATGTGTAGTGCAGTGTTGCCATCTTCGTCTTTCCGATTCACCACTTCTCGACAATAGTCTTTTTTTCGTAAGCATTCGAATTAGAACTCGGAAAACATCTAGTCTGTTGTTTTCCACAGCTATATGCAGAGCAGTACGATTCTTAATCGTAACATCTCGGATACATTCAGGACAAATCTCCATTAACTTATCCAATAGGCCATCGGGGTTTCCAACTTTACTTACGAAGTGCAACGGAGTCTCGCCGTTCTTTCCTCGAACACGAGCAAGATCTTTATCGATCTCCAGGAAGCTCAGAGCCATCTCCTTATGCCCCTTTTTAACCGCGAGATGAAGCGGGGTCAAGCCCTGCGGGTTTAGCTTCCGAGCGAACGATGGCTTCAAGTTCATAATCTCCATTGTGAACGTAACACACCCTTCGTCTGCAGCTATGTGTAAAGGCGTGTCGACGAATTCCACCTCGTCGATGCGCCTCAAAACATTCCCATCTCTCTGAATTAAACTGTACAATTCACCGATATCTCCGGACTGAGCAGCTGTCCTAAGGCTTTGATCCATGTGGGGAGGAATTAGTACCGAGTTCGATCGACAGACTTAAGGCGAGTTACAGCCATTTAATACCAAACATCGGTCAAGATTTTGCTGCTGCTTGGTCGGACAATTACAGTCAACTAGGAAACTTCATTAGGAAAGCAAAAGAAGGGAGCTTTGTTTCGTGGTTCTTACAATATGACCATGTTTTATTTTTTCTTAGAGCCTTTGGTTTCCACGTGCTTGATATAGTATTAAAGAATGTTTACATTTGGGCCAAATTCATTTTAATTTAATCAAAAGACTTTAGCACTTGCTGTTGCTTTAATCCAAGTACAGCTAAACAAGCAATGAGATGATTGTTTAAGACAAATTTTAGTTGTCAATAATTATTCCCATTCAATGAAAAACAGAAGATTTGGTACTTTCATTGCGTATTGATGAGGCACAACGTGCTTTCATCCCAGGTAGACTTATTACTGATAATATTGTTCTGGCCTATGAGGCTCTCCATTCAATGAAAAACAGAAAATTTAGTAAGAAAAGCTCATTTGCCGTGAAATTAGACATGATCAAGGCTCATTTTCTCCATCTAGGGGCTTGAGACAAGGGAATCCCCTTAGCCCGCTATTATTTTTTATTTGTGGGAAAGGGCTCTCGGCTTTGCTTCGAATGAGAATCCAACGTGGATCAATTCAAGGAGCACGTATTTGTCGTGGAGCTTCGTTGATTACGCACTTACTTTTTGCTGATGATAGCACAATTTTTGGAGATGCTATTACGATTGGGACTCATAGACTAAAGGAGATTCTTCATATATACTCTCAATGTTCAGGTCAGCTAATCAATTATGAGAAGTTAAGTGTATTTTTCAGCACAAATGTCATAGATGAGAATAGGCAGGAAGTTTGTAGACTACTACAGGTTACTGCCCAAGCTTGCCCAGATAAATACTTGGGCCTTCCATCCATAGTGGGTCGAAACAAAAAAGAGTCACTAACTTTTTTAAAGACAAATGTGCAGCTAGCATATCGAGTTGGACTACTCGCTCTTTATCTTGGAGGGCAAGGAGGTGTACATCAAATCTGTCCTACAAGCTATTCCTTTATATGCTATGACATGTTTCTTGTTACCTAAAACCTTATGTAAGGAGCTGGAAACTATGTTCGCAAAATTCTAATGGCAGAAGACAAAAACAAAGAAAGGCATACATTGGTGTACATGACAATCCTTATGTCAGCCTAAGGAGAATGGTGGTATGGGTTTTCGGGACTTAAGATGTTTTAATATTGCACTGCTAGTCAAGCAAGGGTGGAGACTTATTTCTAATTCAGATTCTCTTGTAGCACGACTCCTTAAGGCAAGGTACTTTCTTAATTGTGATTTTCTCCATACTATATATAGAAAAGTATTTGGTGCTCAAGAAAAACATTAGAATTTGGCTTATACCGAAAAATTGAGAATGAAAGTGGTATTCCCATTTGGAATAGTTTGTGGCTGCCCTCTAAGCCACTACGACTAATCACATCTCCTAGGGTTGTTGGGTTAGAATGGGTATCAGATTTAATTGTACTAGAGGCTCAAGAATGAAATGTAGACCTTATCACTGAAAATTTTACTGTGAAAGATTCAACAACAATTCTATTTATACGTTTGCCCACTACTGCAAACGAGGACATTTTAGCTTGGATATGTGAACATATAGGGTCCTACTCTGTTCGAAGTGGCTACAAATTGCTTATTCGGGCTCTTTTTTCAGATGCATATACTGGCCAATTCTATAATCTAATCTGGAAAATACCGTGCCCTGCAGAAGTGCGTATTAATCTATGGAAGTTTGCTACAAACTTTATACCTCATATGCAGAATCTGTGAGATTGTCTACTCATAGCTCTTGTCTTAAATGTTTAAACCAGGAAAAAACGACCAATCATGCAAGTTAGCAGTGTTACTATGCTAAGCATGTATGGGAGGGCTTTTCCTATTGATGGCCTATCGAAATAGAACGAGCATCATTTTGGGAGTGGCTAGATTGGGTGTTTGAAAATTATAACAGTACACAACATACATATATAGCTATCATTGTATGGGCAATCTGGTTTTTAAGAAATAAATTACTACATGAAGGAATTCAACAAAACCCTACTTTTGTGATTACCTTTGTAAAAGGTTACATATTTGAATTGCAAGTAATGTCAGCCTAATTTGTCTACCCTCGAACACATGCTGAAGTTCGATGGACGCCCCCTCAATCCCCAATTGTGAAGCTAAACTTTGATGCCAGCTTTTCCCTACAACAACGAACATCATGGCCAAGGCTTATTGCTCGTGACTCTTTAGGACATATACTTGGATCGGCTTACCGTGTATGTTTAAATATACGCTCTGCTTTTGAGGCTGAAGCAAAGGCTGTGGTCCAAGGACTTGAGTTTACCCGGGATTTGGGGCTTCAAGAAATAATCGTGGAAGGAGATGCAAAGACTGTCATCAAGAAATTAACACATTAGGGGATAGGTCAAATATAAGGCCCTTAATCTCTGACGCAAAACACCTTTCCATGAATTTCAGAAGTTGTAAATTTACCTTCATCGATCAAAATGGGAACAAAACTGCGCATGCAATGGCATTCCTGGGTCGCCGATGCTCCGAAGACCGTTTTTAGGTGAAAGAGGCACCTGAGGAAGCAGCATCGGCAACCGATCTTGACCGGCGTTTCATAGACCCGCTATAGACTGGTTCTCTGATTTCGTGGGCACCCATCATCTTTTCAGCCCGCGTGTGTTTACTTCTGATCTGGCTTCAAAGCTCCATTGGTATAACATTTAAACTTAACCAAATCAGGCATTGGATCATCTGGCTTTTGTTTTCTTTCGTTTTATGTTTCTTTAGCCGTTCATGGCTTTTCATTTTCTTTGCTCTATGTTTTCTTTTGGCTGTTATTTTTTTAAAGTCTTGTTTGTAATTATTGCTCTTTTTAATGTTTGGAATAAACGTTAGGTGGTACCACTTCAAAAAAAAATTATAATTATAATTTGAACTCTAATTTTTTAATGTTAAAACATATAAAGACACACAAAAAAAAACAGATGATTTTTATACGCAGACAATGTATCTTTGCGGAATTAAAGTTATTACACCTGATGTAGTTTCTGCCGTTTGTGTTTTTCTTTTGTAAACTTTTTCAAAAAGTATTTTTTTTATTAGACTTTTTATCTTTTACTCGAATTTGAATTCAAAATTTTGACCAATTTATATTTAAATATATAAGAATGTAAATGAACTAAACGTTCAACGAATCATTTGGCATGAAATTCATTTATATTCGTTTTTTATTAAACGAACGAACATGAACAAGATTTTTTGTTTGTTTAACTAAATGAACGAACACGAACAAATGCCTCGTTCGTTCATTTACGTTCGTGAACCTTCGGTAATCCGTTCATTTATGTTCATTGGTTTATGTCCGCTTAAATTTATTCACATATATCCATTTATATTTATTATTTTTCATAACAAAAGTATTATATTTTAAAAAAACTATATTTATCCATATAATTCGTTCGTGTTCGTTTACGTTCATTTATCATTTTAACAAACAAACATGAACGACCATGAACAAGCTATATTTCTTAACAAGCGAACACGAACAAAAAATTATGTTCGTTTAGTTGTTCGTATTAGTTCATTAAATGAACGAACATAAACATACTCTCATTTGTGTTCGTTTACGACCTACAAATATAATCTAGTCTAATTTGTTTTGACTACAAATAGTTATATTTAGTTTTAATTCAAATTGATCCGAATGTAAAATACTTTTTTTTCATTAAATGGAGAGACATTACATTTTCATGTCATGATTCAAATCCATACAAGATAGGACAATAAGAACATTTTTAATCATTAGGTTAATAAGTAGATCTCAATGCAACCCCCCCCCCCCCCAAAAATGAGGTGATTTGACGTTGTACTAAATTTATCTAGATTTATATTAAGTTATTAATGTTTGTATTTAGGGTTTAAAAGTTAATATTTTAATTTTAGAGTAATATAGTTAGGAATTTAAATTTTAACCTATAAACACTAAATTTTAGGGTAAACTACAACGGAGGTCACTTAATTATGGTAAGGTTACATTTGAGTCACTTAATTATTAAAAGTTACATTTGGGTCACTCAATTATTAAAAGTTACATTTAGATCACTCAATTATGGGTAAAGTTACGTTTGGGTCACCCTTCATGTTTAAAAAAAGTGCATCAATTTATGTATTATATTAATTAATGATTTCAAATGAAGTACTCTAATGTTAAAGAGGATATATACGTGATTTCGAAAAAAAAATGACCCAAATGTACTCTAATGAAGTACTAAATTGATGTATTTTTTAAATATGAAGGGTGACTCAAACGTAACTTTACCCATAATTGAGTGATCTAAATGTAACCTTTAATGATTGGATGACTCAAATGTAACCTTACCTATAATTGATTGACCTAAATATAACTTTTAATAATTGAGTGACCCAAATGTAACCTTACCTATCATTGAGTGAAATTCGTTGTAGTTTACCCTAAATTTTAACCGCTTCTCCTAAATTTTCTTTCTTACCAAAGGAGTTGTAAACACGTGCGAAATCTTTAGCGGGCTCCGTCACGTGCCTGAGCACCCGGCTTCATCATATATCTGCTTCGCGCTCTCGATTTTCAAATTCAAAATTAAAAGGTACGAAACTTCTCTCTCGATCTCAGCATTCACTTTCTTCTCTAATTTGCACCAAAAAATGAAAATTCCCACACCATAGATTCTAAGCAGAAACTGAACTGTAAATCACCGGTCAAATTTAAACCAAAAAACGAAGAAAAATGGAGGAAGAAGAGCCGTTTCCCTCGTCGTCGTCATCTTCTTCTTCTTTCATTCTCAAAGACATCTCCAATTTCAAAACCCCAAAACGCCCTTCCAAGCCTTGCACTCAATAGTTCGCCGCTTCGAATGAAACTCCGAGGTCATCTCCGTCGTTTCGCTACCGCTCTCGGCCTTCCCTCGCCCCGTCCTCTTCCCGCTCCAAAGCCAAATCCGTCGCTAAGCTCAAAGCTTACCAGAGGGAGCAATTTCAGTCCGCTTGTAAAGAACAACTAAAGAAAGACCAATCGCTTAGATCTCTGTCTAAATCTCTCACCGTTTGGCTCAATTTCCTGTTCCGGAACCCGGAGGCTTGCGGTTGTGATCTCTCCATCAATGGCTGCAGTGAGAGTAATATTGTGCGAGTGGACAGTGCTTGGAGAAGCCCTAAAAGGATGAGAGAGTTTTTGTCGAGAGGGGAGGGATCCGAAAATGTGGCCGAGGATATTTTGAGCTCAAAGTATTTGAATTTGAGGGCTTCGTTGAAGGATGTTTGTAGTTTTGATGATTTGAAGCAGCGGATGCAGATTTATTTGAGTTTGGCGAGTTGCAAAGAGGTTTTCGATGTCATGACTCGAGTCACTAAGGTTGAATTCTCTATTTTTTTTCTTTCTAAAATTCCCGTCTGTAGGAAAGATGAGCATCGTGGAATAAACTAGTGATGTTTTATTACTTATTGGTACAAATTTGTTATTGTTGTTTTTGTTTAATTGTCAGAATATAGATGAAGGGAGGTTAAAGATGAAAGCAAATTGTCCTATAGTTACAGATGTTGGAATGAAGGAAAAGGCTTCTAAAATTCTTTTGTCTTACAACCCAATTTGGCTTCGAATTGGGTTGTATATTGTTTTGGGTGGCGATTCCTTGATATCATCTGAGGAGGATTTTAGTTCTGCGAAAGATATTTCGTTTTTGAAGATGATAATAGAAAACCAATTCTTCTCACACACCGGGCTTGCAAAGGCTTATGCTTATAACAAGAATGTGGAGGGTTTGTACAGACCGGGATACTATGAGAATTTGGGGAATATTATATTGAAGAGGATATTGTTGCTTGTTCTTATCCTTGATCGAGCTAAATCTCAGACCAGTCTTCCTCTTAATTACGGTATTGATGGAGTTGATGGAGGTTCTCCTCTTTTGTTCACAATTTCATCTGGTATAAAATCAAGTTGTCAAGTCCTTAATGGTAATTCTCCAACTTCATACTTGTATGTTTTTGTTGCTTAATTTTCACCTGCATTTGCTTTGTATGAGCTAACTCTGTCTTCATTTATGATATGGAACTAGATTTCTTATCATCTGATGTTATGCATGGGGAAGGTAATCTTCTTGCACATCTAGTGATTGTAGGGTACAAAGTTTCTCATCAGCAGGTATGTTGGTTACATTTTAATTCATGTATAATGCCTTTGTGCTTGTGGGTCATATTCATAACCAACAATATGTTTTAACGCTAATCTTGTAATCTTGCAACTTAATTTTCGGCCATTATACATTAACTTTGTTTATCATCCTGGAAGTGTGAGATTATAGTTTTCTATTTTTTTTCTTCCTTTCTTTTACCCTCCAAGTATTTACCTTGGTGCAGTCTGCCCTTGTTGAGTTTGACTTCCAAGTATCAGATTTATTCTTGGATCTTCAAGATGGTGTGCGGCTTTGTAGAGTTATTCAGCTTTTGCAACATGACCCCTCAATCCTCATGGTTGGTATATCTGTCCTATCGTCCTGAAGTTTACACATTAGGACCATCTAGTTACGGTTAACCACTGCATGGAATATAATTTTAACTCAACAGCTTCTTGCATGAGCAGAAAATAGTAGTTCCTTCAGACACCCACAAAAAGAATTTGGCAAACTGTGGTGTTGCCCTGCAATATCTGAGAGAGGCTGGTGTCATGCTATGTGATGAAGATGGACTGAAGATTATGAGAGATGATATTGCTGACAGAGATAAGGAACTTACTCTATCCTTGCTCTGGAATATATTTGTTCGATTACAGGTCTGCTATCTTCACTTTCTCTGAACTTTTCAGATGTTAATTGTTTCTAAAGCGTTTTTGCAATAGCTAATCCTTTAGCTGGCGCTTATGTTTTCATTGATCTTGCAGTTGCCACTTCTGATTGACAAAACAACCATTGGTGGTGAAATATCCAAAATACGTGGATTTAATATGGTATGCTTCAAGTGTTCCTTTTATGTCCCTTTCTGGACCTCTGGTGAAAAAGGGGAATGGCGAGGGTGGATACTGGATAGCTATTTAATTTTTTTATTCAATACAGAATTAAGAAGTGCACGTAGGAAGCTTTTTCAACAAGCTATATGCTTAAATACTAGAAAATTTGCTAAGTTCTTTTTATGTCCCTTTCTGTTTTTTATTAAGATTTCCAGATACCCATAAATTCAATTTCATTTTTTTTCTAATTATTACAGGATAACTTGAATGTAATCAATTCCTCAAATTTGGGAATGCTTTTAAACTGGATCCAGGTATTCTGTTATATCATCACAGCCTTAGTTTTTATTCTTCTCCACTTCTCAATAACTTTTTGTCCGATATTTTTGCTGATCAGTGATTGTGTTCAGGGATTTTCATTTTATGCATGTTCACTCTTTTAAATTTGCATCTTCATGATCTTATTGAGGTTAATATTTTTTTGGCCAGCTACTGAAGTTAATAAGTTGAACGCATATTTGTAGGCAATTGGTGAAAAATATGGTCTTAGGATTGAAAGCTTTTCTTCGCTAGTCAATGGAAAAGCCATATGGTGTGTGCTTGATTATTACTTCCGCATAGAACTTTCTTGTTCTAACAAGGTGGTACACATTCTTTTTCTGTCTCAATGTTTTTCATTATTTTCTGTTGTATTATTAGTCTCTTACTGTTTTTTCTTAACAGAACTCTCATGAAACAAGAGGTGAGGAATCAATTGTATCTGTTACTGATTATACAGATGCGGTTCACAATTTTGTATTATCACAGAAACTGACAGCATTACTTGGAAATTTTCCTGAGGTAATGTTTACTTTAATGCTCGTTGATAGACTATTTACTTTTACATTTCTGATTCATGGTCGCTTAAACTTTTCGATAACTGCATAAAAGTGAGGTTTGAGAGAGGCTGCTAATTTTAAAAGCTTACGGGTTTTTGAGGAACCACAGTGTCCAATAATAAACTGTGATTGTGCATGTCATAGTTAAACATTGATGTTAACTTATGTTTATTTTTCAATACAATATTATCATGTCTTACTATTTGCCTATGGTGTTGTACAGGTTTTGCAAATAAGTGACTTACTTGAGAATAATGGTGCAGTTAGTGACAAGAGTGTGGTAGTTTTGCTGGTTTTCCTTTTGTCCCGCCTTATTGTCAAGAAAAATGTGGTAATGCCTCTTCTCTAGGTTTTGTCCCGGTTTATTGTCAAGAAATGCAACTACTTCAAGAACTTCTATCTTTTTCCAGGATCAGTTGAATTTCCATAAACTATTGGGTTGTAATTGCCAAAACCTAGAGAGGAGGCATTCACTTACTCGAAGGCAGTTGGCAAGTTCTGAAGCCATTGTGCAAAAGAAACAAAGAGACTTTGATATCACTGAAGGTCCTTTATTTAGTGATTATTCTCATTTTAGCTAGTATGTATCTTGGAGGTGCTTTTTGTAATGGAGCTAAATGTTGTTGGTTGAACACATAAAATTCTAAAACTAGTCCCATCATATGTAAATGCATGAAATTGGGACTTTATATGAGTCACTCTTATCGAACCCAGCTTCTTGGGACAAAATAAATGGAAATAAGCTGGTATTGGCTGCAATCTAGACACAAGAGATGTGTTCTATTTGTAGATTTATCATAGTTAGTATACCACTTCTGGTCCATGGCCTTTGACATAGTGCACACATCATTTTCAAAATTTTCATATAGAGTGTTTGGTATGCATTTGATGTGTGTAACACCACTTTATATTCCCATCATGTGTGGAGGTCCCAAAGGGTTTAGGCAGGAACACAATGGATGTGCGATAACACCATCTATCAATGTGTATGCATATTTGTTTCCTTTTAAGATGTGATTAGTTTGAGGAAATTATCGTGTCAAAGTTGTTGCATTTTCTAGTTTACTATATGATCAAGCCCTTAGATTGAACACTAAAATTTAATCTTTGTTTTCTATCTCCTCCACTTCATTTATGCAGATGCTTCTAAAAAGTTCAAGGTCATTCTGGCTTGGTGGCAAGATATGACAGAACAAAACTACAATAGTGTTGTAAAACCTACTGCTTCTACTTCATCTTGCTTCCCAGCCCAGAAGACAAGCATTGACATTTCAAGAGGTTATTTTCTGCCCCTATAGTTAATTTTTTTTACTAGTTTTTTTTTCCTTTGTTCTATTATTGCTTTCCACATTGTAGTTCTCGCAAGTTCTCATGGGGAATCTGCTCATAATGAGTAGAAATCAGTGTGTCATCATAATTAGATCATATTGGAATTGGAAAATTCACTTGACAAATTATATATTTCATCTAAAGCTGTTTATAATTTTTTTTGCCTTTCTCAAATTTAACTTAATATTGCATCTTTAACCTTTATGTTCTTGGGTTGCATGTCTGTGGTAAGTAATTTTCTCCTTCTAACCTAGCGCTCCCTGCATAATGCTTCAGAGAATGCTGCAATAGTCATACAGTCTCATTTCAGGAGTTTCTTAGAGCGTCGTAATTTTCTGAAGAAGATAAAAGCTCTTGGTTTAATCCAAACTGTTCTGCGTGCGTGGTTAACTGTGAAGAAAAATTCAGAGCTCAACAAATTCAGTTTTGCCGGAGATCAGGAATTTCCATCTGGTATTTACTCTTATCAAGTATTTTGGTTATATGCATTTTCCATATCACCAGTTTCTCACTTGTTTGATCTTTTCTTTGCAAGAACTAGAGAGGCTTGTCAAGTTTATTGCTGAGAGACACAGTTTTGTTACTTTAAGAAGATCCGTGTTGCTCATACAGCATGCTGCAAGAAGTTGGATGGCTCAAAGGCGTGACACTTCCTGTCCAGACCTAGTCAAGGCTGCCATTGTAATCCAGAAATGTTTCCGTGGTGGGGTGGTAAGATCAATTCACAATATTGAGAATGCTTCTCTTAGAGGCCAGGAGAAGGGTCTAAGTAATAGTGAAATAGAAGCAGCAACCAGGATTCAGATTGCATGGAAGAATTTTGTTTTGAGATACCTACACAAACAAACTTATGCTGCAACTAAAATTCAGAGCCATTACCGGGGTTGGCTTTTAAGGAGAAGTTTTATGAAGCATAAACAAGCAATAATAAAAATTCAAAATAATTTTCGACGAATGAAATGTTGGAGGGACTTTCAGATTGCTCAGAAGGAATTTGTCTGCAGATCTCTCCAAAATCAGATATTTGCTGCAACTAAAATTCAGAGCCATTTCCGGGGTTGGCATTTAAGGAGAAGTTTTATGAAGCAGAAGCAAGCTATAATTAAAATTCAAAGTAATTATCGACAACTGAAGTGTTGGAGGGCCTTTCAGATTGCTCAGAAGGAATTTGTCCATAGATCTCTCCAAAATCAGACATTTGCTGCAACAAAAATTCAGAGTCATTTCCGTGGTTGGCAGTTAAGAAGGAGTTTTATCAAGCAGAAGCAAGCAATAATAGCCATTCAAAGTAATTTTCGACGGCTAAAATGTTTGAGTGCTTTACAGCAGTACAAAATTGCTGCCAGATCGGCAATCGTCATTCAATCTTGTGTCCGTGGATGGATAGCTCAGAGAAAAGCTTGGAAACATAGGCATCTTATTGTTGTAATCCAAGTAAGTTGTTTCTTCCATCACTGATTATAGCATAATGCTTCGTTATGTTTTCTTCATTGCCTTGATATGATGGTCAAATTGATATTTAGACAATAATCACCTCTATTTCAAATCCATTTCCGTCCCTTAGCAGATATTTCTACTTGCAGCAATACATATTGATCACTTTATCTTTTTCTTAAAAACCAGAGACACTGCCGTGGTTGGCTTGTAAGGAAGGAGCTTTTGCTGCAAATGGATGCTGTAATAAAGATCCAGAGAGCAATACGGTGTGTATTATGTCAGAAGGCATTTCATTTTCAGAAATTGGCTGCTATCGAGATCCAAAGGGTTATCAGGGGGCAAAATTCTCGAAATAGGCTTTTAGGTACTTAGTTTTCTTCTGAGCATCAACTTATTCGATTACTAAAAGTTATCAATTGTATGCTTTAGTTGTGCTTCCATCTGAGAATCATATGGTTTGAGCAATTGCAGGAGCATCTTCCTTTCATGCAGTTACTGCTGGAAGTTATGATTGTAAGATGTCAGAAGGCTTCTTCCAGAGTTTTGAACTAAAATTAGTGATTTCTTCACTTATGAAACTGCAACGGTGGTGGAAAGGTGTTTTGTTACTTAAATTAAGAACAAAATCAGCAATCGTTATTCAGCGCCGTGCAAGGGGGTGGATTACTAAGCAAAAAGCTCATAGAGAGAAGCATTGTATTGTTGTAATACAAGTATGATATCTCCATCTTGAGCTATGCTTTGTATGGTTCCGATAAATAATGCCTTTGTATGAATCATACCCATTGGCATATATTTCTGTAATACACCAATACATAAATCACACAAACTTCTCTTTTTTTCTTATGAATCAGAGATATTTCCGTGGTTGGTTTGTAAGGAAGGAGCTGTCGTTGAAAAGGGATGCTGCAATAAAGATCCAAAGAGAAATACGACGCCTAATATGTCGGAAGGAATTTCATTTACAGAAACTGGCAGCTAACGAAATTCAAAGGGTTATTAGGGGGCAAATTGCTCGAAGCAGGCTTTTAGGTACTTAGTTTTCTCCTGAACATCTACTTATTCGATTACTATAATGCTTCAGTTGTGGTTTTATCTGAGAATTTACAAAATTATATGGCTTTGAGCAATTGCAGGAGCATCTTCCTTGCATACAGCTACTTCTGGTGATAGCAATTGTAAGAAGTCAGAAGGCTTCTTCCAGAGTTCTGAATTAACAATATTGATTACTTCAGTTCTGAAACTGCAAAGGTGGTGGAGAGGTGTTCTGTTACTTAAATTAAGAACAAAATCAGCAATCGTTATTCAGAGTTACGCACGGGGGTGGATTGCCAGGCGAAAAGCATATAGAGAGAGGACTAGTATTGTTGTAATACAAGTAAGATGTCTACACACTAAACTATGCTTTATAAATTGCACTTGATAATGTCTTTTGCAAACGCCCACATTTACAAGTTAGAACTTCTTACACTTGATTATAATTGGAACCATGGGTCCATGGCACATCTGGTTAAAATTGCTCGGGGTCGGGGATCGTTCCTCATCCGACCCTGTTTTAATTTGTAAGTATATTGTCCTAATTTCTTTTTCCTTATGAATTTGGTAGTCATATTGGAAAGGTTATGTTAATCGGAAAGAATCTAGAGAGCAGCTATTGGATTTGCGCTTGAGAATGCAGAAGTCTGCTAGGAATGTGGATGATAGCAGACGTCTTATTAACCGGCTTTTGTCGGCACTTTCGGAACTACTCGGCATGAAAAGCATCAGAGGCATTCTTCACAACTGTGAGACCTTGGGTGAGAAATGAGCAATTGAGCATGTCATATTCTACATAAGTCCTACTTTCTACCGAGCAAAGTCTAGTTTGATGAGCTAAAATGAAAACACTTGATTGCAGATATGGCTACAGCTCATTCTCTGAAGTGCTGTGAAGAACTCGTGGCTGCCGGTGCAATTGGCATTCTGCTGAAGCTGATCTGGTCAGCCAGTCGCAGCATACCTGATCAGGAGGTTCTAAAGCACGCACTCTCGACGCTCAGAAACCTCGCCCGCTATCCGCATTTGACACAAGTGTTAATCGAAACTCCTCGATCCGTAGAAATATTCTTATGGGAGTTGCACAGGTCTTCCATTTTCTTCTCTTTTACAAGTTAATGGCACACAATATGTTGTTTCTGACATGGTTCATATTTTCTCAATAACACATTCCAGGAACAAGGAAGAAGGATATTTTATTGCTTCTGAAATCCTGAAGAAGATATGTTCGAATCCGAACGGTCTGAAAGTTGTACACAAGTTTCCTGCTCTTTTGAAGCGACTACACAATCTTGTTGAAGAACTCACAAGGAAAACAAGCATCGACAAGAGGTACGTATTCGATCAAGTCGGTTAAGTCGGTCAGTTTAGTTATTAAAATCCGTAACTGATAACCGACATGCGTAGTCGATTTTAACCGCTCTAACTAACTCGATTGAACCGACTCAACCTATTCCATTTCAGAAATCCCCGTGCTGTTGGTGTAAGAGACAACACAGATAGAAGAAGATTGAAGGAGGCTGCTGAACTTCTTAAACTGATAACAAATGGTTAAAATCCAGAGATTTGCTCACACTTTCCATTGATGTGAATTGTGACGTAAATGGAACAAATTAAATTGCGAGGGTCGTCACAGTACGTCAGTACTTGATTGAACCGACGCAACCTATTCCGTTTCAGAAATCCCCAAACATGTTAAATGTAGGGGTTTATGTTGTATGGTTTAGAATTTAAGGTTAGAGTTTAGAGTGTTAAGTTTTTGTAGATGTCAAATTATGGTTTTAGTCCGTCTATTACACTTAAATTCAAGATTTAGTTCTTATACTTTATGTAGTACAGTTTGATATTTTTATGTTTATATTGTCATTTGTTAATATAAATAGTTTAATTATGTGGAGTAATTATTTTATTTGGACTAATTAATGATATTATAAAAGTTAAAGTGTCAAATTAAAATATAATCTGTATATTTTAATCTGGTACAGTTTGATTCAAATAGGTGTTTTCAGAAAATTTATATTAGTGTTAGATTGTCTAAAAGGATAAAATTACATTAAATTAAAGTATAGGAGTTAAATCTCAAATTTTGAACATAGTAGAAGGATCGGAATAAAAAATTGGCCTTTTGGTGTTTTGTAAAAAAAACTGGCCTTTTGGTATGGGGTTATTACCCAAATATGGTTCTTCGATTTTTTATTTCCAACAATGTGGTCCACGTCACTTTATTTTTTAATCTAGGGTTGTTTACTGTTTAAAATTAGAAATCGGATAGAATATTATCCGACTTCATTGTTTATCTATTTTTTGAGGTTTTTTTTTCAAATTAAAATAGTAAAGACGGTAGAAGAGGAATTCGACTTCAATGTAAAACACTGCTTAAAGTTGGAGTGTGAGCAATCCGACTTCTAATATCTACAGTAAACATTCATAGATTGGAAAATAAAGTGTTGAGGACCACATTGTTAAAAATAAAAAATCTAAGAACCATATTTGGGTAATAACACCGGTATGGGGTATTTGAAATTGAAACCAAAATTAACTCTATTTTAACTTAAAGTAAAATTATGAAAATATCCCTAATCTTTACACGTTCAAACGGCAAAGAAGCAAACCCGTTTCAGTCATTTTAACAATTCCATTGCTTTTAAAAGCTTTTCCCGTTCCCAACGTTTGCTTCCTCTCTTACACATCTCCCAAACCTTACCTTATCTAGGGTTAGGGTTTTGTCCCATCTGAGTCCCTCTTTCAATCCCCAATTTGAAGATGATGCAACAGCCAGCATCGGCTATGGTCCCACCTCCAATGGCTCCGCCGCCGTCTATGGCGAGGGCTTCACCGGCCCAGCAACAGTACCAATACCAGCAACCCCCTCCGGCTCCGGCTCCTCAGTCGCAGCAACCTTACATGATGATGAACATGATGCCGCCTCAGAGTCATCCTCCACCGATGTGGCCCCCACAGCAAGGTTCGGGTGGGATGCCAGCTCAACAACAGCCGGCGGCGGGTCAATCGGGTCAACCTGCTAGCGCGGATGAGGTTCGGACTTTGTGGATCGGAGATTTGCAGTATTATATGGATGAGAATTATCTCTTGAGCTGTTTTGCTCAAACTGGGGAGGTATTAATTGGCTTTTACTTGTTATTATCTATAGGTTTTTTCCCGGGATGTTTTATTTGGCGGGATTTATTTTGACGTAATGGCTGGATCTGTGATTCCTGTTTTTGTTTTTGTTTTTCTGATTGGTGTTTGAGTTCTGTGTTGATTGATACATATTTTTTGTGAAAAATTTATATGCATAAAGATGAGATTTTGTTTTTGGATTTGGATTTGATTTTTTTTAAAAAGGTTTCATATTTAGGGTATTGGACATCAATTTGGATGATGTAATTTGCTAAGACTAGAAAACATTCAGATTTGAGATGTGTCATTGTTACTCAAGTATTCAACTTTCTATGTAAAGGGATATGTAAACTTTATCTCTGTGTGATGTATGTGCAAGTGATTCAACTCTTGGTTCTGTCACAGGTTGCTTCTGTGAAAGTTATCCGCAACAAGCAAACAGGCCAAGTCGAGGGCTATGGGTTTATTGAGTTTGTTTCACGTGCCGCTGCAGAGAGAGTTCTCCAAACATACAATGGTACACCCATGCCGAATGGCGAGAGCAACTATAGGTTGAACTGGGCATCCTTTGGTTCAGGCGAAAAGCGAGATGAGTCCCCTGAGTTTACAATCTTTGTCGGAGACTTGGCTGCCGATGTTACAGATTACATGCTTCAAGAGACTTTCAGGCCACATTTCCAATCTGTGAAGGGTGCAAAGGTTGTGATTGATAGGGCCACTGGGCGCACAAAAGGTTATGGGTTTGTTAGGTTTGGAGATGAAACTGAATATAACCGTGCTATGTCTGAGATGAATGGTGCTTTTTGTTCAACTAGGCCCATGCGCATAGGGCCAGCTACTAACAAGAAAACTGGTGTTGTGCAGCAATATCCAGCTGGTATGTTCGCTGATGGTTATTTGTTTTGTTCATATCCTATGGGATATTTGATTCATCTTACCTGCATGTTTGAATTTGACTACATTGAATCTTCTGGTGCTCTTTTATGTTCATTTTCTTTTGTGTCAGTTAAATTTGATAGTTACATTTATGGTTTATCTTCTTGAAGGGTAAGGTTGTTTGGGGCAAATTTCCGATTATTATTCGTTCTACAGTGCTTAATATCATTTCAAGTTCTCTTTCTTTCAGTTATTCTCTAGAAGTTGAGCAGCAGTTTCCACTAGTCTTTCCTTCCTGTACTTTCCTTTAACATTTGGGCACCATAATTCTATTCAAATGTTCAAACTTGCAAAAACTTATGAACTCCTGTTGTCTCAGAGCAGGGCATCATGAGGCTCTATCATCTTGGGGCCTGGAACTGATTTCAGCTGAAATGGTTACCCCTATAGTCCGAGCCCTCACTTAGGTCAGTTTTGTGTTTATGTCAGTCAACTTACTACATTCAGAACATTTCAGTCCTATTGGTCCAGCTGTCAGTCAACAGACTTTTGCTTCTCTGGTTATAAGAGATTTCAGTCAAGTTATGTTTCAGTTTACTGTTTACCGTTGAGTCTTTACTTCAGTTTTACATAATGACATTCGTAACGTGCCTTTACATTTTAGTGCGATTTCATTGCTTAGTCCTGCTGCTCCTGGTGTGTTTCTGGTTACTGTTCTAGAGTTTTAGGTCACAAGTACTTTAAGGTCTCAGTCAGTAGAGTTCGGACTGTGTGCTGTGGCTCTGAAAAATTGCTAACTTGCCCTCCTAGCGTTTTTTGCCCTGGTTCTGCCTTTACCCTATGGGTTCTACTCTGATGGGACTTGTTGATCTTACATTGGTAATGGTATTGTGCTTATTTTTGGTGTTTATTGTTGTATACACAACAGTTACTATTTTATGTGTTACAACCATGATTCCGACAATCAAGGGACCTTGGTATTTAACATATTATTCAAACAGGTTACACATTTTTCAGATCATTCCCCTAGAGGTGTGAAGTACAAGATTCTAGAGAGAATCCTGTCTATGCACTGTTTTGTTTTCTCATTGTTTCTTCTTGAAAATTCTTTTCCCCTTTTTGGTGTCCTTTTGTTACGCATTTGTTTTTCGTACGCAGCTTCATCTCAAGGGAATCAGAACGAGAATGATCCAAATAATACAACTGTGGGTACTTTGTCACTTTCAGTGAGAAACATGTTTTCTTGTTATTTGTTTCTGATCACACATGTTTCTATGCAGATATTTGTTGGCAATTTGGATACTAATGTGACGGAAGACCATTTGAGAGAGGTTTTTGGTCCATATGGTCAGTTGGTGCATGTGAAGATTCCACAAAACAAGCGTTGTGGATTTGTTCAATTTGCTGATAGGTAAAGATACACTGCTCGGTATTTCTGAATAGATCTATTTAGGTGAGAGATAGTTCATGTTATTGCTCTGTTCTGTACTTGGGTATCAATCACATCAGGAGCTGTGCCGAAGAAGCACTGCGAATACTGAATGGGACTCAGTTGGGTGGACAAAGTATCCGTCTTTCATGGGGCCGTAGCACATCAAACAAACAGGTTGGTTAGATATTTTGATGGCAAACAAGTTGTTTTTTCTCTGTATTTATATAGAGCCTTGAAAGCCTTCGGCATTCTCGCATTGCAGGCCCAACCAGATTCAAACCAGTGGAACAGTGGATATTATGGATATGGTCAAGGATACGGTTATGGTTACGCCGCTGCGCCCCAAGACCCCAACATGTACTACGGAGGATATCCCGGCTATGGAAACTATCAACAGCCTCAGCAGCAGCAACAGCAACAAGCCGGGTATAGCTAAGCTGATAATCTTTCATGGTTGCTGTTCTATTTAATAGTGTCATGAACTTATGCTCTACTTGATGTGTCCTTGTTTGTCTGTGGAGGGCTATAATTTCAGGCTGTGTTATTCTCCTTGCTAATAGCATATATGCACTGTTTAAACCTTCCTTTTATCTCAAAATTTTGTACTATTGGTGTGGTGTTTAAGTTTTAATCATATGGTTTGCTTTTGTGATACGCTTTAATGATGAAACGAAAATGTGCCGATACCGGCATCCCGGGATTACACTGATAAATCCCGGATCAGGCTCGGAGATCCGAGGTTATTAGCCTTTTGGTTTTCCATTATTTTTTTCTGCACTAAAGATGGTATGAATGTGAAAAATGTAATGTATATTGCGTTATTAAACTTGTTAAACCCTTATATTTTCGTAGGTCATGGTTTCAAAATTTACTAGGAATATTCCTTTCCTTTTTTAAAGTCTCCTCTTCTCTAAGTATGATTAGAATTATATTTAAAATTTGTTAAAAAAATATTTAAAATTGTGGAATAATTTTTTTAAAGTTTTAGATCAACAGAACGTGAAGGTTTGTTTAGGTTTCGTTCCAAATGAATATCTGTCGAATGAGATGCTTTATAAAGTGATCAGGGAGTGACGAGTGAACTAAACTATTTGTCACGCTGTTTCGTTATACAATTTGAGGGAATTTAACAAAAATGACCACTGACAAACTAATTAGAAAACAAATGTCATGAGGATCTTTGTGTGGCCATCACCAAAACGACTGTAAAGGTATGAGAAAAAATGAACTAAAATCCATAAATATCGTACCACGAAAAAAAAAGTGTGTTACAAAGACATAAATTCTTATTCAAAATTAAAAAATAATTCTTAAAGAACATAATTCTTAAAGAACATAATATGAAGAAGAAAAAAATGCCCGACACATAAATATTGAGAGTTGGAAAAGAGAAAGGCGGTTAAGTTTTTCTTAACTATTGTAGATTATAGAGCAATTTTTATTTTTATAAAATTTAAATGAACTGATGCACGGTTAACTCGTAAATTTCATATATGGTAGTCATCTTTCGAGACTCGACTCGACTCGACTCGTTCTATTCCGGTGGAACTAGACAACTAAGAGTAGACTGTGCTGGTGGAATGTCATCTTTGGCATTAGATTCCACAATGTTGGTGTTGATGGTCATTCAGGTACTACCATTCTTGGAAGATCAGATTCTTCGGCGGCAGGTTTGTGCCCTGATGGTATAGTTTCAGCCCCGAATATCATTATTGGTAGGCTGGTCATCGATGCAGAGTATGCAGCTGTCACGGTAGTTGTTGCAGCATCACTTGCAAACAATCCATCCGTGTGAGGCACGTCAACTCCAGTTATGATCTTATTAGCAAGCTCCAATTGAGTATCTTGTGAAACATCTACTACGTCTTGCCTTAACGATGCCTGCTTTCCGAACATGTTGATTCGAGTAGGTTCACGAGTTATAGATTGGGGATCAGGAAATTGGGAAGCCTGTTTTCCGAACATGTTGATTCCAGTAGGCGTGTCATTTTTATCCTCAATCGGCTTCTCACTTTTCCCTGATGTAGGACTCACAGGATGGAGATGACCTTGAGGGCTTACAAAGGGGAAAGGGATCTCTTTTCTTTCGTACATCTTAGCCTGTGGAGCGACATCCAGCACCGAATGAACCTTCGATGACCCCAGAAACCATCTGACCAACCATGTCATCAGAGGCAGACTCACTGGTTTCCACACTATGCTTGTTTTTGTTCAGAATTTCAAATGCTGGTGTCACAGGTGAGTTGTCCCCTTGAACGATCTCATCCTTCCGTGGACGCCCACGTTTCCGCCTCATAGGGGGCTCCGATGCAGAAAATAAGCTAACCCCTAGATTCTGGCTGCTCATCCTGCACAAATAGATGCACAACAATTCTCTACTATCTTATTGTATCCCGAGATTGCCTGCAATTGAAAATCATTGTCATCAACAATGTACTAATACTACCAGAGTACACCGAACTATATAACATCAGGAAATCCTCTGGACACTACGAACGGGTTAGATTTGAACCGATAATATCGCCAAATCAATGAATGAGCCATTGCTGATGAACGATTATATGCACACCTAGAGGGTCATGTATGTATAAGTTAGATTCAAAGAACAAGCCAGATTGCTATACATTCAATCATACAAGTCTGACATTGTGATGTAAACTGAACCACAGGTGCGTAGCAAAGGACGTGATATCAAGTCTTCCGTCGACACAATCCCGGGTTCGATTCTTGGACACCTAAGCAGCCGATACAGTCGGTACAGATATAGAGTGACAAAAACTAAAAATGATTCGTAGTTTCCCTACATACAAGTGTAAGCAGTACCTACAAAATTCTGGGGAAAAATCAAATATCTGTGCACAGCAAACAAAGAACCTGGAACACCATTGAATAACACAATGCAGACCAGCCTATGCTATCCGGAACTCGCGTGTGAGTGTCGGATAGACGGGTGTGAGTGTCGGACACATACTTAAAGAAAAATGAAGAATCAGAACAACATAGCAATAGCCTCTACATTCCAAGATGACAGCATACACTTTTTTCCAACAAAATTACATTTTTCTTGGATCAAAATACACCCTTTTTAACCCTTTAATCATAACTCAAATCAAGCAAATATGAAAAACATAAACACCCATTTGACACATTTCAAACATCCATTAGATTCAAAAGTGAAAAGAAAGTCACATTGGGTACAATAGAAACAAAAAAGTTACCACCTTTTTCACAGTATAAAAGAGGCAATTAAAACCCAGGAATTTTCAGCTAAGTTATAATGAACTAACCACAATCACAAACAACAATCTCTTACTATTCCATTGCCCAAAAGTAATTTACTAATCACTTGTTTATCTACCCATGTTTTTCCATTAACAACATGTTTAATATTAAACCAAAAATATTAACTTTAAAAAAAAATACAGTTTTTAAATGAGAAAAACGAATAGAATGAAAGGAACGTACCTGTCTTCGTTGTTAAGAGGGATTCCAAATTCACCTGAGTGAAAAATTACAATAAACAAATAAAAAATTACAATAAACAAATTTATTATATTTCCTTTTTCTCTCTGTTTATATATTAGATTAATATACTATACACTAAAGTTTCCACAAGCGTCTTAGTTGTAGGGTCTAGGTAGTTAGTTTAGGGTATAGAGTTTAGATATTTAGGTGTAAGGGTTTAAAATTTAGAGATAATTGTTTTAATTTAATGTTTAGGGTTATAATGTTGGGTTTATAGGTTAGGGTTTAGGTTTTAGGGTAATATAATGAGGATTTAAATTTTAACCTATAAAGCTTAAATTATAACCCTAAACCTTAAAATAACTATCACTCAATTCTAACCCCCTAAATCATGTACCCTAAATTAATTTCCTGTGTCTTAAAGCTAAGACAATTAACTCCCTATGCCCTAAAGGTAAAGCGCTTGTAGGAACTTTCAGTTTCCGCATGTATATAAAATATTTATATCTCATAATTTCATCTTACTTCGACCACGACATTAATGACAATAAATTGACAATGATGATACATATATCACTTACGTAAGTACCTTCGACACACTTCATGCTGCCCTCCATTTATTTATTTCTTGCATTAATAAAATAAATAAATTCAATTTGCTTGCATTATTAAGGAAAATCAAGTAGCAAGGTTGATTGATTTAGCTAGATAAAATGATAGCTCTCTTAAATAAAATTTGAGGTTTTAATTCTGTATTGTGAATGAAAAATGGATGAAAGAGTCGGATAAAAATTATATGCCCGTTTTATATGTCACTTTCTATGCTCCAACACTAAAAAATTAAATTTTAAGCCTTAACCCTAAATTTAAATCTTAAACCTTACCCCCTATAATCTAAAAATACACCCTACCCTAAATCATCTAAGCTCTAACCACAAACACTAACCTTAAACCCTAAACCTATTTTTTAGTGTAAGGCATAAATAGAGGCACCGAAAAGCGCAGAAGATTTCTATTCGAAAGGATCACCTCATGTTGGGATAAAAATCATCTTTCACTTTTCGGTGTCTTTTTCTATGCATCAACACTAAAAAACACTAAGAAAATTAAATTCTAAGCACTAACGTTAAATCATAAACCCTACACCTTAAAAAATACACTCTACCCCCAAAATTTTCAAATCCTAACCTTAAACAGTTAAACCCTAAACCTAAATTTTATTGTGAATACATAAACAATAACACAAAAAAGATAAAAAAAAATCTATTTTCATATTAAATCCATGTAAAACACGATCCGAATTAATTGACCAATACTACTGTAACAAAAAAAAAACAGGTCGGTTTTCACACTGACGAAAGGCCAAGGCGACACCTTATTAAGAAAACCAATTTTCTCCACCATTAACATATAATTAATTTCTTCGCTGCCAAGTCAATGTTACTTCACATGCACAGCTTCATCACTATGCCCTATAAATATTGCTTCCATGATTCCATCCCGTTTCATAACTATTTCTTTCTTCTTCAACATTTTCTCGCTCGTATCAAATTTTCCCCAGAAAACAGCGCAGAAAAGGAAAAAAAACGAAACCATGGCTATTTTGAAGAGATCATATGGTTACTCAAAGGTGGATAAAGAAGACCCAGATGAGATAATTCATCGACGAGCTCAGTTCTTGATATACAAAGCGCTGGAACAAGCAGATTCCAGAAGAAAACCATCGTTCATACGAATCAGATTGTGTAGGCTGAAGCTGAAGATCGGGAGAAAATTAAAGAAACTAAGGAAAGCTGTGGTGGTTGGTGTTTCTGGTTTAAGAATCGGTGTTTACAGACAGGTTTTGAATCAGTTGAAAACTTGGAGACGATTGTTTAACCGTGGTGGTGGTGGTGATCATGGAGCCATTGCCGCCGCCTTTCCTCGTCCTTTGTTCACTTAAAACGTTATACATACATATTTATACATATACGTGTGAAAAAAATCAACGATGTTCATCTTAAGAAACAGGAGTTCAAATCACTTGTATCGTGCGCACATGATGCTCAAACTCGGGTCACCGAGAAAAAATAGATTATCTTTTATCACTAAGATCACTTCATGGGTTCTATTGCCTATGCGATAAATATACATATATTATTAGATTTGAACTGACATTTAACGTTTAATTTTGTGAGCATGTTGATAAAATGACATGAATGATACAATGATTAATATTTGATACACTGTCAGTGTAAAAAAAGTTTACACAGTCATGTCTATTTTCAAACCTAAATTTAAAACTTAAAATTCTAACCTTAAAACCCTAAAAATCTAACCCCAAGCCCCAAACCCCAAACCTTAAATTCTAACCATAATTCTTAAATTTTAAATCATACAACCTAAACCCATAACCTCTAAACCCTAAATTAAACCCCTAAATAATTTATTTAAAACATTTTAAAGTTTAAGTCGATTTAAAATTTAGATGTCGTAATTTGAGAATATATAATGTAATGTTAAAAGGAAAAAAATCATTTACATTTCTTTTAATTTTGACTTTCTTTATATTTAGAGGCACATTATGCATGATGGAAATCCTCTACCCCTTTTCGGTGCCTCTACATATGTCTCACGCTTAAAATTAACTTTAGGGTTTAGGGTTTTAGGTTAGAGGTTATGGTTAGGGTTTAGAAAACTTAGGGTAATTAGGTCTATTTTTAAGGTATAGGATGTAGGGTTAGAATTTAAGGTTAGGGCTTAAAATTTAATTTTATAGTGTGTTTTTAGTGTTGGGGCATATGTAAAAACACCGAAAAGGGACAGACGAATTTTATCCCATTATGCACGCCATAGTGTATCTTACAATGGATTCTAAATGAATAGCTATAAGATTCGTAATTTTCTTCTCTCAGTTATTTAATTATCTGCAAAACATATTCTAATACTGTCAGGCTTACAAGCTGAATTATATATATATATATATATATATATATATATATATATATATATATATATATATATATATATATATATATTTTCAACGATGCTCCATGCTTATGCAAATTTGGTCCTACTATATCATATATTTTCTCTATTTATATATTGCTTTGACTTTTATAACCAACATTTTTTATTAGTTTTTTTTATAATAATCGATGTTCGATTGAGTGAAAAATAATTAGGATTGAGTATTGTAAAAATTTATTATAGAGATCATTTTCTTAATCCAATTTATTCTATTCATAATATTAAAATGTATATAAATTGATTTATTTATCATTAGATTGTAATATACAAGCATAACACATAAATGGAATGTAATTTGCAAAAATAGTTACCAATTAAACTATTGGACCAATTGATACTTGTTTTTACAAAGAACATTAGTTTGTATATTATGTTTCGTGTTTGACTATGTAGAAATGCATTAGTTTAAAATTATCATCTTTAAACAGATACATTTCTTAAGAAACGTCAGATGTTCGAATTCTGACATGTGAATTAAATAAATTAATTTGAAAGACCGTCTCCTAATAGACTATTGTAATACCCAACTGAATTTGTCGACCAATAAATTACATACCTAAATTAAAAAAATATTAGACATATAGAATACTATATAAGTGTAACTTAGGTCAGCACCTTCGACATACTTCATGCTAGCCTCAATTCATTTATTTCTTGTATTTTTTTTAAATTATTAATTTGACAGAAACTGAATAAATACATTATTAATCAAAACCCAATAATTATGCAGGGGCATGCTGTTTTAGAGGATAGCAGGTCAGTTTTCACAATGACGAAAGGCCAGGCCACCTAATTACAATAAACAATTTTCTCTATCAGTTATTGGTTGGTCCAATGAAACAAAGAGTTAGTTTTTTTATAAAAAAAGTTTAGATGTGAAGTCCAGCGTTATGAATAAAATAAATTGATTTAAGAGAACCGTTTTTATAATAGGTCTTTATAGTATTCGATATAAATTGATTGACCAATAAGTGAAATACTAACTATTATGTTATTATTAAATCGAAAAACTTCACTCCTTTTTACATCTTCCATTTTCTCTAAGTTTCAAAGTTTATTTTTATTTTTTTTTTGCCGTTGGCCGTTTTGCTAGTTTTGTATATAAATAAGTTTTATCGTTGCCGATTAATTTTTTAGTTTCATGTTTTTTTTTGTTTTCTTTTTACTTTGCCAGATTTTCTATCATATCTGCTTCTTTGGCAGTTCTTTTGTCTGCCTCTATGCCAGTTCTTTTGTCTGCTTGTATGACAGTTTCTTTGTCTGGTTTTATGGCAGTTTCAGTCTATTTTTTTTATAGTTTAGAGTTCGAGTGACGAGTATCATCAAACTTTTTTTGTCACCGAAGAAAGGACGAACACTTCATGTTATGATTCTCTTTTTGTGGTTGTGCCTATATGTCAAAAACGAGTAACAAAAGAATTATGATGTCTTCAAAGAGCACCCAAGGTAAAATAATAGCTTTCTCGATTTCATTTCAGAAGTTTCTTCTGAAAGTGTTAGGTTTGATTTTTTTTAACGTCTTTCACACCGTTAAATTTTTCTGCATTGTTTATTTTGCACTAAACTTTCATTGTTTACGGTGTAATTCATTTATAATTCTTTCACCATTGAATATAATCTAATTTTTCTTTAAAATTATTATAAAAATAATTTTTTTTCAATCATTTATAATTAATTTTCAGTCTAAACTAAAAAGAATTATTTTTCCCTACCAAAGTCAATGTTAGTGTATATGCACAGCTTCATCACCATATGTCATGACCTCAATCAACTGCTTAGCTTTCCCCATAAATATTGCTTCAAAATCCCAACTCACAACTGTCTCTTCTTCCACACTTTCCTCTCAACATTTTCTTGCTCATAAAATTTTTCCCAGAAAAAAGAAAAAAAAAATCATAGCTGTTTTGAAGAGATCATATGGTTACTCAAAGGTGAATAAAGAAGACTCAGACGAGATAATTCATCGACGAGCTCAGTTCTTGATATATAAAGCGCTGGAGCAAGCGGAATCCAGAAGAAAACCATCGTTCATACGAATCAGATTGTGTAGGCTTAAGCTGAAGATCGGGAGAAAATTAAAGAAGCTAAGGAAAGCTGCCATGGTTAGTGTTTCTAGTTTAAAAATTTGTGTTTACAGACATGTTTTGAATCAGTTGAAAACTTGGAGACGATTGTTTAACCGTCGTGGCGGCGATCATCATGGAACCATTGCCGCCGCCGCCTTTCCTCGTCCTTTGTTCACTTAAAAACATTTACACACATAATGTTATATTTGTGTCTTCAAAGTACGAGTTTGAATCTCGACATTTAATTTGGTAATTGTAATATTTTTCTACTTAATCAAAAAATATATCTTATTAGACCCTTTTGTTAATCTAGTCATTAATTTATGTGTTAAATGTCAATTTAAATATTACCTAGAGTATATTTAAAATATGTGGATCAAATTGCGAACTATACATGAACAACTTGAACTTGACATGTTGAAAAAACAACCAGTATCAATAAAATTTAGAAGGGTTACTTATGGGTTTTAACACATTAAATTTGAACTATCCATTCAATAGGTGGGCATAAAGTCAGGGGCGGAGGCAAAAAATTATTAAAAATGTGTCATTTTTCAACGATATTTAAGAATGGTTAATTATTTATAAAGTGATGTCTTTTATTTATAAATGAGTGTCGTTTTATTTATAAAGATGTGTCATTTTATTTATTAAAGGGATGTCATTTATATATACTTTTAAAAAAAATTATATACAAGCTATATAAAGAAAAACATCTCCAGAAAATTTTGGGTGTCATAAGACACCCCCACTCTTTAACGTGGCTCCGCCATGCATAAAGTATATTTTGATCAAGGAAAAAGCAAGGGAAAAAATTGGGGGTTAAACTGCCAAAAAGGCCAAAAATACAATTTAACATTGTACTAATTTAAAACTTTACAACTTTTCAAGAGATTAAATTATAAAATTATCATGAGGGAGGGGGGCAAGTAGAAATGACCATGAAGAAATTTAAAATGCTACAATTTCTAAAGGAGCTAAACAACAACTTAGCCATTTTGGAGGGCTTTTAAAACCGTTCCAAATCATATTAAAGCTTACTTTTAATATCTAAGCTAATGGTTTGGTTGGAAAAAAAGATATAACTGATATGATATTTTTTTGAAATAGCTAACTGAATTCTCGTTAAACCATAGAAAAATTCAATTATAACGCAATTAAAAAAAGATTGAGTTAAAATAACCCAAAAAATTCTTACAACTCAAAAACAATGAAAACGAAAATTTCTTTAAAAATACGCATACCAACGAAAATTTCAAAGCTTCCTGAATCTCCTTGTCTCTGTCCAAACGAGACGCATAAAGAAAGAAGGAGTGGTGCACGATCCATTCTGTCAGGCAAAAGGTACCGCTACCTAAGACTGATTTTATCGGCAAACAACCATCAACGACTGGGAATAAAACATTCCAAGTGACCACCGACAACACCATGAATCAGAAACTAGCGCCGAGTGAATATTTGTGCCAACAACAATCGAACGTTAGGGTATACTGAAACTTGCCACGAAGACAGATGAACCAAACAAAACAAAAACATGTCACAAAGACAGAAGAAGAAGTATGTCACTAGGACAGAGAAAGAGCATGCTACAAAAGCTGATATTTTTATTAAAATAAAAACAAGAAAACTGATAAAATTGATGGTCGACAACCAATACGAAGATTGATTGCAGACCACCGATTACAGAGATTGAACAAAAGAAACAACGGTTAGAATGGAAACAATTTTGAGAGAGTAGCAGTTAGGATTTTTTGAGAGAGGAGCTTGTTTCCTACTGATATGATACTTTGAGACTTCAGTTAAAAACATTTTGAAAATCAAGACTAATATAAAAACAAACCATAGTTTGAGGACTTCTTATGGAATTAACCCATTTAAAATATTTAAGAGACACTGCCTTTATTCTCATCATGCCGTTGGCCAAAGTGGCGTCCCAGCTCAACCAGGCCTAATCAAAGCTATTAAAAAAGCACATATGGGAAGAGGTCATTAGATAGTCTAATTCTATGATTTATAAATTCAAACTAGCAATTAAATTTAATGACATACGCAAAATTTTATGTTAATGAACGAATCTATAAAATTTTAAGGAATGATCTATAAATTTTTAGGGGGCAAAAAATAATTTTTTAATATAAAATACATAAAATATTTCTAAAAAATCTTAAATTATATACGAACTTCAAAATTCGAAGGAGAGACGACTGCCCCCTCGAACTTCATTAAGATAATGAGAAGAAGTACAAAATAAGCATACCTCTAAAAAATAAACGTAGAAGAGCAAAGGATATACAAACATGAATAGCAAAATTAAATCTTCTCATAAGATCTTCATCGGTGTTCTTTAAATCTACCGCCATAGAGAAATCTTGGAGTGCTCACTGGTAGAGCGCAGATCGTTGAATTACTTCAATCAACAAAAGGAGGGAAAACTGTTGAGTGGATCGAAAGATCGATATTTACCAAGAGGGGGGGTGAATTGGAAATTTGAAGGATTGTAGTGGAAATTGGCAAATTAAAATTGAAGGTCAAGGAATTTAGAGTGGTTCAAGTTCCAAATGAACTCTACATCTACTACCTTAGTCTCACTAAGGATTTGCAACAATTTCACTAAATTGATCTTCCCCTTTTCTAGGACAAGGAGGCAACCCTTTACAATATCGGTTGATTTTTCTACCCAAAAATCAACCCAACCCTCACACAAAAGAACAAAGGAATTTGTAGGCTAATTAGGTATCTCTCAATACAAATGATAGCCCCAATACAAGCACTCAACCCAATTTTACAAAATAAGAATGAAGAACACAAATTGGGATTTTACACAAATTTGGGATTTTTGCTCTAATGCTTGAATTTGATGCTTGGATGTTTGCTTGAAGTTCAATAGTTGTTGCTGATGCTTTTGGATGTCCCTTTTATACCTTCTCATTGATTTCTAGCCGTTTGGGTGGTTGGGGACTTAATTAGAGCCGTTGGAACCCTCTCTTACCACCATAAATGCACTTGTGCAGCCACCAGTATCGGTATGCGGGAAGGAGTATCGGTACCTGTCTCAGAAAAGAAAGAGCCGTTGTGTGCATTTAATACAGGGGTATCGATACGCACGTAAGCGTATCGGTACGGGGTATCGAAACAGCAAGGGCCGTATCGATACTATTTTGTGAACTTAGCTTACTGTCCAACCTCCGTATCGGTACGGAATTTAGGCGTATCGATACGGGTCAACTAACTTTTAAAGATTGGTTACCAACCAACTGACACCAACGGTCATATTTTTTAAACCGACTTATTTAAAAAAAAATTATAAAGCACGTATCGATACGGGGGTTAGCCGTATCGGTACCGTATTCAAACTCATTGAATTTTAACACAGGGGAGTATCGATACTAGGGTTTGGGGTATCGATACGAGGGTTTGGCAGTGACCAAGTTTGGCAAAATGGTATCGATACGCTAGGTGCTGTATCGATACGCCTGGACGTTTTTGAGTGGTTTTGCCTTGGAACACTTAGAAAATATTTTGAGTTTGAGTTTTATAAATCAGTTTCAAAGTGTTGGTGTTTTTAAAAACTTATTAAGGGACTTAAAAACTAATTTTAAGTTTTACAAAATAATCCTTAATAATTTAATTATATCAAAATCAAACATAGGTTTTACAATCTCCCCCTTTTTGATATAACAAAACTAAAACTTAAAATTTTTGAAAAATCTTCATGAAGAACTCCCCCTTAATATAAGCTTGGTAACCTTTGAATTTAAATCAAAATATTTTAAAGTGTAAGCTAGTTTCTTCTCCCCCTTTTTGTTATATAAAAAAAATCTTTGAGACAATTAAGTGCATAAAGAAATCAAAGGTATAATAAGCAACATAGGTATTTATTCATTAAAGCAACATACTTAAAATCCAAACAAAGGCAAAAATAGAAATCAAAGCATAGGTTTTAATCCTAAGACAAACTTAATCCTAAAAACATAAAGCATAGGTGCAAAATAATATAAAGTCCTAAATGATATGCATGACAAACAAGAGAAAAACGTCTAAGCATCGTCTTCGTCGTCTTCATCTTCTTCATCATCATCTCCTAAAGGCTCATTGGTGCGCATACTATTACGCCACTCATCATGGAAAGCGGCAATGGAGATATTCAAGGAATTTTGCCCACTTTCAAGAGATGTGAGGCGATTCTCAAAACCCGTCATCCTCATGTCAAAAGTAGTTTCCATGGATGTGAGACGAGTATTCATGTCCGTACGTAATCCGGTGAATTGCTCATTAAGATAGGTCATGAGAGCATCCATATTGGGTTGGTGGACTTGAGGGGCTTGAGGAGCTTGAGCCGCTTGAGCCGCTTCATGCATTGCGGCAACTTCCGGTGGTAACTCGGCAAGACGTACCCATTCACCATTAACAAAAGAGAATTTTGCCCGAGCAAGGGAGTGCTCATCAATAGGATCGGTGAGTGGAGTTGCAATGTCATATGAGCAATCAATTCCCTTTTTAACAAAGAAATAGCTCAAAGCCGTACCGTATGTGAAGGAGGTGACATGAGGAGTGTGACGATGTTGAACGAGATAGACTATCTCCGCAAACATAAGACGAGCAAGATTTGGTCATTTGGCTTCACGGAAACACCGAATCCAAAAGTCATCCACTTGACGGATGGTGGAATATTTTCCTCCGGAGGGGCGAAACCACCACGATACCATCAAATGTAGAATTCGGTCATGAGCATTGAGGGCGGTAACGGATCCACTTAGAACATGCCCCCCATGGTGCTCATCATCGAGGCCTTCATCATCCAACTTGAAAACCTCACAAATAGACTCGACATCAAGGGTTATTTTCTTCCCCATAATATAGGAGTTAATTGCAACAACTTCCCCATTTCGACTAACACATCTCGCATTAGCATAGAAAATCAAAACCAAGAGACGATAAAAAATACCGGGAATAGAGAGAAAATGGATGAAATTCCAACGATGAAGCAAGGGGAGATATTCAAACTTGAAACGCTCCGAATTGAGAAAAGGGATGGATATTACCCTTTCGGCACGGATCTTGTAATTCTCATACTGACGAAAGTGATTGAGACCCGAATTGCTTTCAAAGGATTGCTCGTAGATAGTCGAGTAGTTAGGACGAGCAATCACTCCAAGGTTGGAGGATTCACCGGCTTGATTAGCCCTTTGTCGCTTCCTCGATGGCTCTTTTGGTGCCATGATCTAAGAGAGAAATTAAGCAAGGGAGATTTCTTCAATTTGAGTAATTATCAAGGTAAAAAAAATTAAAGAGAAATTTTGGCAAGAAAAAAAAATTAGAGGAAAAAAAATTTAAACAAAGGCAGATTTAAAACAAGAAACAAAAACAAAAAAAAAGGTGATTACCTTGATAGAAACTTGAAGAGTTGAAGAAAACTTGCACAAAGATGAGAAATAGAGCACAAAGCCTTGCTTGATTTGAAAAACTCTTTTAGGTTTGAGTTGAGATGTGAAAAATATGAAGGAGGAAGTGCCTTTTTATAGGCAAAAACGGCTAGGGTTAATTAGGTTTTGAAAAGTTTGAATTTAGGTAAAAGTTGAACTCATTAAAGGCTAATTAAAGCCATCAGCGCAGTCGGGTATCGATACGCCCGATGGTGTATCGATACGGGGGTAAAGATGTCTTTTTGCAAATATGCCCGTTGGAACAGTCGTATCGAAACGGAGGGGTCCGTATCGAAACGACCTGTATCGGTACGGGATGAACCGTATCGATACGCGTGAAGCGAAAAGAATTCTGGGAAACGAAATGAAGAACAGGTATCGATACGCGTATACCTGTATCGATACTGCAAGCCCAGAAATGCATATTTGGTACAAAGAACAACCAAAGGCTCGAACCTAATCTCTCCTATGAGTATGCAAATGATGTATGAGCAGTTCTAAACATATTTTGACAGAAACATACTCCCCCTAACTATAGGCATGGAAGAATTTTGGAGTCTAAGCATACAAACATGACATTTCACAAGATCAAGCATATTTAAGCACAAAAGAGGTCCTAAAAGGTCAAGATAGGCTAGCTAGACCTAACTCTCTCCTAAGGGACCAAAAACGCTCTTTGTCTAAGGGTTTTGTAAAAATGTCCGCTAATTGATTCAAGGTGTCTACATACTCTATAACCACATCTTCCTTAAGGACATGATCTCTAATGAAATGATGCCTTATTTCTATATGTTTGGTTCTAGAGTGTTGGATGGGATTTTTAGTTAAGCATATTGCACTAGTGTTGTCACATTTTAGGGGTATGGTTCCAACTTTAATTCCATAATCTAAGAGTTGTTGCTTCATCCAAAGGACTTGAGCACAACAACTCCCTAAGGATATGTACTCGGCTTCGGTGGTAGATAAGGCTACACTATTTTGTTTCTTAGAGAACCAAGATATGAGCATACTACCTAAGAATTGGCAAGTTCCCGAAGTACTTTTCCTATCAATTTTGCAACCCCCATAGTCCGCATCCGAATAAGCATGTAGGTTGAAGGTAGAGTCTCTAGGATACCAAAGGCCTAAACAAGGAGTGTCTCTAAGGTATCTAAAGATCCTCTTAACGGCTATAAGGTGAGACTCTCTAGGACTAGCTTGAAACCTAGCACACAAGCAAACACTAAACAAGATATCCGGTCTACTTGCGGTAAGGTAAAGCAAGGATCCAATCATAGAACGATAAAGTTTAGAGTCAACACACTTACCTCCTTCATCTTTGTCAAGCTTTGTAGATGAGCTCATAGGAGTGGCTTGAGGCTTTGCATTCTCCAAGCCAAACTTCTTGAGCATATCCTTTATGTATTTTGCTTGGTTGATGAAGGTACCATCCTTCTTTTGCTTGATTTGGAGTCCCAAAAAGAATGAGAGCTCCCCCATCATGCTCATCTCAAATTCACCTTGCATTAGCTTAGCAAACTCTTGACAATGACATTCATTAGTAGAACCAAAAATTATATCATCAACATAAATTTGAACTACTAAAATGTCATTTTTATACATTTTTATGAAAAGTGTAGTGTCCACCTTACCTTTTTCAAAACCTTTTTCAATTAAAAAGTTTGAAAGCCTTTCATACCAAGCTCTAGGAGCTTGTTTTAAACCATAAAGAGCTTTGGTAAGTTTGAAAACATGATTTGGAAATTTTGAATCTTCAAAACCCGGTGGTTGTTCCACATACACTTCTTCATTTATAAAACCATTTAAAAATGCGCTTTTAACATCCATTTGAAAAAGCTTGAAATTATGATAACATGCATATGCAAGCAACATCCTAATGGCTTCCATTCTAGCTACGGGTGCATAGGTTTCATCAAAATCTATTCCCTCTTCTTGAGTGTAACCTTGTGCTACAAGTCTAGCTTTATTTCTCACAATGTTACCACTCTCATCTAGTTTGTTCCTAAAGACCCATTTAGTTCCTATTGTAGATTGATTACTAGGCCTATCAACTAATGTCCATACATTACTTCTCTCAAATTGATTTAACTCTTCTTGCATAGCCATAATCCAAAAGTCATCTTTCAATGCTTCTTTTATGTTTTTAGGCTCTATGCATGAGATAAATGCAACATGGTTCATTAATTTAAGAGAAGAACGAGTGGTTACCCCCTTGGATGGATCACCCAAGATTTCACCATCTTTGACATAGTTCAACTCCCTTGGGTAGCTCACTTCCTTTTCCTCAATAGCCAAGTCCTTCAAGGCTTCAAGAGGTGGATCTTGTGTGTCTTCTTCTTTTGGTTGAATCTCATCCTCCTTTGAAGTTTGACCTCCATCAAAGGTATTTATGATTCCTACATCATCATCATCACAAGAATCCTTCCTAGGAAGGAGGTTATCATCGAATACAACATGAATGGATTCTTCTACTACTAAAGTTCTTTTGTTAAATACTCGATAGGCTTTAGAGGTTAAAGAGTAACCTATAAAAATAGCTTCATCACTTTTTGCATCAAATTTACCTAAGTTATCTTTTCCATTATTTAAAACAAAACACTTACACCCAAAAGGGTGAAAATAGCTAATGTTAGGCTTTTTAGATTTTAAAATCTCATAAGGTGTTTTCTTTAAAATTGGCCTAATCATTACTCGATTTACAATATAACAAGCGGTGTTTGTGGCTTCCGCCCAAAAATATTTAGGTAAATTATTTTCACAAAGCATAGTTCTAGCCATTTCTTGTAAAGTTCTATTTTTCCTCTCAACTACCCCATTTTGTTGAGGAGTTCGAGGAGCCGAAAAATTATGGCTAATACCATTTTCATTCAAAAATTCTTCAAACCCTAAATTTTGAAACTCGGTTCCATGATCACTTCTAATGTGTGAAATTCTAAGTTCAAGATCATTTGGGGTTAATTTTGAAAATGTGATGAATTTTTCCAAAGCCTCATCTTTAGTACTTAAAAAGAGAACCCAAGTAAATCTAGAAAAATCATCAATTAACACGAATGCATAAGATTTACCACCCAAGCTCATAGTCCTAATTGGCCCAAATAAATCCATGTGAATTAATTGTAAGCATCTACTAGTAGAAACATCATTAATGGATTTAAAGGAAGACTTATGTTGTTTACCCTTAGAGCATGCATCACAAATTTTGTCATTTGAAAATTTAATTTTGGGCAAACCTCTAACTAGATTTAGAGAGACTAGTTTTTCCAAAACACTAATGCTAGCATGTCCTAGCTTCCTATGCCACAACCATGCATCATTTTCATTTTGAGCAACTAAACATGCATGAGATGTATGTATGTCATCTAAATGCACCATGTATATGTTTCCTATGCGATGACCTATGAGCATAATATTATTAGATTTAATGTCAACAATTTTGCATCCATTTTTATCAAATAAAACATTAAATCCTTTATCACACAATTGACTTATGCTCAATAAATTATGTTTAAGACCATCGACATATAAGACATTTTCAATGAGAATGGTAGAGTGATTACCTATGGAGCCAATACCTTTAATGTGGCCTTTGGAGTTGTCACCAAATGTTACTACTCCTCCACTTTTTGGCTTTAAATCCATGAATCGACTCTTGTCTTCGGTCATGTGTCTCGAGCATCCACTATCAAGGTACCATGAGTTTTGACTTTGTGCTTTGGCCTTGTAGCAATGCTCCCCCTACAAACAAAGATATTAAACCTTGATTTTTGGTACCCAAATTATTTTGGGTCCATGAGTGTTAGCTCCCAAAACCTTGGTTCCCTTAAGAATCCAAGATGACATAGCAATAATATTATTAGATTTTACAAGTTCCTTAGGAACCCATACACTTCTAATTCTTTTAGCTCTACTATGTCTAGGGTAGCTACTTTGTTTGTAGTAATTAGTCCTTTTCTTAGGTTGGTGTGTTCTAGAGGATTCTCCTACTTCATGTTTGACACTACCAACATTTTTTAAGGACTTTTTGAGCTCATTTAGCTCACCTAACACCTTTTGGTGTTCACTATTGCATTGAGACAAAAGATTATTAAGATCAACATTTTCATCTTGAAAGAATTTAAGTTCATCTTTTAATCCTAAAATCTTTTTCTCAAATTTAGAATTAGCTTGAGTGAGTGAGTCATTTTTCTCATTTAGCTCTAAAATGATTTTCTTGTTTTTAATGACCGACTCTTTAAACTTCTCAACTAATTCATCATATACCTCTTGCAACTCATCATATGCATCATTTAATTCTTCATATGAAAAATCTAAAGTAGATGAGTTAGAGGTTACCAAGGAGGAATCTTCCTCAAGTGCCATGAGACAAAGGTTGGCCACTTCTTGTTCGTCATCCTCCGATGACTCCTCATCACTCCAAGTAGCAAGTTTGGCTTTGAGTTTCTTCTTCTTCTCAAAGTTCTTCTTCTTGAGTTGAGGGCACTCCGAACGGATGTGGCCGGGTTGTTTGCACTCATAGCAAATGATGGGATCCTTTCCTTCTTCTTTGCTCTTGCTCTTGAAGTCCATTTTTCTTTGGAATTTTCTACCCCGGTTGGACCTCATGAATCGTGAGAATCGTTTGGCTATCATAGCCAATTCTTCAAGTTCGTCCTCATCACTAGATGAGCTCTTATCAAGTTGTGAAGCTTTAGCCTTGAGAGCTATTCCCATCTTCTTCTTCTTTTCAACTTCAAGTTTCTCTACTCTTTTCTCTTCTTTCTTTTTCTCATCTTCCCTTCCTTGCTTCATGATCTCATGAGTAAGGAGAGAACCCACAAGCTCATCAAGCTTTAATGTTTTCAAGTTCTTTGCTTCGATGATGGCGGTTCTCTTCCCATCCCAAGCTTCGGGAAGTGAATAGAGTAGCTTCCGGACAAGCTTGTCTTCCGGTATGATCTCTCCATAGCCCTTTAGCCCGTTGACAATTGTGGAGAATCGATCAAACATCTTTGACACCGTCTCATCGGGCTCCATCTTGAAATTTTCATAACTAAGATTGAGAAGTCCAATCTTAGTTTCCTTGACATCATTGGTGCCTTCGTAAGTGGTCTCAAGTGTGTCCCACACTTCTTTGGCATTTTCAATGGAGGAGACCTTTGAATAGATGTCCGGACCGAAAGCACAAAAAAGCATGTGGAGAGCTTTATCGTTGACTTGAATCTTCTTCCTCTCCTCTTCACTCATTTCGGCTTTCTTCTTCAACACCATCTTGCCTTCACCATCTTGCTTCAATGGAATGTATGGCCCATCCTCAATGACATCCCATACAAGGTAGTCACTTGACTTGATGAATAGCCTCATTTTGTTCTTCCAAAAGGAGTAGTTGTCACCATTGAAGAAAGGAGGCTTGGTGGTTGATTGTGACTCGTACATGCCGGAACCGGAGATTGAAGCCATTTCTTGATATTTTGATGATCACACTCTTCCAAGGATCTCCTCTTGTGGTTGTTAATCCTCAAAGAGTTAAGCTCTGATACCAATTGTTGAGTGGATCGAAAGATCGATATTTACCAAGAGGGGGGGTGAATTGGAAATTTGAAGGATTGTAGTGGAAATTGGCAAATTAAAATTGAAGGTCAAGGAATTTAGAGTGGTTCAAGTTCCAAATGAACTCTACATCCACTACCTTAGTCTCACTAAGGATTTGCAACAATTTCACTAAATTGATCTTCCCCTTTTCTAGGACAAGGAGGCAACCCTTTACAATATCGGTTGATTTTTCTACCCAAAAATCAACCCAACCCTCACACAAAAGAACAAAGGAATTTGTAGGCTAATTAGGTATCTCTCAATACAAATGATAGCCCCAATACAAGCACTCAACCCAATTTTACAAAATAAGAATGAAGAACACAAATTGGGATTTTACACAAATTTGGGATTTTTGCTCTAATGCTTGAATTTGATGCTTGGATGTTTGCTTGAAGTTCAATAGTTGTTGCTGATGCTTTTGGATGTCCCTTTTATACCTTCTCATTGATTTCTAGCCGTTTGGGTGGTTGGGGACTTAATTAGAGCCGTTGGAACCCTCTCTTACCACCATAAATGCACTTGTGCAGCCACCAGTATCGGTACGCGGGAAGGAGTATCGGTACCTGTCTCAGAAAAGAAAGAGCCGTTGTGTGCATTTAATACAGGGGTATCGATACGCACGTAAGCGTATCGGTACGGGGTATCGAAACAGCAAGGGCCGTATCGATACTATTTTGTGAACTTAGCTTACTGTCCAACCTCCGTATCGGTACGGAATTTAGGCGTATCGATACGGGTCAACTAACTTTTAAAGATTGGTTACCAACCAACTGACACCAACGGTCATATTTTTTAAACCGACTTATTTAAAAAAAATTATAAAGCACGTATCGATACGGGGGTTAGCCGTATCGGTACCGTATTCAAACTCATTGAATTTTAACACAGGGGAGTATCGATACTAGGGTTTGGGGTATCGATACGAGGGTTTGGCAGTGACCAAGTTTGGCAAAATGGTATCGATACGCTAGGTGCTGTATCGATACGCCTGGACGTTTTTGAGTGGTTTTGCCTTGGAACACTTAGAAAATATTTTGAGTTTGAGTTTTATAAATCAGTTTCAAAGTGTTGGTGTTTTTAAAAACTTATTAAGGGACTTAAAAACTAATTTTAAGTTTTACAAAATAATCCTCAATAATTTAATTATATCAAAATCAAACATAGGTTTTACAAAAACGTCCAAGATCGTGCGGTAAGATTCAACTGTAGCATTCACCAGGTTGAAGACGTCTTCAATATCAACATGTCATAGAGGCAGACAAAGAACGTGCTAAGCGGCAGACGAATAGCAGGTCAAACAGCCGACAAAAGTAAAAAAAAAAAGAAAACAAAGAAAGGAACAAAAGAAGAAAAACAAAGAAACAAAAGAGAACAAAACAAACAATAAAATAAATCACCACCGGTAAACGGCTAAAGCCACCACCATTAGCTTGAAAAAATTTAAAAAACTACTTACAAACTTTCAAAAAAAATAAACGGTGTAGAGAAAATGTGAAAGTGGAAAAAATGTACAAGTACAACACACGATTAAATTTTTTAAGTAATATTATATTGTTAAATTATGTCATTATGAATAAAATAATTTGAGTTAAAAAATTTACCCATAACAGTGGGGGTTAAAATTTAAACTTTTTACCGATGATTTATGAGATTATTTCTCATTTTAACCCAAAAATTTTGATAAAATTTAAAAGATTATTTTTTCTAGTAGGGAAAGCTAAGCCCAAAATTTGGACCGAAGGCTATATATAGTCCAATGGTTATTTTTGGGCCTGCAAATGTTTTCCATGGGAGTTCACTGGTGGGGTCCACTCTAATGATGACGTGGAATTTCAAAAAAATATTATATTAGTGCTAATTTCTTCTTAGGTACTGTTTGGGTCGCCCTTATTTACAAACGGCCAAACATTTTCCCGTTCAATCGGACTCGTAAATACATTCTTCAGTTTCATCTACTTTGCTCATTAAAAGAGTGAGAGAGATCGATCATTGTAGACTTTTCGCTTTCGATTCGCAAAGCCAAACACTCCCCAATACCAGCAGGTATCTCTCGATTTCTTGTATTCTCCGCTTGATTCTCAGCACAAAATGCGGCAGAAAAGTAAAGAAAAGATCGAACTTTGAATTTATACTAACATAGAAGCTTAATCTCATTTGGTTAATTAACTTAATTCTATTTTTTCAAGTTAGTTTTGCTTTCGATGCTGGAAATTTGAAGCTTTCGGTTGCTTTTGAGCTTGATTAAAGATGAATCAGTTGTTTAGGGATATGGAATTTTGGAGATTTTGATAAGCGTGTCTGTAATTGTTGGAAATTTAGTGGTACTGTTTGAATTTAGTTGAGAAAAAATGAGTGTAGTAGGGTTCGATATCGGGAACGAGAACTGTGTTATTGCGGTCGCTAAGCAACGCGGTATTGACGTGTTGTTGAACGATGAATCGAAGCGCGAGACGCCTGCTGTTGTTTCCTTCGGTGACAAACAAAGGTTTATGGGCTCAGCTGGGGCGGCTTCTGCGACGATGAATCCTAGGTCCACTATTTTGCAGGTTAAGAGATTGATTGGTAGGAGGTTTAATGAACCTGATTTGGAGAAAGAGCTTAAGCTGTTCCCTTTCGAAACTTTCGAAAGCTCCGATGGTGGAATTTTGATCCGGTTACAGTTTATGGGAGAGGTTCATGAATTTACTCCTGTACAGATTTTGGGGATGTTGCTTTCACATTTAAAGCAGATTGCTGAGAAGAATTTAGAAATGCCTGTTTCGGATTGTGTAATTGGGATTCCATCTTACTTCACTGATTTACAGAGGCGTGCTTATTTGGATGCAGCGGTGATTGCTGGATTGAGGCCATTGAGATTGTTGCACGATTGTACTGCCACTGCGCTTGGGTATGGGATTTACAAGAATGATCTCTCTAACTCGGGTCCAGTTTATACTGTATTCGTGGATATTGGTCACTGTGACACACAGGTCTGTGTTGCATCACTTGAGGCTGGACAAATGAAAATCATTTCTCATGCTTTTGATAGGAGCTTGGGGGGAAGAGACTTTGATGAAGTTCTGTTCAATCACTTTGCATCTCAATTTAAGGAGCAGTATAACATTGATGTTCATACAAATATAAAGGCATCAGTTAGGTTGAGGGCATCATGTGAGAAGCTGAAGAAGGTCTTGAGTGCAAATGCGGAAGCGCCACTTAATATAGAGTGCTTGATGGATGAGAAAGATGTTAGGGGCTTAATCAAGAGAGAGGAGTTTGAGAAGCTTTCATCTGACTTGTTAGAAAGGATTGTTGTCCCTTGTCGCAAGGTTTTGGCTGATTCTGGTCTGACCCTGGATAGAATCAACTCAGTTGAGCTTGTTGGATCAGGGTCTCGAATTCCAGCTATTGCAAGGGTTGTAGCTTCTATATTTAACCGAGAACCTAGCCGTACCATAAACGCTAGTGAGTGTGTGGCTCGTGGTTGTGCTCTTCAATGTGCAATGCTCAGTCCAATATTCCGCGTCAGAGAGTATGAGGTTTGTGTTTTAACATATTATTGCTTTTAAGATTCTGTTACATTGACTTTTACTTCTGGTCAAATCCTTTTCTTTCCTATTATAAATAAACTGAGAGTCTCTTGATCTGGAGACAAAAAAAAGGAGTTTCCTTGTCTGAGTTCTGTCACAGCATTCTTATTAAAGACACCCTCTCTCATTTTCACTCACACTCATCTGAGTGATGGATACACTAGCCCTTCATGCTTAAATTTCTACCTTTTACACCTTTTAGGTGAAATTCTTGTTGAGTGTGAAAATGAAATGTGTTATGTAGATGAATACCATATACTTATATTATTTTTATGTGGACCTCATTTTCTGTTTGCTTAACACTATAGTGCGTTGTGCTGAACTCATGGGTTGAATTTCTTCTGGGCTGTAACTGCTCTAGGAGTGATTACTATTGCTACTTTTTCCCTTCTCTTCAAGCCTGTTTAGGAGGTTGAAACTTTCTAGGAGTTACATAACTATTATTTTTCTTGAAAGACGAATTACTTTATGAATTGAATATCTATAGGAGGCCAATCTCTAATCGCTTAGCCTCATTATTAGAAAGAAAAGGAATAGTATGTTCAGGTATCACAGAGGGTTTTCCTTGTACAATGTTTTGTGTACCATTGAAAAAAAAAGAGTTACATTCAGATGCTTGCATCTATATGCACACTGGTGCTTAATTGGATTATGTTCTGTACAAAGCTATAACATTTTTCATATGTTTTCACTTGCAGGTTCAAGATTCTTTGCCTTTATCTATTGGACTCTCATCTGACAAAGGTCCAGTTTGCACTCTTTCGAATGGTGTGCTTTTCCCTAAAGGGCACCCATTTCCAAGTGTTAAGATTCTTACTTTGCATAGAACTGATATGTTCAATATGGAAGCTTTCTATGTCAATTCAAATGAATTACCTGGATTATCACCTCAACTTAATACTTTTACGGTATGATAGCTATTTTTGCATGCTTCTTCTTGTTGACATGTCACAATCTTGCACAAATATTTATATTTTAACAGTTTCCTATTTTAACTTTCGATTTAGTGTTCTGAATATTTAGTTTTATTTCATTGTTAAGAATCTTTTGAATTATGGTTCAATGTTCTGCAGATTGGACCTATCCAATCCCACACAAATACAGCTAAAGTGAAGGTCAGAGTTCAGTTAAATCTTCATGGGATTGTCAAATTGGACTCGGCTGTGGTAAATTTGATTCCTTTTTTTTTCTTCTATTAATGCTATATCATATTTCCCCTTAGCCATTTCTCAAGTAATTTATCTGCGGCACATTGAAAATTTTATTGCATCAGCTAATAGAGGATCAAATGGATAACTCTGTGGCAACCAATGATCTCCATTTGACTTCAGAAGAGGTGGCGGACAAATCTGATCAGATGTCTTCTGGAGAGAATATTGCTGAAGTCAGTGATAATGCACAATCAGAACCTTCACCTGGTCCTAGTGTAAGTTTCAATTGAAGGACCGCCTACCTTGACTTCTTTCTGCATTTGCAGTTTACTGTTTTGCTTTCAATTCAGAATTGAAATAATTAACGAATGTTTACAAGACCTTAGACTAATTTGTTAGCAGCTATCCTCTCATGGAGTGCCTTAATAAGTTGTTCTGCCAACTCGTTTATCTATTGTGTCACTCTTGACAATGACATCCAGGATATTTGGACAAAAATTCAAATATATACTATACTGAAGAGCGTTGATGTTGAATTCAGTATTTTTGTGCAGGCTGGTGTAGCAAGAAAAGGAAGAGGTGTAAAAAGGTTGGAAATCTCGATTAGTGAGAGTATCTGTGATGGAATGAAAAGGGATGAGCTCGCTAAAGCTGAAGAGAAAGAACATTGGTTGATGCAACAGGACTTGAAGATGGAGCAAACCAAAGATAGGAAAAATGCCCTTGAGTCTTATGTTTATGAGATGCGTGATAAGGTATTGGCGTATTGCTTTGACTTAAATTGATATTAGCTTTATTTTCCACTTACAAGTAAAGAACTTCACACGGTTTCTTTCACATGATGGTTTTAAACTAAGTGTATAGAAGTTTGAGCATGGCTCATGCTTTTAAGCAAGTCTTAAGAGTAAGTTTGCTTTTTGATAAAAGGTGGGTGCATAGTCCTGCTTTTTTAATCATTTTGCTAACAAGTGCCTTAAGTTACTATATGGTTATACTTTTATGTTAAATGCATTACTTGGTAGGTAATTTGATTTTTTTAATACATTGGAAATTGCAACTTGATGTGATTAACCTTAAAGAGTGCCCTAACAGCACTTGTTAGCTAAAGCCTTAAGTGAAAGTCATGTGTCCACCTTCAACTTTTAGTAGAAAGAAATAAACTTAAAAGGATAGCACGCTATCCTTTTTAAGTTTTGGGTAAATCAATGATTATGACTGAAATAGATTCCCTAACCGGCATTTCTTTTGTTTGGTTGACGGATATGTAAAGACGCCAGAGCGAAATTTTGTGCACTGCAAGTGCTGTAGTGTTTTTGTTTTTCTTGTCTTTAGCCTCATTTTGAGAAATGGCTAAAGCAGCCACTTGATTGGCTGATTTGTCATGAATAGTAATTGCAGTCTATGGTATATTCTTGTCATCTAACAGTTACAGGCCTAGCAATAGCCTGTAATCTTAATCTGCATTTATAATCTCTTAAAAGAATCTTAATATCTGATACAGTCTCGTGTAGTGCATTATGCTGTACATTTTCCATTTCTTAAGTTCTGCCACTTGTTAGAGTAACACAATTCCTCGCATAGATTTTAAATACATATCGAAGCTTTGCCAATGAGTCAGATAGGGAAGAGATTTCTAGAAAACTTCAGCAGACAGAAGATTGGCTTTATGAGGATGGCATGGATGAGTCTGAAAATGTTTATGTAGAGAAGCTCGAGGATTTGAGAAAGGTAGCTATAACTTGACTAATTATCTTTTTACCCCAGTTCTGATCTGTAATGAAACCAACTAGTTCATTTGAATTTTACAGCTTGTGGACCCTATTGAAAATCGGTATAAAGATGAAGAAGCTCGAGTACAAGCAAACAGGGATCTGCTAAAGTGTATTGAAGATAATCGGACGGCCACAGCATCGCTTCCATCCATTAAGAAAGATGCGGTATATGATTGTTGACATTTAATTGGCTCAATGTGTTGATATTGCTAGTCCATTGGTTATACACCTGTCACTTCTCCTTTTGCAGGTCAGTGAAGAGTGTAATAAAGCAGAGAGGTGGTTACAAGAGAAGTCCCAACAACAAGACTCCTTGCCCAAAGATGTTGATCCAATAGTTTGGTCAAGTGAGATCAAGAGAAAAACAGAGGCCCTCGAAGCGTAATAATCTAATGCTACTTATCTTTTTCTTCTTCATATCCATTTATGCTACTTATCTTTTTAGATAGGGATTTGTGATATAAGTACCGTGGCGTTTATATTCTGCATTTGAGGATTATCAACATAAGAATGCACAATTGAATAACATTAATTGCTACTACATCTTGATAAAACTTTGGAACCTTATTTGGAGTTAGATCTAAATAGATAATTAGAAAGGCCCGTGTTAACTATAATGCATGAAGTGAAAGTTGTCCTGCAAAATACCATGATCTGCTGTAAGATTGGTAGCATTTTTTATTAATATCTGATGGTTTTGATAAATTTATGTTCAGGACATGCAAATATATGATTAAATCCAATGCTTCTACACCAAGTAGGGATGACATGAATGATTCTGATCAAGGAGGCAAATCCGACGGCATGCAGTTAGATTGATGCTGATCTGCATTGATTTATAACACCAAAGACCAACCAACACAAAAGCAACTAAATCAACTGCAATCTGAAATACAAAGCTTTATACTGACTGATTCAAAATTGTTTGGGTTTTTTTTAGTTCCAGTAGCTGCAGAAAGCTAAAATCAACATTGCTCGAGGTGAGCACTCATTGCTTTCATTATCAAGGTCGTCATCTTTTGGTGTTTGTTTGATAAAATGAAAATGTTCAGATGACGCCCTTGCGATTTTCTTTACGTGTGGCTTACATTACCCTCTTTTGGTTCTAACTTCTAAAGCTTTTGATTGTTTTGGTCATCACATTAGACGATAAAAGGAGAGCATCGACATACCATCAGAACTAACTGCTATAGTGAACGGAAACTATTACGTAGTTTTTGCTGTGTGACACAATTTTAAGTTGTTGAATGTACTCCTTTTAGTATGAACTTCAACATTACTTAGTATATGTCGCCTGAACCACAAGTGTAGTGGCAAAGGACTTGTGTTCAAGTCTTGTTGACAGCTGCCTCGGGTTCGATCTTTGGACAACCCCTACCCCTTATCATGAAAAAGAATACTTAGAAGTGATAATAGTATGTAAGTAAATCCCATGGCATTGGCATTCAGCTCATTTGTGGGGGGTCGATCGAGTCCGGATTCATTTGTTCATCTTTTTGATGCATATTCAGGTAAAGCTTAATAACCTCTTTGAATAATTAGTTCGTTAGAGGTTGATTGAGTATTATTTTAGTTGATATAGAGTGCTGACAGTGTTGAAGTTTCTCGAAGAATACGGATTCGAATAGACCGTCGGTTTTACCTTTGGCCCAAGGTTGTACTTAAAGCCTAGAACACAGCCAGTGGGAGATCCCTAAAACGTAGTAGCATCCCACATTTTCGTGTGCTTATGCTTGCAATTCAAGTCCATTTTGTTTATATTAGTTGGTCTAATTGTGGTTCCAGCCCTTTTCTACACTTAAAGTTTGAGATTCAATCCTTAAACTTTAGTTTGTCATAATTTGGCACATCTACTTCTATATGCAGATTTTTTTTTCTGACTGTTACTTGATTTCATAGTCAAGATCATTTGGAAATCTAGTCGATCATTTTCAACAAATATCAAATTGACGGATTCCAACACTTCCATATAACTGTCTCATGACTTACGCCTCTTTTGATTGAAAAAATATACATGAAAGATTGTTGGGCTAGATGGTCACAACCGAAATGCATGATAAGTGGTGGAAAAGATTGATTTTTGGGTGTTTATGGTGGTGGTAAAAGATAAGAAAGATTAACAAGAGATTTAGAGTGGTTCGACTTTCTAACTAAAGCCTACATCCACAACTTTAGTTTCCCACTAAAGATTTCATCAATTTTCTAAGAATTCTTCCCCTTTTTTAGGCTAAGGACGCAACCTTTACAAAACGATTAATCTTTATACCCAAAGTTTAACCAAGACACTCTTGTACAAAGAGAATTCAAAGCAAACACGAAATCTCTCTAATAATTAAGCCCTCACCTAAAATTTAAGTACTTGAGCAAATTTGATAATGTTTAGCTCACAAGTATTGTCTATACAAGAAATGTACAATTAAGCTCTAAAAACAATCTTTCATCGTAATGTTGTTGACAATTGAAGCATTAACTATCTATTGATGCTTAGAGGTTCTTTTTATACTTCTGATTGAGTTTGTAGTCGCTGAAGAACATTGGGCGTTAGGGTTGAATTAGAGCTGTTGGAGTCTTTATTTCTCACCACAAATGCAGTTTGGCGAATTAATACGGCCTCGATAAGAAAATAGTCGTTAAGCACTTCAAGTTGGTGCGTATCGATACGCTTGGCTAGCGTATCGGTACGGTCTAGCAATTTAAAAGACCGTTGGAAAAATGACTGTTAGGGATAGTTAGGCGTATCGGTACGCGAACTAGCCGTTAGCTATTTAAAACATACTGTATCAATACGACAAAACGCATCTGTATGAGTTTTGGTTACTAAAATTTAACTGTAGCTGAAACCCTAGCGCGTACCAATACAGTACCAGACCGTATCGAAACGAGTACTTGAAAAATATTGGTTTGATTACTTTAAAAACATTTTAAGTTGTTCTAAAGCCTTTTAAAAACCCTTAAACATAATTTCAAGTTGTTTTGACTAACAATATATTTTAAATTCTTTTTAATTTTGTCCAAAATATTTTTCAATTATTATATCAAAACATTTAGTTCTACAAAGATAATTCATATCTAAGACATTAAATTGCACAAATAGAAGTAAATGGATTAAATTTTAAATTTCTATTATATTGGAGACTAAGACCATAATTTGGCCCAAAGAAAAGTTTATTATCGTACATGACCGGTTGAATGGGTGAGTTTAAGGTACAACAACTTAATTTGCCTTTAAAACCCGACACAACCGAAATGTTAGAAAATACAGAACTTAAAATGTTATCCACACAGCCGAAATGTTATACTTTTTAGTAACAATTTAGGTTGGTGATAAGTTTCAAAACTCATAGACAAGTTCCGAAATTTGTCGTGAAAAAATATTTGGGGTAACATTTCAAGTTTGTAACCTAAAATATTATACTTTTGATAACATTTTAGATTGGTAGTAAGTTTTGAAATTCATAGATAAGTTTTGAAATTTATCGCAAGAAACATTTTGAATAACTTTTTAAATTTCATGTTGTTTAATATTTCGGTTGTGTTATTTTTATCCTACGCCAGTTGACTTGAAGTTGAACCCCATTTAAGAACAAGAGTGACAGCCAAGAATGGACATAGCTCCGACACTGCCTCTACCACGACAATGCTTATGGAAAACCAATGTCTCGACGGTGACTGCGAACGCCGCCGACTTAGGGTGGCCAGCTCCCAACCCATTGCTGACCCTAACATTGTTATAATTAAAACATAAACACTTGCAAATCTTGGGTTAAATGATTTAGACTACTCCCTATCAAGTAAGTAGTATTTAAGGTAAAATCTTCTCTTTTCAGGATTTGAATTTTGTGTTTTTACCCGGCGTTAAATGGTTTAAACTATTATTTATTAAGATTTTACAATATAATAAGTACACACATGTTTATAATTTGATCTGCGTGTTTTAAATATGAACAGTATCAGATTTAAATTAACAATTACACATGAACTAATGACTAAACTGGCGAAAAACTTGATTCATACTATACTAGTACTTTTAAAAACAAAACACTTCAAAAGTTATGGATTAATTTGAAATTTGAGTAGTAATTTAAGAATGTTTGGAAAAATTATTACTAATATGTACATAAAAGTTGTGTATAGGCCCAAAAAGTGCTATTTAGGTATTTGTTATCTCATGAAATTTGGGCTAAAGGATAAAGATGATAGGTAATTATGGGTTTAGACTTTAGATATTAGAGGTTTAAGATTGATTATTTAGAATTGATGAGTTGCAGTTAAAATTTAGAATTGAAGTTAGAATTTAGGGTTGATAAATTAAAATCTAAATCCTTGATCATAGTATCATAACCTCTAAACTCTAAATTTTAATAAGTTCTAACCACAATCCCTAAATATAAACCAATAACCTCTAAATCCTAACCTTAAATCCTAAACCCTAAAATTAAGCCGCTTGTGAATTAAACAAAATTAATACAATGATGTTAATGGTTAATAAGAAATTTGATTTGTTTTAAATAGGGATGGCAATGGATCGGATTTGGATCGGATTGTATAGAATCCAAGTCCGAATCCATTACAATCGGACTCGGATATTTTTTTCGGATTTGGATTCGGATTTTTTTCAAACGGATTTGGATCGGATTGTTTTTGGATCGGATTTTTTCGGATCGGATTCGGATTTATTTCAACCGCATTTAGATTAGAGTTTTTGAATTCGGATTAAATTGTCATCCCTAGTCTTGACCTAAGTTTGAAGGGTAGATTCGCGAATTTTAGGTATTTAGGGTATATTATTTTTTGGCCCTCTAATAATTTTATTTTAGTGCAAATCAATCCATAATTTTATATATTTAATTTCTTACGCATTTAATTTATGTTATTTAATTCTACACTTGTTCATTTTTATCCCTTATTTGTTGACTACATTTAATTTTTTGTGTTTATTGTTTATGGTTTTAAATTACTTTCTATTTTAATTCATAATTTTAGCATAATATATAACTTTATTTATCGATTGCACATTACTTACTATTGCACTCATTAACTTCCTTAATTTTTAGTAATTCATTGATATTTACATTTATTTGTTTCTCTATTGTATTTATTTTATTGTTTATTTATCTACGATTTGATCTTGCATTTATCTTTTTCATATTTATTTATACATGCATATGATATAAATAGATATATTACATTATATTAAGGTTAATTAATATATATAAATCATAATAAATATTATTATTATTTAACTTACATTCTTAACACATTTATATTTTTATTATCACTTTTAATATATATATATATAAATAAAGTTAATTTTGTTTTTAACATTATTCAAAATTACCTAATATATATATTTATGTTCTCGTTTAAAAAATATATATAGTTATGTTTTTAATGTATTTAGTTTAACTTTTTTACTTTATTTATGTTGTCTTCTTGTTTTAATGTAAATATTATACATGATGTTTTGTTTTAAGGAATTAAAAGTCCTAAATGTTTTGATTCGGGCTCGGATATGGATCAGATGCGTCGGATTCGGATCGGACATGGATTTGGATCGGATTCGGATCATATTCGGATCGGATCTTGGCATGATCCATATCCAACTCATCTCCTATTAGGACTTGGACATTTTTCTCGGATTCGGATTCGGATTTTTTTCAATCGAATATGGATCGGATAAATTCTTTCGGATCGAATCGGGTTCGGATCGGATTCAGATCAAATTGCCATCCCTAGTTTTAAACAAAATTCGAATCTTATAAATAATAGGGATAACTACATTTTTAGTACCTCACCTTTACCCGTTTTTTTATTTTGGTACCCTACATATTTTTCTTGGTAAAATAGTACCTAACGTTACGTTTTGTTTATATTTTGGCACCTGACGTTAAAAAATTAACAGAAGGCTGACTAGGAGAGAGAAAATCACATGTGGCATGCTACCACATCATTTTCTCTCTCATAGTCAGCATGCCACGTCAATAAAAACCATGAAAAAAGCACACGTGGCATGCTAACTAGGAGAGAGAAAATGACGTGGCAGCATGCCACATGTGATTTTCTCTCTCCTAGTCAACCTTTCGTTAATTTTTTTAACGGCGGGTATCAAAATAGAAACAAAACGTAACGTTAGTACTATTTTACCAAAAAAAAAAAAGTAGTAAAACAGGTAAATGTGGGATACTAAAATTATAGTTATCCCTAAAAAATAATGCAGGAAGAACTTTCCCTAGGATCAATCTGCCATGGAATACTGTAAAAATCTTATCTACCAATCAAAATTTACATGTTATACTTAGAATACATGTATAGATACAAGACAAGACAACGTATCTTTTTGTCTTCTCTCCCATGATATTTACTTTACAACATAATATTATTACATAAAACCTGCAAGAATTGTGAATTAAATATGATCAGACACATGAACATGAATCCACCCTTTGGTCACTGCTTAAACCTTTTGATCAACCAGGAGTTATGCTTCCGGTTATCTTCAGCTTCGATGCATCATTGGGTGCTCGAGAAAAGATTGAATTAGTCGCAAACTAGAACTGTAAGAACATCGTTACGGCCATCGATGATGCGACGAGGAGATAAACCGCAACATATCCGGTGCAAAGACCTGCAAACAGAGAGAACGGCGATTCAAAGAGGCTCGAATGGTCAGACGCCATCGACATTTTTTTGTGGACTAAAAGGTCTATTTCTTACCACTTTGTGCATTTGTTGCTGCAGGTAGTGCAGGAATTCTTACAGCTGCATGAAGGTAAATAGCATCAAGGTAATTCGAAACCATGTTGTAATATGAAGTGAACTACTCGGACAGTCGGACTAGCGGTAAGTTCGAGAGTACATACTTTTGTTGCATGATAAAGCTGGTGTTAGTGACATAGAGGGCCATTGAGCTGGAATATTATCATTCAGATCACAAATGAAACTGATCCCGGAAAACTTGTCCAGTGTTGCGTCGGAGGGTAAGCTTGGCAAGAGGCAACCGGATGCTAAAAGCGGCGGAAAGTACAAACACATGTTATACATGTTAATATCAGCGATGATCAGAGGTATAGATAGTGATTTCAAATGGTGCTTTCAACATAATTCGATATTAGAAGTCGCAGTAAAAGATAAGAGATGCACATAGGAACAAAATCGAGTGGAGAAGAATCTTACCCTGGCTTCCAACTGATGCATACAAGTTGTTGGTAATCGGTATCAAAATCGAGCATGACCACAAAAGGAATAAAGCGTCAGTACCAATTCAAATATGTCAAGCCGGTGCATCGAGCGAGAAAACGAACCTTGAAGCGAGAAATCCTTGAGGCTTATGTGACATAGGCTATAAACATCTTTGGTGATATTGTATTTCTGGAGCTTCAGCCCGAGTGAGGTAGCACAGTCCAAAGCTTGTAAGTTGGTGATCAGGGTCTGCTTTTGCAAGTGCGAGACGTAGCTATTCATAGCATCGCAACAAGCAGCGTGGTCACTTATCCCATTTCCGCAGCTGTTTGCCACATGCTTCATGTTGGGGAAAACGAGAGGGCAAACTGAAGCAGAATACAACCGATGATAAATCGAAAAATAACTTAAGTACGAAGCCAATACGGATGTAAGCATCTATGCTTTAGTCCAAACTCACCTTTGTTGACATTGCAATTGGTTAGTCCTCTGAGAACTTCCTTTGCATGATACGGGTCGAGTTTACTTGCCAGCCATCGAAGGACAACGGTTTTACAATCATTTACCCTTGTCGAGTGCTGAGGTAAAACATGGGAGCCATCCATGCTCAGAGGATCAGAAGCTTTCAGTGCAAGCCTCGTTGCAGCATCTGATATGGCACCTTGACAAACTTGGTCACAACATTCTTTCACAGGATCAATCTTTTCACATGAAGCAAGAAGCTCGGAAGTGTTTACGGTGTTCTCAAATTCATCGACGTCTTTTACGGGACAAGATGCTTCAGTAAGGTTTGATGGATGAATCGAGCAAATGTGATTGAGATTCTCACCAGCGCCCTGGCCTGTCAAGACTTGCTCAATATCCGAGAGGCAAGGCTTGGCAAGGGTTCGGTTTAGAGCGAGCACACCAGTCTCTTTACTTGATTGACCAACAAGGATCACAAGAGTAGCATGCAGCTGCGGACAACATATTACATTCGCCAACAACGGAGCAAATGCAGTCCAACAATCAATCGAGGTGATGCTTATCAAGCTTTGAGCAGCAGTGAAATTTAACATACAGAGTCCTACAAAAGGCCAAGCACAAAATGTAATTAGACACTAAAATCCAACTAGCTCTTCACATTCCGACATACCCTATATGTAAAACGTACCCGATAATTTAGGAGAAGTACTAATCGGGAAGGATGACAACGGAGAAGGTGCAAGCAGAGGAAGAAACGGCTGAGGTGCTGCATTTGGAGTGATTTTAGGTAAGAAAGCATCCGTTGCTCCGTCTGTTAACATATGACCTTGACGATGATCCGGTGGGCTGCATAAACATTCATGGAAGCCTGAAACGAAGGCATGGATCGAAGTTTAAGATAACCGGGTAGTCCACAGAATGTTAGTGAACCAAACAAAACACCGTAATCCTCTACCGGAACCTAAGATCACCCCGGTAATCTTAGATGCTGCGAACCAAACGCAGTGCTGCTTCATTAAGACATGGTTATGTCTTATGTTACTTGGACTGGTATATTCAACTTTTTTAGGATCATATCCCTATATACCTATATCCGGATATGCGTTGGACACAAGTATTTCGAGAAAAACGAAGTGTCGAACCAACATAGCTTATGTCTGTTCCCCACCAATCTACATTCTGCTTTCTAACATCAAAATATACAATTTACAAGTTGTCAAGAGATCTCAGATTCAAACAGCACTGAAATGTCAAGTATTTTTCAGAAAAAAAACAGTGCTAAACTACAATAAATCACTAGCAAAAACCAATAACTAATATCAGACATTCACAAGAACCAAATATTCTAATTACACTAATTTCCCAAAATATATCAGAATCAAAGCAACAATAATGCAAGAAAGTAAAAGGTTCAAACTTCAATATGTTAATGCAGTACTATTTTGAACTCAAGAAAATTCCCACATAAAGCACAGAACTTTACAAGCATTGAAATCCAAAAAGAATTCATTTTTTCAAGGCCAATATTGGCTAAAATTTCCCACAAAGGAGCAATTTTGACAACAATGACCCACATGTTAGAACTAACAGATCATGCCAAAATGAGAAAAAACCAGAGGAAAGGAACAAGAAAGAAGTGTTTTGAAATCACTCACAGGCGAAAAACATGAACAATTCAAGCAGGAACATGAAACTATGTCTGAGAGACACCCCAGCACTCATGTCTTCTTTCCTTTGATGAAACAAACTGTTGCAGCACAACATTAACAACAACAACAAAAAAAACCAAAGTGGAGAAGAGATTAGAACAATGTTTATTACAGAATTGGGGACAATAAGTGGGGAAATGTAAGAAAACACAGAGCAGCCATGAATGAGCTGATAACAGAAAAGAAAAAGAAAGGGAAACAGTGAGGAGTAATGAAAATAGCTGTCCTCCTGAGAGTGTAGACCCCACAGGCCACAGCCAAATTAAACACTCACATATGCATTTAACATTTAAACGAAATCAATGACCTTTTTTCTCTTCTTTTCTCTCATTTTTTTTCCTTTTATTTCCATATACGATGTAGTTATATGAACTTCGATTATATCGAAAATCGAATTGAATCGAACCTTCAAAATTATACTTCAAAGATATGATTTTTTTATACCAATTATGAATGTCATCTTTGACATTGTGAAGGTAATGGTTCTTAGAACGTGTGAATGGTGTCTGGATTGTGATCTGTCACGTGCTTGTTGGTTGAGTGTTATTAATGTTTCTGTCTGCTGGTAGTTTCCTTGTGTGTTTTAACTACTTTTTCACTGGAAAAGGTACATTGGGCTTGACAGTTGGGACTAAACCTGATTATGTCCTAGCCCAAATATTAGATGTTTCTCACTTTTTTGGTCAAAATATGAAACACATGAGCTTGTTGGGCTTAAAAGGAAATCATACTTTATGATAAAATATCTAAATCGAACAATGTCACGTCTGAAAAGAGACAAAATCATTAATTTTATATCGGAAAAGAAAAGAGAGGTCTTAGGATATATAAACGGTGGCACTACACATACTATCAGATATATCTTTTAGGAAGAGGGTAATGTCTCCGTGACAAGTGGTATCAGAGCGACCTTTTGACTGCCTTATTTCATGCCGAGCGCCTATGAGTGGGGTAGGCAGGATAGACAACTGTGACAATTGGCCAATCATGAGAGCGGAAGCTCGTGACTAGGACGTCACGAGGTTGGGTAAGAGAGAATGTCACGTCTGAGAAGAAGCATCATTAATCCACATCGATAAAGAATATGTTTTGGAAAGAGGGTAATGACCCCGTGACAAGAATCCGGTCATTTAGAAATAATAACATTTTCTTTTTCACTAGACGAGTACAATTTGATTTATATATTTAAAAATTTCGAGTTCGAATACGGGTAAAAACAAATTAACAACTAACATCATAATATAATGAAACTAAGGTATAATCTTCATGTGTCTCAGTCTGTGAATCCACATGGGAATACTTTTCAGGGTATCTGCATACCCATAGAACCCAAACTCTCTACTCTTGTTCATACTACACACATGTTGGAACCCAAAATGCAGAACGGTCTTAAGAGCCAATGGACATGTGATTTCCTCCGATTTAGTCTTATACAATCCATGTTTTTTCACGATTTCATCCCAAATTTCGCTTTTCTCCGCCATGAACTCGACGAAATCGAAGTTTTCGGACTCCTCGAATGGAATAAACTCGAGTTCGAATATGTCACACATTTTTTTCCATATGCTTTTCCATGTGACTACATCACCATTGGTGCAATTGAAGGCTTGGTTCTTGGCACCGGGCGTCACAGCCGCCCATATATGCTGCTCGGCGAGGACACGTGCGTCGGACATGTCGCAGAAATGTTCCCACGTGTATCGGGTGCCGAAGTATCGAAACCGTGAACCGTCGTGTCGACATATCGAAGCATACACGGCTAGCGTAAGTAGCGTGTTGTACACGCTTCTCGACGACGCACCGATTATGATCGACGAGCGGTGCACGGAGTACGTCAACGTCGGCGTGTATGACTTCACGAGGTCTTCAAGCGCGTAGTAGAAGTTGGGGTAAGGCAACCGGGGCAAATCCTCCACAAACGGCGGTTCGTGAGAGTATAAACCACGGGCCGACTCCAATGGATCATGGATCGGACCCATGTAATGTTGGGTACCGGTCTGAACCGTGATGTGACTCAACCTTGAACCGTTCCCGCCCTTCAACACATTGAGAACATTAGATAACATAGTTGCATTAACCGTAACGTTTTCTTCTTCACTTCCACGAACTTGGATGGCCACCCAGAAAACATGGGTGACTTCGCCGGAGATCGGAGCGAGCTTATCGGCTGTATCGCCGACGACGGTGGCGTCGAAAGTTATATATTTATCGAGGACCGACGAAGGGAACCAGGTTGGCATGGGACGTAAAGCTGAACCGTAAACTTTCCAGGGACCGCCGAGGGCTCCGGGGCTCTTCAAGGCTTCAGCTAAGCTTATCCCGGCCATGCCGGTGACGCCGACGATGAGTGCGACAAAGGGTTGCCGGAGGTTGGCGACTGGTTTCTCCATATCTGGAGCTTTGAGAGAGATTTTGAAATAGTTGTGGACACTGGGAATGAGATAAACCTTATCAACAAAACATGCAATTGAGACCACGTGTTACCCACATGTAAGAAAAACCCACACTCGTAGAGCTTTTTCTTTCTTTCCTTTAATGAAATTTCGGCCGTAAATGAGCAGATCGTTCGATGAATTGATGTAAATTATTCTTGTAATATTTGTTTGTGTTAGTTTATTGAGCTAAATATATGAGTATAAATAAAATTATTATGTTTATTTAATAAAAGATGACAAGTATAGGTGTCTTCGGTTCGTTTATATTCACAAACAAACTCATTTATCGAATCGTTTATAAGCTCGTTTACTTGGTTCTCTTTTTCTTTTATTTTTTTTTACATTTTAAATATTGGTGAAGGTAGAGATTAAACTGAACACAATGTGAACTTTAGAGTTTAAACTGTGAAATCTAAGGAGTTTAAGGACTAATATTGTAATTTCATCATTTTGGTGAACATATAAAAAAACATGTTCGTGAATGTTAAACAAATGAACACAAATACCATAAAAATAAACGTACGAACATGAACATTATATTAAAAATTTTGAACACAAATACCTTTAAAAATAAATAATTGAACAGAAACAAAGTTTTTTTTCGAGTCGAGTCCTGCACAGCTAGTAGGGATGGTTTCCTTGTGTATTTTAACTACTACTTTACTAAAAAGGTATATTGGGCTCGGCAGTTGAGACAAAACATAATTATGTGTAGCCCAGTTTGGCAGATTGTCCCTCAATTTTGGTCAAAATATGGAACCGGGTTGAGCTCGTTGGGTTTAAAGAGTAACCAAACTTATGATGACCCAAATGTCCAAAAGAAACATGGTTCAATATTTCAACATTGGCCATCTGCCACTGAGTCGAACTGAAATTAATTTCTTATTTTTTTTCAAGTAATATATATATATATAATTAACACGACACAATTTAGGATATACACGTCATCAAGTATTAAATTGCGGTTGCGGTTGTAACGTCGCGGTTACAGACGTTGTGGCCGTTACGGCGTGATTTTTTTCTAAAAATAATTATAATTTTTAATGCGGTTGCGGGTCGCGGTATCGGAGAAACCACTAAAAACATTACGATGCGGCTGTTACGTCGAGTCGCGGCCGCATTTTAATACTATGAGGCTAAGGACAACCAAAGGACAGCTCAACATAAGGTTTAAGCATTGGCGCGTAACATGCAATGTTGTGGAGATAATTAAGAAACAAAGTCAAACTCAGTTGGGATTTGAAAACTAGAAGAAGAAATAAAAGTCTGAACAAAGTACGATGAAAGGATGAATATTCTATTCATATAAAACAGCTTGTGACATGAATTCTAGGAAAAATAGGAATGTTGTTATTTTCAAAAGATTCAGATTTAACCAATTTATTTGTAAGTTGTATGTTTTTATCAAAAAATTAAGAAATATATATATATAATTATAAAATCACATTAGATACTCCATTTTATTTACACATAATAGTCGTTGCTCACTCTGTCATGTAAATATTGAAGATATTGACCATGTTCTCTGTTTTTATCTTCGGCGTACTCAGTATGGCACCAATTGATTCGCTCGGATAGACTTGAGTTTTTTTTAACTGTCGACATCAAGAGTTGGATTCGAATTAACATTGCTAATCTAAAACTTTTTGTGCAAAGCATGGAAGATTGAGACATCCTTTTTGGCGCAATTATTTGAAACTTTTGGCTCCAAAGGAATGCAATGGTTTTTTGATAACCCCTAGATGAATCAGAATCCATCTTAGTTTGAGATTGGTGCAGCTACAATGTGTTGTTGATCGCACTTTGAAACTGTGTTGTTTTCATGGCAAGTCTGCAATTCATGGTTCCCCAAATGGTTTCCTACTTAATTCGGGTGGGTCAAGATGAATACGGATGTGCCTGCTCGATTGGTGAGAACTGTGCTACGTGTGGGGGGTGCTACGCAACTACATGGGGCAATGGATCTTGGGTTTTAACAAATCTTTAGGTATATGCTCCCCTATCATGGCAGAGATTTGAGGCGTGTTTCAGGGTATGTTATATGCATGGAATAGGGGATGATGCAACGTCATCTTCGAGATAGATAGCCTCGAAGCCCTATCATTGATTTTGGATTATCGGGGGACCTCATGAATGGTGCTTTGCTGGAAAATATACGTATGATGCAATCACGGGCTTGGACTATCCGTTTTTAGCATGTTCTACGATCCGGTAACATGGTGGCGGATACCCTTGCTAAGATGCATAATTCCACCTCACTCTCGGTGCGAATTTTCCATTCAGTTCCTCCTTGCGTGGATGAGATGTTACAGGTGGACTCGATCGATGTTCTTGACTTACCTGGAGATTAGTTAGCCACCGTAGCACATGCAAGTTGTCTAGTTGTGTTCTTAGCTTTATTTTTTATTTCTTATGGCTTTAGTTATCTTGATATTTCTTTTAGGTTTTTGATTTTTTTAACATCCATCTTGTAATACAATCATGGGTACTATTTTTCTCCACTTAAGTTTAGGAAATTTTTTAACGAAGCCCATATGCGTATCCCTATTTTTTAAAAAAAATCACACTAGATACTCAAAAACTTGACATAATTCTTCAATTTCAATTTACCTTTCATTCTTTATAACCTTATTTTATTTTATTACGAAAATTTTAAATTGATTTTTGTTTCAAATAACATCTCGTAATATAATCTATAAAATTTATTAATAGAATTAAATATTTAGATTTTAACTCATAGAGTAAAATTAGAGGCTAAATTAAGAGAATATTCTCTTTTAGGGAAATAATTGGAAAACTACCCACATTAATGGTTATATAAAAAAATACTCTTTTTCAGTCCACGTAAGGTAAACTCGTGTTTAGCCTAAAGCGAGCTTCAAACTCGCGCTTAGCTAAAAGCGAGTTCTGTGTAAAAAAATACTTGGTAAATTAATTTTTTTCTTTCTTACCTACACACTCAACTAGGGTATTCATTGTAGGATATCAGATCGGATTCGATCCAATTTTTCGGATATCCGGTTTTTTTGGATCGACGATATAGTGATCTGTATTCGATATGTAAAAAAAATCGGATATCTGTATATTCGGATAACATATATTCTAATATCCGAAAATATAATAAGATTTAACTATTTTTCGAATTTGAATGTTGTATTTATGAAAATTTTAGAATTTTTAATATAATAAACAACAAATTGCTAAATATAACAAGATTAGCATCTATAAAATTTTGATTTTTTTAAATTTTCAGATATAACAAGCATCAAATTGTCAAATATAACAAGATTAATATTCATAAAAATTTGAATTTTTGGATTTTCGGATAATCCAAAACTTAAAATATTGCGATCCGTATCCGATCCAGAAAATTTAAAATCGGATCGAATATACGATCAGGAAATAAAAATTCGATCGGATATCCAAATTTTCGCATGAGATCAACGAATAATCGGATCAGATCTATTGCATCAGATATTTTTGGACACCCTTACACTCAACACATAATTCGTGTTTAGCCAAAAATGAGTTTGCGTTACGTGGAACGAAATGAGGTATTTTTCTATATAACCATCAATGGAGATAATTTTCTAATTATTTTCCTAAAAGGAAATATTCCCTTAATTTTGCCAAAATTAGACATGATTGTGAAAAAAAAATTTAATATCATTACAGGAAAATTATGTCAGTCTCGACAAGCACCGATGAGCATCACTAACGACGAGCATCGATGAACATCATTAATTCAATTATAAATATTAAAAATTTAAAGGACTTACCATATAATTATAAATTATTTAAAAATTAAAAAGTAAATTAATTAAAATATATTATTTTATTTTAAATATAAATCAAAATACCTATTTACCCCTAAATTATAAAAACCTAATTTTTGTTCATTTAAAATTCAAGTCGCCGTCGTCGCTGTTATTGCCGCTGCCGTCGTCGCCCTGCCAAATTATAAATTTGTCCAATGTTCGTTTGTTTCTTTGTTTCTTGATTATGGGTTTTGGATTCATGTTTTAATCAATAAGTTTGAATCATTTAGTTTAATCAACAAGATTATGTGCTTGAATTTCAAATGAACAAAAATTAAGGTTTTATAATTTAAGGGTAGATGGATATTTTGATTTATGTTTAAAAGAAAATTAAAAATAAGATAATATATTTTAATTTATTTACCTTTTAATTTTTAACTAATTTATAATTAAACGGTGAGTCCTTTAGATTTTTAATCTTTATAAATTGAATTAATGGTGTTCATCGGTATTCGTCGTTAGTAGTACTCATCGGTGTTCGTCGTTTGTGGTGCTTATCAGTGTTCGTCGAACGTGACAGATCATCCTATCATTACATCATAATAAACTTATAATTTATTTATATTTTTAGAAATTCGAATTTAGCATTTATATCCATAACTTAAGAATACAAGATGAATTATGGCCACCACCAAAAATAGTATATATATATTCGGGTGGCAAATCAAATCAAAGTTAACTCATACAAGTGTTCGACCTACTCCGAAACTAAACCACGCTGGTTTCGTCGCTAAAACATTCATTTTCTTATCTGTATGGCACATCAAATCAAAATTAAAATCCATAAAAGTGAGCAAACCTGCTCCAAAACTAAACCAAGCAGTTTTCGTCGCTAAAAATATTGATTCTAGTGATTTCTATTTAGATCGATATATAAATAATATATAGGGACGAAACTATGTGGGGTGAGGAGAGACAATCCTCCTCATTTTAGAAGATTTTTTTTTTACTTTTGTCTGTTTATTTAAAAAAAATTAAAAATCAATTTATTTATAAATTTATCTCACTTTCAAATATTTATAGTTTGTTCCTACTCTAAATTCTGGCTCCGTTCCCGAATATATATATTCAAAATATTATGTCTACGTGCTTATGCATCAAATCTGTATATTAACATCTTTGGGTGGCACATCAAATCAAAATTAAAATCCATAAAAGTGAACAAACCTGCTCCAAAACTAAACCATGCAGTTTTCGTCGCTAAAAACATTGATTCTAGTAACCTCTATTTAGATCGATATATTATGTCTATCTGTATATTAACATCTCCGGGTGGCATATCAAATCAAAATTAAAAGCCATAAAAGTGAGTAATTGAACCTGTTCCAAAACTAAAACATGCAGTTTTCGTCGCTAGAAACATTGATTCTAGTGATCTATTTTAGATGGATATATTAATAATAATTATATCTACGTACTTCTGCACCAAATAAGTATGAACATCTTCGGTTAGAAATAGGGATGGGCACAGGTCGGATTTTTGGCCCACCCGAACTCGACCCGAAAATAAACACCCTAAACCCGTACATGACCTGACATTATTATTTAAAAAATTCGACCCTAAAATAAATATACTAAATCTAACCCGACCCGACCTATATAAAATAAATTAATTTTAGGGACCTAATTGTAAAAAAATATAATTTAAAAGACTAAATTATAAATAAAAATTAAATTTTAAGAGAATATTACATTATTAGTCCCGAGTCGGGTCGAATATTTTCCTCCTTAAACACGAACCCAATCCGACCCGACCAGAGTTTACACTTAATAAAAACCCGACCTGACCTGAATCCAATTTTTTTACGTCGAAACCCGTCAGGTTCGAGTAAAATGCCCATCCCTAGGTAGAAAGTCAAATCAAAATTAAAAGCCATAAAAGTTGGAAACCTGCTCCAAAACTAAACCATGCAGTATTGTCGTAGCTAAAAATAATGCCTACAACATTGGGTTTCTTTTGATATATGCTTAAAATGGATAAAAATACTGAAATATTTATGTCTACGTACGGCCTGCATCAAATACTGCGTAGAAAAATATATTGTAGAGGATCCCCTCTCATAAATTTCAACAACCACTTCCACAACAACACCTATTTACGCCAAAGAACAATAATGTTGTAATTAACCTGATCTAAAGGCTCGATTTTGAACTATAAAGACCTAGAATATTATAAAGGACCTATAAAGACTCAATTTTTTAGTATAAAACATAGAATGAGGCATAATTAGGGGTAGATGATTTTTAACCGTAAGCACGACCCTTATTTTTTGGTCTAATAAAAATTCAGGTCTCTCCAACTTTAAATAAACGAGACAAATTAGGTCATGTCCTTAAAATTTTAGTTTACATACTTAAAAAAACCTTTATATTTTTGAAATCCAGTAATTTAGCCTTTTTCAATGTTCAATCATGACTCCATCCATACTAGGATGGAAATAATTAAAGAGTAATCTTCACCCGTGGTCTTTTTCTTTGAGGTTTGTTCTATTTTGATCACCCAAATTCAAAAAATATCATTCTTGCCACTTACGTTTTGAACCGGGTCTATTTTGGTCTCTTGGCCGTTAACCTCTGTTAATAAAAAAGAATTAATTTCTAATTTAACCCCCAAACTTTTAAAATTTTATTTTTCACCATCTTTCCTCAAAACTTAAAAATTTTATCTCGCCACCTACCACCTGATCTCGACTCTCTTTTTACCGCCATAGGTCCGCCTCCCTAAAAGAAGAAAATCAACGTGAAAACTAAGCCATGTGTTAAGCAAAGAGCCGTTAGCGACCAATGGTTTGAACAGGCACAAGTATGATTGAGAAAGAAACAAGTTCCCATGTTAAGTGATTCACGGACAATTACAATGTTCAAAAAACTTAATCCCAGCACCATAATTGATGGTGATGAGTAATGTTCTTACAAACATGTAGATTAACAACCAAAGGATTAAAATAGACACGATTTAAAACGTAAGTAGCAAGAATGATCTTTTTTAAATTTGAGTGACCAAAATAGAACAAATCCAAAAAAAAAGCCACAGGTGAAGATTACCCATAATTAAAATATAATTTTTGATTGATTAAGGATGATTTTCCCCTATTCCTAGGTCAATGAGAGGCATTAAGGATCTCTAATGAAGAGTAGACAAATAATAAATATATAATATTATTAAAAAGCAGGACATTCACTTGCAATTTACATGAATAAATCCTCTATCTAGTAGGATGCTAAAAGTAAATGGATGTCTTAAATCCAATAAAGAAGGGTTTGGTTTTATCCTTTTAGTTAGATAGCTTTCAAATCCAAAGTTAAAACATTTTCACATTTCTGGTAATTTTTCAATTTCTAAATGACTTGTTGTTTCTGGAAATTGTCACTGTTACTGTATTAATACGTGTTGCAATCTAACACCCACCAACTTATTTAGGTTTCAATTAATGTAATGGAGAGTAATCGTGAAAAGGTAATTGGGGTTTCGATTAAACGGTTTAAATATTAGTTAAACCATATTTTTTAATTTATAATCTAAATTCTTAAACTTAAAACCTTAAAACATAACTCCTAAATTCTAAACCCTAAAATTAACAAGCTTGTGTATCAAAGTTCTTTTTTTTTCTTCTAATAGGGCTTTAAATAAGACGAGACGGATCGCGAGCTACTCGAGTCCGACTCGGTCAAAGCTCGGTCAACACTCAACTCGAGCTCGAACTCAGCTCGAGTTCTTAACGAGTCGAGTCGAGCTCAGATTATTCAGGCTCGTTAAAAATTATTCAAGCTTGAACTCAACTCGAGTTCTTAATGAGCCGAGTTGAGCTCAGATTATTCAAGCTCGTTTAAAATTACTCAAGCTAAAACTCGATTCGAATTCTTAATGAGCTGCGTCGAGCTCAGCACTACTTGAACTCGACTCGACCCGTTTACAACCCGGGTAAGAAATGTTAAAAAACGGATACTAGTAAAACCACTTGAATAATTGGTATTTGTTCCGCGAATTGCACTCGTTTGTATGATGTTTTGAGTTCTTATTATTGAACAAAAATCGTCTTTTTTTTTTTGGTATTTTTTTTATGTCTCAATACTAAAAAATCAAATATTAATTATAAATTTTGAATCTTAAATTTTGAACCTTAAAAAAATACACATTACACTCAATAGTCTAAACACTAATTCTAAACCTAACTCTAAATCTTAATTCAAAATCATAAACTTAATTTTTTAGGGTTGAGCATAAATAAGTCACCAAAAAAAGTAGAGAATTTCTAAACAATTCTTATTATGTAAATAAATGAGAGGTCAATAATTTCTAGAGCATGTAACTAAAAGCTCTCCGTTGACACTTTTTCCTCTCTCCTAAATTGTTGGTTCAAGATCTATTAAGAGTAAATTTCTCTCTCCTCCCGTAAGTAATAACTATTCAATATACTTACGTACGTATGTATGTATAACACACATATGAGAGTTCGAATTTATAAACATAACACTCATTTGATGAAGATAATCTCGGGTGTGGTTTTAGTATACTTGGCAACCCGATTTAGATGGTTTTTTAGATCGTAATTAGAATAAAATGTCATTTGTTCGTTTTCGGTGCCTCTTTTGATGCCCCAACACTAAAAAAATAAAATTTAAGTTCTAACCATAAATTCTAAATCTTAAACCATAGACCTTAACCCTAAAAATTACCCCCTCAATTCCTTAAACCCTAATTTTACACTTTAAACCCTAAATTTATTTTTTAGTGTGAGAGCATAAACATGACACTAAAAAGAGAAATGATTTTTTTTCCTGTAATAAGGGTCACCCAAAAAACCATATTTGAGAATAATAAAACCTTAAAAGATCCGTAAATACTTTAAAAACCGACATGTATCTCTTAACACGGACTAGCAAAGAGGGATGCTGGATATGGTTTCATGTAAATGTTGATTTTTTTTAACGGCGTACAATGTCTATACTACTCAGATCTCTCTCTATTCATAAATCGAAATATGTTGAGTGCTTAAACTTACTCAATTTTACATCATTTTGTATATTATACCAACAACAATGTCAACTGAATTATACCCCTATTAGAATGTGAGGTTGATTTCTGATTACTGCGAATTGCTAGCTTGACTTGCGGTTGAGATCCTGAGAATCAGGAAAGGTATAATTATCTCAGTAAATGTAATAATAATGGCTAAGCAATTAGTAACGCTGAAATAACTTCTTTGTTCCTCCAGAATTTGACAATTTTGCAGCTTCAACTGCTGCACTCTCATGAATGTAATGTTGTGTCCCATTTCAACTCCCAACTGTTAAAAATTTTATAAACTCGACTCGACTTGAAAAAATTTCAAATAAAGTTTGAGTTGTAAAATAAAAATTTGAATAACTCGAATAACTCGAAATGTTTGTAATTAGTAGATTTATTTTTAAGTTTGAGTCGAGACCTTCAATTTTTCCTAATATATATACCAATACACAAAAATATATGAAGAAATATATGTCACATATAAAAAAATATAAAGAAATATATGTCACATATAAAAAAATATGAAGAAATATATATGCATATCTTATATGTTAGAGAAAGTTATTTAAATTGGAATCAAACCGTACTATAACATGATAAATAATTACAATTAAATTTTTATAGGAACTCGAAAACTCGACTCGACTAGAACTCGACTCAAATTTCATAAACTCGACTCGAATCGAAACATTTTCAAATAAAGTTTGAGTTGTAAAATATGACGCGTCAACTCGAATAACTTGAAATCTTTTGACTCAACACGACTCGATCGAACGCTCACCCCTATTTAGCTGGTTCTAGTGGTGTCATGTTCCACAATATGGTTTATATGTCGTAGTTGAATTAAAGAGGTGCACTCTCGCACTCTAAACATGGACCATAAAATGAAAATGCATATTATCGAAAAAGAATGCATTCTATGCATGACACTTTGTGTAATACCAATGTTCACGATATTAGATAAATGTTCAAATTATTTTGTTTTTTTTTTTTTAAGTGCTTAAACTATTTTTTTCTTTTTAAGTGTTTATACTATTATTTTTTGGTTAAAATAAACGTCTCAGTTTGACCTTAAACGGAATAAAAAATAATAATTTGGACAACTAAAAGATAAAAAAATAATATAGACACTTAAAACGAAAAACATAATAATTTAGAGACTTATTTTTACATTAAATATTTTTAAAAAATAAAAATAGTGAAAAAAAAAAGAAAAAGAAACACGACATTATAATAAGAGGAGTGGAATCTAGTTTCGGTTTTCATGGCATGACAGACTGACTGACTGAAATCCCTTCAGACAAACTCACCGAAACTCGAGCCCCCCCTTTGTTCTTGTCTCCTAAATCTAATGCCATCGCCACCATCCAAATGAACTCATTTGCCGGGACCCACCCTCCTCCACCCACCGCTCGCCGCAAAATCCGGCGTCGACGGAGGCGCGGAGGAGCCCCATCAACCCCTTTCCAGTACTGGACGTTCTTTAACAACAACAATGAAAGCAAGAAACACCTCCGCTTCTCCTCCGACGCCGAAGCCGGAGATGAAGCCAAGTTTTCTGGTGGCGGACACGCGGTGGAGCCATCGGCGAGGAATCTCGCTGCTGGACTCTGGCGGTTGCGCTCGTTGCGCTACGGAATTGGCGGTTTTAACGCTAGACGTAAACCCTCTGATCGATCACGCTTTAAGGTACTCATATTTTTTAAAATGCTTCGTTATGATCAATTCTATTTAAAAAAAATTGGGTTTAGTTTAGATTATCAAGGTTTTAGTATAGTATTTTTAATGGTTTAATAACATGTTTTGCTATATATATATATAGTGGTCGGCTTATTAGTTATTATCAGTGTTTTAAATCGTGGTCGCGATCGCCGTGGCAGCCTTATATCGTGGTTTCGAACAAAAGCGGCTGAATTGCGGCGATCGCGTACTGTTTTTTAACCCAATCGCGGTTTCGGACGGCGGCGCGACAGCTATATCGTGGCTGGTTATTATAGTTTATTTATGTTATTGGAAACTGAGAAAATGTAGCAGAAACCAGATATTAAGCTGTATCTTTCACCTCAGTGGACAATGGGGTTCTTTTAGATTTGTCTTGGATGCTGAATTCAACTTGTTGTAATTATCGCGACCGCTATATCGCGGCCGATATCCGCTTTTTAAATCCCTGGACAAGTTCTTGCAAATCCTGTTTGTCATTAGGACTTGATGTTAACTGATGCATGGTTTCTAATGGAAGCTTTCAGTTGTGTCATTTCGTTTTCAGAGGAATGGAAAACATTGACATGTTTTGTTTTTAACCTTTGCAGCATGGCACGCCTCGCGTAAATACGATGCTTTCTCGGGACCATTCCAGCAAAGAACATCGTTCCGGCAGAAGCCAATCCACCATTGTTGGTCCAAAGCAGGGAACTCTTCATAAGGTATGTGTTTCGTACTTTGTTATTGTTATTGTTATTGTCTCTGATTTGACTATTTTGTGGCTTGGATCTCTTTTTCCAGCATTCAAAGTCTAAAGAGGGAGCAATTAAGAGAGACAGACCGAACGGTAGATGCTCGAAAGCATCGCCAATTGAAGTGTATGGTTTCGCAAGTCACATGAAGTTTCTTGAAGAACAAGTCAAAACTGTGTCTTTTGTATCTGCTCTGCAATCGGAACTAGTGCAAGCTCGGTTATACATTCACAATCTCGAATACGAAGTGCAGTCCTCTAGAAATAGAGTCAAGTACCTAGAGAGGAAGCTTGGAGCGGAAGGAACGCCGCAGCAGAAAAAAGAACACGAAAAGATTTACGCACTTGTTGATGATTTGAAGGGTCAATTGAGCAGGGAAAGGAAAAAGCAACAAAAAATGGACGAAACCAATTCTCGATTGATAAAGGAGCTTGCCGAAGCTAAATTACTTGCAATACAATCAGTTCGAAAATACAAGGCAGAAAAAAGAACCAGAAAACTTTTGGAGCAAGTCTGTCATGAGCTAGCTAAGAAGATTGGAGAAGATGAGGCGGAAGTTGAGGCCATGAGAATCGAGACAATGAAGATTCGGGAAGAGGTCGAAGAGGAGAGAAGTATGTTACAAGTTGCCGAGGTTTGGCGCGAAGAACGTGTCCAAATGAAATTGATTGATGCTAAGTTGGCTCTCGAAAGCAAGTACTCTCAGTTGAACAAGCTGATAACTGACCTTGAAACTTTTCTTATGTCAAGAAGCACAAGCCTGAATATGAGGGATCTGAGGAAAGCTGAATTAATTGGACAGGCAGTAAAAGCAGTTAGTATTCAGGATACGGAAGAATTTTCGTACGAGCCCCTGGGATCGGGGGATATATTCTCAATATTTGAAGAGCTGCAGCAAGTTGGAGTTTTCGGAAGGGAAATTGACCCATGGTTTAATTACGCTTTGACCGGTCCTCAGGAAAACGATCATGATAATGACCATGTTCTTGATTACAGCAATGGTATGGAAGACAATGCCACAGGCCATGAAGAAGTGTATCGTGTCGAGAATCAGGGTTCTGTCGAAGAGAGTGGCCTCACTATTATCACAGTTGGTGCACGCGGAAGCGCTCCAAGGTTTGAGATAGAACAGGATGAAGCTGATACCAGAGTATCTCCAAATACAGAAACTAATCAAGTATGCTCGATATGTGTAGGACAGCCAAAGCGGAAGAAGTCGTCTTCTGCAAAGCTGCGAACATCATGTGCAAGTAGTAGTGAAGCCTATAAAGCAATAACCGACGTGGGGAACGGACGGCTTTCAAGTGGAATAGTCTCCAGTCCAGGGACATATCTTCCAAATGGTCTTAAGCACCGGAAGCCAATGGCTCTTGGCATGATGAGGGGCATTGAACAGCCAAGATCCGGAAGCCGGGAACGGAAGCAGGATATCTCAATTGCATAGACACAGTACAAGTCAATAGATAGAGGCAAACTATAGGTTTCACAATGTTTTTTCAAAGAGCCGGTATCCAGGGAAATCCTGTTAATTTTCTTACCACGGCCCGAAACCGGATGTTACGCGAGGTGCTACCTTTTTCTTGGACCCTCTCTGGTTACTTTCAACTTTGTTAATTTTCACATGATTCTTTTTGTTTCCTTGATGATCCTAAACATTAGTTTTACCTTGATATGATGACAATAAGCGCATGCTCAAATTCTTCTTTATGGCTGGACCATTCTTTTAATTGTGCTTGTGGGACAATGCTAATGGAGTTGCAGGCCGAATTCGTTTCCGAGAAAGGAAAGAAAGAAAGAAATCAAAGAATTAGAAAAAGGAAAAAGGACATGGTAGATGCCAAGACAAGATTATTGTCCTTAAACTTTCATGTCTACAATTATTTGTCTTCATACCATGCATTGTTTTCACCTTGAAATCATACCTTGATTCCCCACTTGCCATTAGCATTGGACATTCATCATAAGCTTAGAGATAAATATCCTAGTGAAGTCCAATCCTTGTCGAGTTAGTACCACTACACCATAACAAGTTTTTAACGGTGTTTTTTAAGCGCTATAGCGGCGTTTTTAAGCGTCGCTAAAAACAATCCCGATGCTAAAAAAACGCCGCCAATAGGGCCGCAAGAAGCAGCGCCGCAACAGGTAGCGGCGTTTTCGTCTTAAAAACGCCGCGAAAGATTTTGCTCATTAGCTGCGTTTGTATAATAAACGCCGCAATAGATCTGTGATTGGCGTTTTTTATCTCAAACGCCGGGAATGATTATTCTCTAGCGACGTTTATGATATAAACGTCGTAATAGAACTGTGGTCTATAGTGGCGTTTGTGGTTTGAAACGTCGGGAGTGATTACTCTCTAGCGGCGTTTGTATAATAGAGCTATGGTCTATAGTGACATTTTTGGTTTAAAACGCCGTGAATGATGATTCTGTAACGGCGTTTGGATTCTTAAACGCCGAAATTGATTGCTCTTTGGAGGCGTTTTACTAACTCGAATAATGATTATGTAATGCCAGGAATGATGGTTCTGTAACGGCTTTTGGATTCCCAAGCCAGTGGAAGCCGCGTAAGTTTTCCTCTCGCTTGAGAATTTTCTTAGGATTCGTCGCCGGAGTTGTTCAGAGAACCTACATGTGTGGCATAAACAAACATCAGTTTGATTCTTCCATTACATTAATCCTAAACCCTTAATCAGCAACTTTAGTGTAGAGAGCAGAAGATGACCATGATGGCATGATTTGATCAGACCATGGGGCCTAGTGTCAATAATATGTCAAATGATAAGATACCAAGCGATGTTAGAGGCCAAAACAAGAGCCATAGTGCATTGATTCATGATTGAAGTAAACCCCACTTCATTCAGAAATGGACTTGCAACCAGCACCAGTACCACATAACCTAGGCACCCACACCATGCAAGTGGGATTTTTTGGAGCAGCACTTGCACTTCACTGATAACCAATATATATATATATATATATATACACACTTTCTGGATACGGAATCGCTATTCATTAATTTTATCGTTTGCAGTTCGTTAGGGGTAGTTTTCTATAGAACGCAATTTTAGATCATAATTCGTGATGATACTTTGTTTGGTTTGCTGATAAATTTTTAATAATATATTTATATGTTCATTTAGATTTTTTTTACAAAGCAATTATTATTATTACCCAAATAACTTTTATATGTCTCACCACATTTAATGGTAGATAACACTAATATAAAGGTAAAGTACTTAAGTACCAAACATTTAATTAATTCTATTATTGGCCCACGGTGAACATAGAGGGATAGGGTCCATTTGAACATTTAAAGTCAAAATTTTTCTTTTTTAATTTTATTGTCTTCTTCAAAGAGAGACTTTTTTTTCCTAATATTAAACTTCATCATACGTTACCATCCATTTCGCCGCCGGTGATCATTGTCGGCGGTCGTTCGATTTTAAATCGTATCAAAAAATTTGTTTCTATGCACTAAGCACGAATCCAGTCACCATTTTGCGAAAATCTACCTTAATCACCATATATAATGTCTAAAACCTTTTGACTTCTTACTTTTCGATCTACTCTCTTCGGCGTCGGATCGACTTAATTTCAAAGTATGTGATTCTCCTCACTAAAATAGGACCATCCACCATCGAAATTCGTCGTCCGATGACCGGAACCACCACTGACAGCAACCCAAAGGTAAAGTTTTTAGTACGTCCATTTGTTCGTTTCAGTTCGCGTTCCTAAATGAATTAAAACAAAAACGAACCGTGAATTGGAACGCACGAATCCAAACGAGATTCGTGGGTTGCTGGGCGAATTAAATAACACTGATTCGAACTCTGAGTAAAGGGATTAATATCACCTAATCACTGAAACAATGAAGTTATCGGTTTGTACCCAAACACTGAACATTTTAGTTTCATGTATTTTATAATTAAACCCAAGAGAATAAGATAGTTGAGGAATTTGATGGCAGTGCAGCATTCAAGATCAAGGGTAGCAAAGGCCTTGTTACGGCACCATCAAATACGTGGTTGGCACATGCATATGTTGAACCAAAAAGGCAAGGGCCAACCTGAAAGAAACAATTCCTCATAGGGATTTCTTGGTGATTAATGATATTGCTGGACCGATGGAGGTTAGATAGGGCAGTTGTCCCCCTAAAAATTTAAAATTTGTATACAATCTGAAATAATTTTAGATGTACTTTCTATTAAAAATTTATTGCTCGAAATAAAAAATTTTACTATAGTTTTTTTTTATAAAAAGATTCGTTAAAAATTCATTTCATAACTAACACTAAAACGAAATTCAATGACCAGAAAGGACAAAAAATTGCCAGAAATTAGATTAATCCAAATAATCAATAAATATTCTTATAATACAAACACATAATTAAAGAAAATACAAATTCAAACAACAATCAACTAAAGAAAGAAAATACAAACACATAATTTATTTTAGTGCATATGTAGATTCCGAGCCTGTTCACGAGTTTTTCGAGCCGAGCTTTGACCGAGCCGATCCGAGTAGCTCACGAGCCGGTCAGACTCATTATCACCCCTAATTTCACGTACCGTAAATTTTAAACTCTAAATCCGACTTAGCCTAGCTGGTCCCTCTTCATGCAAGTTTTTTTACAATGGGAATTGGCATGCACTCGCTTTCTTGAGACGTGGGCTTGTAGGTTTTCAGATCTAGCTAGAAACAATGGAACCCACTGTCCTGCAACAATTTGATTGAGTAGCTCGTGCAAGAATCTGGTTTCATTGGCTGGCCTGCCTGACAACTCTCAAGCCTCACTTCCCGACAAACCCAAACTGATTCTTTCGACCAATTCTTCTGAAATTTTCTTACACATCCACTCAGCAAAATCTACTCTTTTATGTTCCTTCCAACCTTTTCTTAAACTAATCACATACACTCTCACAAAAACAATCATTACCAAAATCTCTTATCCAACATATCTAACCGGTGTATGCATGCATTATAGAGTATGTGTATGTGTTAAGTATGGTTCATATACTGTAAAAAAAATAGATGCTGGAGCGGGAGTGAACGAATAGAATAAGAGCACTGTCCATCAAGGGAGTACTCGAGTTTTTGGTGGGCTCGAATTAAGTGGGTTAGGGGAGAGTCTTTGTAATTGTACCGGGTAGGGTTATTTATATGAGTAGAAATCTGTTTTAAGTAGGAGATCTTATTGAATAAGGTTTTTTGGTGACCATGTATTCAGGGTCTATAAATAGATGTATTATTTGTAACCTAAGGACGATCGATTAAATAAAAGAAAACAACCGCTCTTTGCTTCCCGAGGACGTAAACACACTGCTAAACCTCGTTAAATCTATTGTGTTCTTACCTGTTTGATTTTCTTTTTCGTTTGTCGTGTGCACAACAGTACGTATGTATGTATGAACCACATGGTTGTGAATGGATTTTGGATTTGTTGCTGAGATGGGGAGGGCGGTGGAGCGGTGGTTATGGTGGTGGAGCGGTGGTTGTGGTGGAGGGGAAGTGTCCAGCATGTGAGAGTCTCTCTCATTCTGCCAAAATAAATGACACAGCAGTACCCTAGTTAAACAGATACCAAATCCATGACATAATCTGTTTTCCTTTTTCTGGTAATGGCAAGTGTTTTGGGCTGTCATGTTTTTGGTGTATAAGGACACACAAGTGGTGGGTCTTGTTGGGGTTGTGCTTTATTTCATACAAATTTAACTTCCCACATCGTTGCCTCTCTATGGGGGTTTTTATTTTTAAGTGGCAATCGGCAGCTCCCATATTATTGGATGGCTTAATTCAACGTATGAACGAAACTCTAACCTCAAATCTCTAAATTCTAAACGATAAACTCTGAACTCTAAAGTAAACATGTCGGTGCAAACTGAAGATTACACCGACAATGCTTCAAATATTTTTCACATATAGGGGTGCTTATCAAGCGAGTCGATCGCGAGTTGGACAGTACTCGACTCGTGTTTGTTAAAAAAATTTGTTGCTCGACTCGACTCGTTGCTCGTTAAAAAAATTTGTTGCTCAACTCAACTCGCTGCTCGTTAAGCTCACTAAAAAAATTACCTTATTTTTAACTAAAAGTAAAATTTAACAATACTATAGTCTATATGGGGCTTAATATTAACATAAATTAACAAATTTAACCAAAAAAATATCAAAAGAGTGTATAAAGCACTTTCAAAGTCTAAATTCTAAACTAACAATCCACAAATACACCAAACTAGCATATTAAAGCTAAAGTAACAATTCACAAATTCATCAAACTAACAAATTAAAACTAAAGTAACAATTCACAAATATTTTAAAAAATTAACGAGCTGCTCGCAAACTTATCGAATCGAGTTGGACTTTGCTCGACTCAACTCATTAAAGTTTCGAGTCGAGTTCGAGTCGAGTCAACCCGAGTCGAGCGTTTACCGAATTTTGACCAAGTCGAGTTTGAGCAGCTCACGAGGTGCTCAACTCGTTAAGCACCCTATTCACATATACGTGTGTAATGTATCAAAAGTTTTGAAGTTACTAAAAGGTGAGAAGTAAAGAATAGAGTTAACGAGAGATTTAATAATTGGTCGAGTGATCAAAAATGCTCATATTATCTCATTTTGTATGAGTTCGAAGTCCGATATTTATCTAAAATAGAGTTAACGAAGCTTAACCTAGCATAGGATGCCAATTAACAATGATGGATCCAAGACTAGGCACAGCACGGTCAGGTGTACAATCTGGTGAACCCAACTAGTGGAAAATAGGACCAGGGGCGGGTCCGATCTCTGCGAACCCAGGTCCACCGGCTTTTCCACTATACGGTCCGGTCGAGTGGCTGGTGAGGGTGCTGCACGCCACTACAATTATTGACACCAACAGTTGCTGTTATCAACAGCTCTCTGTTGGTACATACAACACCACAAAACTATTTTTGGAGAGAAATTCAATTTTTTTAATTTTATTTTTTAGTCCCTCTAATATGTTGAAACTTGGAGTTTAGTACATATATTCTTTTGTCGACCTTTCGGTTTTCCAGGATTTTGTCCTAACTAATTCGGACCGACTCACGTCGCACACCTGATTTTGGTGGGTAAGTCTCCCACGCATTTTTTTCATACATAAGGCCTCGAACTCTGCTAGTAATCTATTTTAATTTGGCATAACTCATTCACTCTAATTTTTTGATGTTATTTGTAGATTCAAATTGATAATATTGTTAGCCGTTGTTAAAATAACATTGTGGATTTTTTAAGAATAAACTTTAACTGTACGGTCAGATTCAGATAATAGTAAAAAAGATCAACAACATCATCTTTTTATATAACTACCAGTATTAATTTATTGACTGACTAATTTGAAATGAATACTGTAGAGACTCATTATCGTGTACAACATCATATCAGTTCAGACACACTAATATCATATAAAAATAGAAGGATCAATGTCAAATTATAATATGAAGTTTAATTAAAAAAAAGTTTAATTGAACAGCTCGTTGATGGGTTTATATAAGATAAGTGATTATGATTGTGATTTGTGGTGATTTTCTTTTTAGTGATGGTGAAATAGGGATAAGGTTTTTATTGTTTTAAACTAAAACGACAATGAAATTGGTGTTCGACCCTACAAAAAAAGGGCCCTCACCCACAAGTGGGATTAATTTAACTCTTAAACCACCCAAATTAACTATAAAATAAATAAATAAACTTGCTTAACATCCCTTAAACCATCAATTATGGGGAGTTATGCGGATGGAAATCGTTTCTCCCTTAATTATGCCTCTTTTGGTGCCTCACTTTAAAAAAAGTGGATTTAGGGGTTAGAGTTTAAGGTTAAGGTTTAGAGAATTACGGGTAGGGTGTGTTTTTTAGGGTGTAGGGTCTAAGGTTTAAGGTTTAAGACGTGAAATTTAATGTTAGGGTTTAGAATTTAATTTTTAGCGTTGTTTAGTATGAGGCATGGAAATGAGCATACTTAGGGAGCGAAAAATTTTTGTTCAGGATTATTTTTTTTCTCAATTGTTTTAATATTCGATAATTATACGAGTCTCGATTATATATGGAGTGAAACTAATTCGAGTCTCTGAGGAGAGATATAATTTTTTAACACCGTTTTTTTTCAACTCGAAATTTTGTTTAAAAATCATCAAACTTCTTACTCTTCAATCCAATAGACATAAAATAATATTTTTATTTAGTATTTATTTATTCATTGTCACTCTCCTTAGCCTTTTGCCCCTCTTCTTCACCCACAAAACATCTCTAACATTTTTATTAATACAACTTTATCCAATTACATAGTGCCACGTGGAAATGTTCTATACGTGATATGGACTAATGGGACACGTGTTGGATGATTAAAGGAGCGATAATAAGTATGAGCAACCCACGTGGTGTGTGGGACCCACATTTTTGTATGGAATTGACGTGGTCAAACAAGACACGTAGATAGATAGGTAGGTTTGTGGTGAGGGCTCCACTAACTTTTAGGAAGAAAATGAAATCTGACGTGGATATATCCTTAACCAACGTCATTTGGATCTTTATTTATTTACGGGTTAATTATACCATACAACATCAAATTGTAGTTCATATTTTAAATTGATCTTTGAAGTTTAAGGTTTAAAGTATTATGATCGAACCATTAAAATATAAATATCATATCAATTAAGTATTTTTACGATTTTAGCTGTTAGTATAGACGTTAAATGTCAGCTCATATATAACTAAAACATATTGTAAATATGTATGCACCTACTACAGTAAAATCTCTATAAATTAATATTCTTTAAATTCTTAAACTCTATTAAATAATAAATTTCTTCGGTCCTGACTTGGGTCAATGTAAAAAATCACTAAATTCGATAAGATAATAATATAATAATTTTTTGGAGATCCTCTTTATAAATATAAAGGTCCCATCAAAACTATAAATTAATAATTCATAAATATTACAATTACTACTTTGGTAACTTGCTAAAATATGAATCTATTGTAATATGTTTCTTTCTAAAATTCAAATCTAATTCAATTTCATCTCTAACTTTTCTAATTGCACCCACAAGTTCCGGCGTTGAGGTCTCCAACAGCAATAAAAAGTTGTGAAGAGTTGTTGCCGCATTCAATGCTTCCTTTCGTGTGACTAGTTCAAGTGGTGTTGAATCATCTTCAACTTCATCATTAGTAGAACTTTCAACAATATTAGCCACAATTTTCTTTAAACTTTGAACTTGTAAACATTCGTCATTTTTCGCCTGGATAATCCAACAAGTTATTAACATCCATTTTATTGCGATGGCCAATATCGTTGATCATATTCTCAAGTTCATGTAAGCCTTCTTCAAAAGTTGTCTCACTTAAGTCCCTTGAGGTTGCTTCATCATTTGAGCGAATTGGAATATTATGTACAATTTACAATTTATTTGCACACAATGTCTTTACCAAAGTTATATTTGCTGAATTGAGAAATTTTCTTTTAATTAATAAATTATTAGTTTATCAATATATTAAGGATAAATATTCTATACACAGGCGGTGGAAACTGAAAGTTTCCACAAGCGCCTTAGTTTTAGGGTATAGGGAGTTAGTTTAGGGTATAGGGTTTAGGGGTTTAGGTGTAAGGGGTTTGAATTTAGGGATAGTTGTTTTAATTTGAGGTTTAGGGTTATAATTTAGGGTTTATAGGTTAAAACCTAAATCCTCACCATATTACCCTAAAAATTAAACCCTAACCTACAAACCCTAAATTATAACCCTAAACCTTAAATTGAAACAACTATCCCTAAATTCTAAACCCCTACACCTAAACTCCTAAACCCTAAACTAACTCCCTATACCCTAAAACTAAGGCGCTTGTGGAAACTGAAAGTTTCCACCGCCAGTGTATAGGATATTAATCTATATATTAATATCTATTTAAATTAATAAAATTTCACGGTCTCAAGAGTATTAATTTATAGAGGTTTTATTGTATATAGACAATTTAAATTTAACATGTTAAATATTAAATTGTACATATAATTAAACATTTATTGATTATATCAATGCATAAAATTGTAATCTCTTAAAATACTTGTTGATCAAGTAGGTTTTAATCATTAAAATAACCATGTTATCTTAAATGACTCCCATATACTATTGTTAATATCCACATCACCCTTATATTTTATTTAACCATCATTGTTTTCCTATAGTAATTTGTTTTCAACCACATACACTATTTTTAATGTTATTTTTATATAATTTGCATTTTGTTTTGACAAGTAGTTTAGATGTATACTACTTTTTCAAACATTAATAATTACATATGATTCAGTTTTAATTCAGTCGGCATGATTATTGTGGCATTCAAAATTTAAGACGTGTTTATACTGATAAATAATTTTATTCGAAATTGTTTATTGCACTGTAACATTATTTTTTTCGATTTTTATGCATATAAAAGTCGAGTATAACGTTAGTTGTATAGGTGTACGATTATATACAAACACGACTAATATTTTGCAACAATTATTATCTTGCTTATTTTTTAATGAATAGAAAATTTTATTTATTCAAAAAAGGTTGGTTTTAACGAAGGTTCTCGACGGCGGAGGCGATAACAACACATTAAAAGTGTTGTTAGCAATAGCGTAGGAGAAGCAAGAAGGGAAAGAGGAATGTTGTTGGAGTTGAAGAGACATTATTTACCTATTTTTGAAAAATAAATATCGGAGGACCTACCTGACATTTTATCTATAGCGTAGGACTTAAATTACATCTTAACTTTTTTTATTAACATGCTACGCCATTAGATTAATGACCATGGTGGGGTGATCATTTTGCGATCATAATATAACTTTTGAAACTTTAATGGTGAGAAAAAGAAACTTATTCAAACTTTGGTGACCATTATTGTAGTTTAACCAATTCAGATTTGGTTATTGTTTATTTACCTCCAAAATTTCATCCAATCACCTAGTGGGGTGTTCTACACGTAGGGGTGGCAAATGGGTGGGGCGGGGCGGGTGCGGATACCCCTCCTCATCTCCATACCCACTTAAAATTTTTATATTCACCGTCTACCCATCATTTACAACAAGTACAATTTTTAAATCCACACCCGCCCATGCATGTATTTTTCAAATTCATCCCCACATTTACCACCCAACTAGATAACCATTACTCATCTCGTACCCGCCTATACCCGCCCGCTTGGTAGCAACCATATCACATAAGACATAAGTTTAAAAACAAACATAAACATAAATTCAAGATCTATCATAAAACATCATAAATAAACCAAAGTCTTAAGTACATAAAACAAACCAGGGTCTTAAAATTCTATGAAATTTTAAGATTTATAGAATAGTTTGTGAAATTACATCTAAATTCATAATGACCCAAATTCATATGGCAGGTAGGATGCGGGGCAGGCGGGTAGGGGGCAGGCGGATGAAGGCGGGTAAGGTCTTAAATCCACCACTTATCCACTACTTGCGTCGGGTATGACTTTTTACATCAACACCCGTCTACTACCCACCAAACTTACACTCATCCCCACCCTAATTAAGACGGGCGTAGTGTGAAATCCACAAAATTGTACCCGTCTGCCATCCCTATCTACACGCTAGTTGATAACAGCGCGTGAACACGCTCTTGTTCTCTCTTTCATTTTTTATTTTTCATTTTTTATTTTTCCAATTCAAACACTAGTAGTATTTGTTTTTACAGTTTCGTCCCAGTGTTGATGTCTTCTAAATTTCTCGCCTATGACATCTGACTGCAAATGAAAGACAATGAAATGAAGACAAAATGAATTCCAAATTCACATGAAATAAACAAAAATCTTCTATCCTCACATTTTTAAAATAATAACATCGAGTTAAATAATAATTTTAATACGTTAATGTGATTATATGGTAATATTTATTTTTATTTTTTTAATCTTTTAATAATATACACACCTTACATGCATACAAATGTTTGAATTCGAATTTAGGATGTAATCAAAATTTATATAATTATTAAAAAAGAATCATATTCTGAAAAATGGAAGAGCTGTATAGTATAAATTCATAGCTTCCCCTTCCATGGCTCCTTATGCTCGAGTCTCTTCTCTAATGGGTTCCGATTAATATAATTTTCCTCCCTTTTTTCTGGGTTTCTCTTTTGGAATTGGATTTTTCTTTTTAATTTCCCTTTTTAAGAAGCTTATGTAATTTGCCAGGGTTTAATTTCTGCTCTTTCACGATTAGCATTCGAGAAGCAGTGTGTAAATTTTTGCCTTTTGATTTTGGTATTTGAATACTGTTTTGATTGTTTTCAATGGCGAAGGGCCGGCGGTTGACCACCAGCAGAAGCGAACGTTTTCTGGGAAGTTACAGTTACGGCCACGGTCAAAGTGACACTTTCGCCGGCGAATTGGAGCTTCGGGAAGAAGATGTTTGGTCGATGGCGGATAACGGCACCGACCGTGACGACCAGTCCGAGAGTAACGAGACCGGTTATTTCGAGACGAGAGGCGGCCGCCGCCGGATCCCCCGTGGTGGTGGCGGTGATCATCACGTGGGCGGACTTTCCTTTGCTTTCGAGGATTCTTCTTCGACGAAACACGGGATCGTGCACCAGTACCGTACCGGCCACGACACCGTGTCGCCAGCGGAAGAAGCGCCACGTGGACGGCAATTCGCCACGTCGGCGCCGTTGAACGTGCCTGACTGGAGTAAGATTTACAGGGTCGACTCAGTGGAGTCGATGCATGACTCGGATGATGACGGTGGTGAGTCGGATATGATGCCCCCACACGAGTACCTGGCGCGTGAGTACGCTCGGAGCAAGAAATCGGGTGGGGCTTCGGTTTGTGAAGGCGTGGGTCGGACTCTCAAGGGCCGGGACATGAGACGGGTCAGGGATGCAGTATGGAGCCAAACCGGGTTCTATGGTTAATGTTAAACCAATTTGTTAAGAAAAAACAACTTAATTGTATTATATATATATTTTTTAGAACTTGAGCAATGATTCGGCTGAGTCGACATGGTTGAGTCAACTCAGTAGCGAGAGAGCTCAGGCAAGCATGATTTTGAATTGAGGTCCTAAAAGAATTATGTTCTTAATTGAGATTAGAAATTTCTAGTGTATTTCCAACTTCTATTTACGAATTTAGTTAAGAAAAAAGTGAAAATCATGTTTTTCTTAATCAATAATTATTGGGAAATATCCCATTTAATGGGCCATTATTATGTTAAATTTTTATTTAAGAACATAAACTCTTTAATTTAGTGGGCCAGTGTGATGATACACAAACACAAAATTAAAATAAACTAAAAAAATAATTAGAGTTGAATTTATGTTTTTAATGAGTCTCTGCGGTATTCGATCCAGATTAATCGACCAGTGAATGATGAAATAACTAATACATAGTCATCAACCAAAGATTCTAACATTTCCTTTAAGAAAAAGAAATTCTAACAATCAATATAGTTACATTTGGAGTGAATTTAAACAAAAACTAGTGTGAGTTGACCCATATGGTGTGATTTTATCGTAGCATTGTTCATTTTTTAGTCCTTTGATAACACACTTTGCGGACAAGCTGCTTCAACTCGAGTCTTATAAGAATAACAATATTATCTTTTCTATTGAAACTACTCAAAGGCTTTGAATGATATTAAACTTTAATTGTTTTATAAAATTATTATATATGAAAAAAATGAAATGAAAATATCAAATTTATGTGTTACATACATGATACATACATGTGTGTGAGAAAATGAAGGTAAAAATGGAGAAAGGGTGGTGGTCCAAAGTCCCAACCAAAATTGCTTTTGATGGAAGGTGATGGGTGGAGAACAAATGGGGTCAAGGCTACTATAACACAACAATAGCCCTTTAGAGAGAGAAAAGCTTTGTATTTGTATTTTACCCAAAGTTGTCTTGTGGGGGGTTTGCCATTTTCTAAGAAGATGACTTCCTAGTCCCCATTTGATGGGTCTTTCAAAATTAAGCATCAAAATTTTTACAACCATTCATTCCCTCCATCCATGATCCACCCATTTTTCTACCCTTTCTTTTTTGTGAATAAAAAAAGTATAAATTTTATGTAGAAGACGTATTAACAATGTACAATATTATGTGTCGTCGACGAACTAGATGGTATATAAATTTGTTATATATGTTATTATTTGACTGGCTTTTATGATGCATAAAATTATACAACGTCAATGCATCAAATATATACACACACAAAAATTATTTAAAGCCTTGTCTGAGTTTGATGTCATACGTTAATTATATATCAATTTACTTGCGAAATTACTACGTTAAGTTTATATAAATATAGAACAAGTGTATTTAGTCGGTTGGTCAAATTGTTCATTTTTTGTTCATTCAAATTTTCTTAGGTCATGGGTTCTAGACCTAAACCTTAAGCTTAAACAACTATCCCTAAATTCTAAATCTCTACCCCTAAACCCCATACCCTAAACTAAGGCACTTGTGGAAATTTTCAGTTTCCACCGCCAGTGTATAGGATATATATATATATATGTTTTGGATTTTTTGAACACCCATGGTTTTGAATTTTGATAGCATTGGTCATTGGTTAAAGTTGATTTGTTCTTAGATTCTCAAGTTTTGATCCATCCATTGAAGTAATGACTTTTTAAAAGATGAACAATATCTTTCTCTATTGTCGTAACCCCATTCTCAAATTGTACTTCTTTTTGTCAGTGCAATTTTTGATTGGTTATTATAATTTCAGAATGTATTTTCTCATTGGTGTTCACTTTCATTTTGAAAGTTGTCAAAGATAGCAGACTGAAAAGGAAATCTTTGCAAGTTATTAAAATAAGAATCTGGGCTTGTAACTCATGGACTCCCCAAAGCAGATCACTTCTGCACAAGTTTCTTTAGGCCCCATAGCTAATAGGAATAGCTATCATACTTTTAAGGAAAAACTATCTAAATAGTACCCCAGCTATTGGCACGTTATTATTTTGGTACCCCAGCTATTGGCACGTTATTATTTTGGTACCCCAGCTATTTTTTGGTAAAGTGGTACCTAACGTTACGTTTTATTTTCACAATGGTACCTCCGCCGTTAAAAATTAACAGAAAAGCTTATGTGAAACTTTTTATTCGTCCAACCAGAAGGTGACACGTATTTGAATGGTTGATCAAAATCAAAGAAAATAAAATGCCTCTTATATTGCATGTGGGATTCAAACCAAGGACTTCACGGAGTAAAGGTTGGGCGCTCAACTATTGAGTCAAGCAACAAATTTTGATTAAAACCAAACAAAGAAATAATTAACGTAAACAAAATTACCACCTCAAAATAAAACAAAATTGCTACTATAAAGAATTAAACTTGAGACCCCTTATAAAATGGATATTGTGCAAAGCCACTAAACTAAGTTAATGACACATTATTTTCATCAGTTATTATATTATATTAGATAATACAAAATATAAAATAAGAAATTATTTTATAATTAAAAAACTAATAAAATAACTATGTATTTATTTTCATAATATTATATTAGATAATATAAAAATTAAAATAATAAATTATTTTTTTGGAAATTAAAAAAAAATAAAAAAATAATTGTAAAAATTAAAACAATATATTAGATAATGTAAAAAAGTAAAGCAATATATTTTCTTTACAGTAGCTTTGGTTAAGTTAAATATTTCTTTGATTGGTTTTAATTAAAATTTGTTGCTTGGCTCACTGGTTGAGTGCCCAACCTTAACCCATAAAGTCTTGGGTTCGAATCCCACATGTAGCATGGGAGTTTTTTTATTTAAAAATAACATGTGGTATCCTGACTAAGAGAGAGAAAATGATATGAAAATTAAAAAAATAATAAAAATTTTCACATAAGCTTTTCCGTTAATTTTTAATGGCGGATGTACCATCTTGAAAACAATAGGTACCATTTTGTCAAAAAAATAGCTGGAGTATTAAAATAATAACGCATCAATAGCTGGGGGTACTATTTAGGTAGTTTTCCCTATTTTTAATTGCTATAGACGTGCAGCGACACCACATTTGTATTTCAAGACCTCTTATTTTTTTGATATGAGATTATTGTATATTGTCTCTTTCGAACGTGACAATAAGCTTCTTTAGGCCCCATAGATAATCTCTCAACAATGTTGATTTTATGTGTGGCTCGAAGCCATCCCATTCATCTTCCGAAAATTAAACACACATGTTGTTACATGTATTTTCATAAACTATCACTAGCATGAGTAGGATTTAATTTCGAATTGTTGATACAATAAGGGAGTTGGTGGTAGTTCACTCGTTTTGACTTTGGGTGGTGTTAAGTTTTGTGTCATGATGACTATTGATGGATCGGTAGGAATAGGCTCGGCTGATGAGACAATTGTCATGTCTTAGTGTACCTGAGAATCCGTAACCCGGAGACTTGGGGCTGAATGCTTAAACATCTTTTCAGGACAATACCAAGTTTAGTACCCGAGAATTTCAAAGGCACATGTATCTTTTCGAAAATAATAACAAGTATAAAGGAGAATCTTTCGCAGAACATCCGAAGGCTTTTACCGATTCTTCAGCTATGACAACTTCAGTATTGGTGATAACTTATCTGGTGTCTAGATTAAGTAGAGGTAGAGCATGTAGCAAGGCTTAGAGATGCTCGTAGGGGATGAAAAAGATCTAACTATCAACTATTCTCTGTTCTCTAAGTTTAATGTCCACATGCACATGACCGACAGGCATACATAAAACTGGTACATAAAACTGTTGTCCAATTTTATATCTGTTGAAGTTACTCACTAACTTCCTTAAAAAAGATTAGTAGTTTAAATCTCAACGTTGTGAATGAAGCAAAATGGATCGAGACTTGAAAGGATCGCAAAAATGTACAATATTTAATTTAGATTAATTGACCAATAAATCGAATACAGATGATTATAAAAAAACTCTCATAGTCCCATTCCTTTGTAGAAAGCACAAACATAAAACACATGGTATCCGAGGATCAAACACACTTCACTAGACAAAAACAAATTGCATCTTACACCACCCCATGCCCACTTGCAATTTCTTTACCATCAAAGGTGTGTTCATCATTATTATAGAACTCCTTTCTCCTTAAACACCACATTTTTTTACTTCACAGAATCCTAGGAAGAATATGTCTTAACAAATTCTGATATTATCCTTGCTGTAAAAATACTACTTTGTCCATTTTCAGAACCAATTTCAGACGAATGGAAATCCTCTATTCTTTTTCGATGCTCCTACTTATGTTTCCACACTCAAAATTAGGTTTAGGGTTAGGGTTTAGAAAATTTAGAGTAGGGTGTATTTTTAGGGTATAAGATGTAGGGTTTAGGATTTAGAATTTAAGGTTAGGGCTTGAAATTTAATTTTATTATGTTTTTTAGTGTTGTGGCATAAGTAGAGACACCGAAAAAGAGCAGAAGATTTTTATCCGTTTCAGACTGTGTCTTGTAACAAGACCAGACAAGGGCTAATCTGTCTTCTTCACCATGAACTAAAATAATCTGGTTCATCATATATTGGTTTAAAAGAAAGTGGGGAGTTTAGTTTAAAATTAGAAGGATGGTATCCAAGGACAGAAACTGCCTTAGAGACAACCATTTAGGTTAACCTTTGCACGTGAGTTTGTTTTTCTATAATATATTTTTGTGTAACCCCACCATTAAGCAAATTACATGCACGTGTGCACACATTTTCTTTATACCTAGGAAAATGAAGTGCTTCCCTGTTCCCTAGTCAAGACAGTAAATTTCCCATCTTTTTTATTATTTTTATTTTTGTTTCAGTAATCATAAACCTTATATAATAAACCCATGGTCTGTCATTTTTCATTTATGTATTCATAATTAGGGTAAAATAGTTTTATATTGTGACCTTCAAGTAAAGCCTTCACCAGTTCAATGCAGTATCCATATTAATCAACTTATACATATACCAGAAATTGGATCATCACCTATGTTACTCGAACTCGGATGTGAGTGAGTGTCGGACACAGGTTTGATCATTAAAGATTGCTGACTAGTAAAGTAAACAACGTCGGAAGATGGTGTAAGGACAGTGGTTCTAGTGATGGTTGAAGGTGGTTACGATGTGTTCTGGTCTAGTTTTCTGGTCAAGGAGTATGATCGTGTCTTTACTCTATGTTGCATGACTTTTTATAGTGGTTGGATAAGTGTCGATAGAGTTGTTGTGACATTGATATTGATTTGACCACCTAAGAAGTGATAGCCTAGACTGGTTTATTATCAGATGAGAGCATGTATGCTAACACGTAGTCACTGGTGACCGTTCGTAAGTTATGTTCGCCTGTCTGAAAGCCCGCATAGTGATAGTTCGTATGTAATAACAGAAATCATATCTCCATTTTAAGTAAAATGAAAAGTCCGAACAACACAGATCATCACAATGGAAGACATATGATCTATGATTAGATTTCTTGCTATACAAAAACCAGGAAAAAATATAGTTGCAGAGATCTGATCATTTTCCAAGAGTGGTGGGGCTGGTAAAAGGGTAGCCATTGACATTCTCCCACTTCATTTGTTCTTTGTCCTATTTTATATGTATATATACACATTATATCTGTATAATTTACATTCATAGGTCTTCTTTTATGTTCTATATGTATATAATCGATAAAATTCGTCTGCTCCTTTTCGGTGCCCCTACATATGCTCAACACTAAAAAAATATTACAAAATTAAACCCTAAACCCTAAATCTTAAATTTTAAATCCTAAACCCTACACCCTATACCCTAAAAAATACACCATACTCTAAATTCCCTAACCCTAAACCCTAAAACCTAAAGTTAATTTTGAGCGTAGGAACATATGTAGGGGCACCGAAAAGGGGTAGAGGATTTCCATCTATATAATCTGGTGCCTCGGATGCTTAACAATGGGGGCACAGCCTTTACCACTATAAAACAAGACAATGCAACTATTGTTAAATCAAAAACTGCTGTCAAATGAACAAAGAAATGATAATGTAATAAACTTGGGGACTTAATATATCCTAATATAGAAACATAAATGTCATTTTTATTTATGATATTTTGTAGTTTGAGATTAAAAAAACAGAAGAGTAAAAGGAAAAGAAAGTGGACAGATAGAAAGAGATGCACGTGGGGTTGCATGCCACATTGCTCTCACCAGTCTCCTTTAATTTCCAAATATGAATATCTCTCTCCCTATAAAGATTAGTTCATTGCCTTCTTCTTACTTCTTAGTTCTTCTCCTCATTAGCTTTTTCTTGGTTTGCAAGTAAACGAGTCGGTTGTTTTCGACTCCGAAAGTCGAGCCTTTCTTCATGTTGTTCTGCGTGTGTTTACCATTCTGTTTTGAAGCTTTTATCTGAGGTTTTCCTTGGAAAGTTCTTTGGTTCTTTTATGTTAACTAGATTATTCGTTTTCGGAGTATCTCGTCGTGTACATTAATGGTGGAAACGGAACTTCGACCGTGCGCGAGCTTGGTTAACGCATCGGCAATGTGTGCAATAGAGAAAGGAATGACGGGTGAGAGTACTAGTGTGAATTTCATTGCAGAGATTGCTGCTGAACTGCAACGAGAGAGGGCGAAAAATGCAGAGCTTATGGAGAGAATATCATTACTCGAAGCCGAAATACAACAAAGGGGCAAGGAATATATTGTAACAAATGAACCAGTATTGTTTCACCAATCCATTTTCTGTTCTGTTTAATCTGTTTTTATCATTCTCCAATGGACTTTTTTCGATGAACTTTCGGGTTAATGAGACATGGCATCGTAATTGCAAGTTTGCATATTTGAATAAACTAGATGCATATACTTTCACAGTTTCCCTGATTAATGGGTGTCTCTTGTGTTACTTCACAGGTCAACTGTCTAGATACCGCAGAACTAAGCTTCAAAAGACGGAAAATGGAAGCCGCCGGTAGTAGATTCGGAGATGGAAATGGTATTGGAAGTGAAATGGCTTCTAAGGCAGGAAGTGGAGCACCAAAAATGCCTCACATGGATGAAAATCATGGAGACCGGTTAATTAACTGGATGAGCATGGATGAGACCCACTTTTCAGGTTTCGATAAACTTAAAGACGGTGACATTGCCGGAGATCATGAGGAAATGGATGATAGTGTCAGTGACGACGAAGACGAATTTTATGAAGAGGATGATTCCAACATTGGTTATAAAGATAGGGAAAGCGAAGAGAATCGAAGAAGTACTTGTGAAGAAGAGCCTCATACGGAAGCGTCGGAAGTTAAAGATCATGGAATGCGTATATCTCGTCTCCAAAGTTGTTCCAGTGGTCCGAGTGAGCTGACATTGGCAAACACTAGCCTGTTAATGAAAGAAAATGGAGAAAAGGGCTGCAAATTACAGGATATGCAAGTACCTTTAGCCCCAAGCAACCCGAAGGATATACAAGTACCTGCAGATATGCCACCTTCTGTAGAAGAGCCTAGCCAAATGGTATCATCCGGAAAGACATTACGGAACAAGAAACCTCTGAAAGTTCCCTTCTGTCCCAAGGAAATAAAGAAAATACTCGAATCAGATGCGCTTTTGTCGAAAAATGCTCAGTCACACACCATAAGGAAGATCATTGTTTTTGCATCCCTTGGCATAAGGCATGGATGTGAAGATATGTACGAGCTGGACTTCAACCACTTCAGCATTTTAAGGAAGGGGGATCCATATGTGTCTCCAAAGAATCCAGGGGTAAGCAACCTAGTTTTCTAATGTTCGTCGTCGATTTTCTTCTGATTGCTTGCTAGTTGCTAGTAATATGGTTGCTTTGGACATATAAGTTCTAGCTGCGGTCGGAACTAATAGTTTAATGGTTGCAGAAGAGAAACTAAACTCATATATTTCAGGAGCACGTCTTATACGAGAATCCCGGCTTCCAGAGGAAGGTTTTCTATCCTAATCGATGGAATCCAACGCTGTGCCCTGTTCAAGTACTCGAGGAAGAGAAGGCTATGCGTCCTTCCGATCCTAGTTGTCCATCATGCCTATTTTTATGCATCAAGTACGGTGGAAGGACAAGAAATCTTCCTCAAAACGAGTGAGTACTGAACTGCCTCGTAGTTTTATAGAGCTTATACCGCATCATCCTATTGATCTAGCAACATTTTCGGGCTGCATTTTTCCAGATATGTCAGGCAGCAAATGGGAAGAAATAAACTGAAGTCTTTTGGACCTATCATATGCCGAATGGCGATGCTAGTCCATATTCGAACCGGTAGCTTCTTCTTCAAGGCATTGGGCATCACACTTCTCTTCATGGCAGGTTTCTCCGATGACCTTGTTCAAAGAGAGACAAAATATAGGAACTTAGACTTGCTGCAAAAGTATTATAGGACCGACAAGGACGCCGAAGGTGAAGAGCTGTTTCTTTCACATTCCAACACTGTAAGTTTGCAATTCCCGAACCGAATCGTTCTGCACTTAGTTTATAGTTCTCGAGGATTTCCGTTTCCTTCTCTGGTGTCACCATTTTAATATTGGTACTGCAATGCATGATTCTTGCATTTTCAGCAGACTAGTCCTAGCTCAAAGCCATTAATTTTAAAGACTACCTCAACAAAACCGAAAGGAAAAAGGCAGACAAACTTCAACAGCAAGTCTCACAATTTGCAGAAAGCAGCATATCAACAATCGGTACCGTCGAGTTCGACACACCCTACTCAGTTCGGCCTCATGGGCTACACCTCGATTCAGACTCACGCAATGGCAGCATTTCAGACCACACCATCCCAGGCACCAGCCAATACTTCACGAGTCTCGAACACAACAACAAAGAGTCTTGGTAACAATATCTCCTACCATAACCAAACCCCATGTCACTTGTTTACACCACAACCTGCAAACACTTTCATGCCTCCTATGGTATTTTGGCCTCCACCGAATGTCTTCCCTTCCGGCCCTTATCCTACTACGTACGGTTACCAATCCTTTCCGACTAATGCGAATTACGTCTCAATCCATCCACGGCCTTATTATAACCACCCTTCCTCCAATTGTTTTACTCCCAAGACAATAGAAGGCAGTCGGAAGAATGTTTCGGTACCCTCGGAACGTCATAGTGACTCGGATAGCAGTTCGAGCAGTACGGAGGAACCGAAAGACTGCAGATAGTGTGGATCAGATATGCATGTACAAGTTTTCTTGTAAATTATCATCACAAGGAAGTTGGTAAACCAGAGCTGCGGTATAATGCCAATTTGAACCTTGATGGACATAAGTTTTATAGGCCTTGGAGTCTTGTAAACCTTACTTTGCATCATTCATTTGGTGAATAATTTACCAATTTTGAATCAAACAATCATTTTTAAAAATTTGATGGACATTTTCTGCACATAAGTAATTTATCCGAAATATATATGTATATATATAGGAAAATACTTTGATGCACAAGCTTGTGTAAACTTTAGTTTACACAAGCCCTTTAATTTTAGGGTTTAGGGTTTTAGGTTTTAGGTTAGGGTTTAGGGGTTTAGTATGTAGGTTATATAATTTAAGGTTTATGAGTAAAATTTAGAGTTTAGGGTTTAGGGCTTAGGTTTTAGGTTGTTAGGGTTTGTGATTTAAATTTTAAATTTTATAAAAAGATTGTGTAAAAAAAATTTACACAGCTTGTGCATCAAAATAAAACCTATATATATATATATATATGAGATATGATCCAGTTATACAGTGTAAAACTCTTTAAGTTTTACACGTTTTTTTAGATCGTTGCATGTGTGAAACGGATGGCTGAGATTAACTGTAGAATATGTGAAGATTATCGCTTGAAAAAAAAGAGAGTAAGGAGTTAATCTCAACATCCATTTTTCTCATCCAACGACCAAAAAACGTGTAAAACTTAAATAGTTTTACATTGTGTAAGTTGATCCTAACCCTATATATATATATATATATATATATATATATAATAGTGACATGGATGTTTTACTTGTTTGTGAATAAAAATTTATGCCAATGTTTTAACTAGAATAGTTAACTACGTTGTTGGAATCCAACAACTAAGCTCAGTGGAAAAGATGATGATTTTCATTTTAGTAAATACGAGTTCAATCAGCTTTGTCTGCAGGATGTGTGTCTTATCAGATAGTTAAAAAAGTATACGGAAAATACTTTGATACACAAGCTTGAGTAAACTTTAGTTTACACAAGCTTTTTAATTTTAGGGTTTAGAGTCTTAGGTTAGGTTTTAGGTTTTAGGAGTTTAGTGGGTAGGGTGTAGAATTTAAAGTTTATGGTTAGAATTTAGAGTTTAGGATTTAGGGTTTAAGATCTAGGTTTTATGGCACTAAGATTTAGGATTTAGGTTTTAAATTTTATAAAAGGTCGTGTAATTTTTTTTAACAATTTGTGTATTAAAATATAAACCAAAATATAAATAGAAAAATATATACTATCTTATAATCATCTTAGGACTATTAAAAAAAATTAGGTTATCAGAACTAATGACACTATAACATAAATGGATTAAATAATGTCAAATTCAAGCATAGATACTCCCAAATTGGACTAAAGGGACTAAATCCCAAATTTTTAGCCCTTCTACTTTTCAAATTTTAAAGTTTTGATCCTAATTGAATAATATATGTCAATGTGTTAAGTTAAATTATGTTATTAGCCATTGTATTATGCGTAAGCTATAAATTTAGTTATTCTAATTTTATCATTTAAGCCCAATAATTAAGTAATATTACTCATGTATTATTTGTGTCAGGACTGAAATTTCGATATTCAAAAAGTAAAAGGATTAAAACCAACCAAATTAGAGTATAGGGGCTAAATACACAATTTATGCATTGTACAGGGATAATGAGAGATTTTGACCAAAACATGGCCTTTTTTATTAATTTGAAACGAAAACGACGCCGTTACTTGTATCTTCCCCTCGTATGAGATAGTTGCACATTTCTCTGCCTTTTCGCGCTCTACATTCCCAAATTCCTCCACAAGCCGACTCAATTCGCTGGTACGGCCACGATTCTCCTCTTTCATTCTCCTTTTTTATTTTGAATGATTTCGTTCTTAATTCCCATGTTTTAAATTATTTGATTTGAATATTTCGCTGTTTTCAATCTTCTAAGTAATTAATTTTATCTAATTCTATCTGTAGTTACGGGTTTGTTTTCCATGATTTATTTACAATGCAGTGAAATTAGGATTTAGAATCCGATATATTTAATCTTAACCCAGTAAATTTATGGGTCAAAGCTTTCACTTTGTTGATTTTCGTGATTGCGATCATCTAATTTGATGAATGATGTTTGCAATCAGTTTAAGTTAGTTGTTCTCTTATTCCGCGTGCTGATTCAAATATTTGATCTGGGGTTTAATTGTTGTGTAAAAATATCATCTTTTTTTAGTCTGGGCTTGGGTGTAATTAATCATTGCAGTTTTGCTCTGTTCTGTGCTTTCGGTGTAGTGAAATTCATTCAAAATGGCTTCATGTGAGAATGTGAAAACTAGTGAAGTTGAGAGTCAAGGCCAGCAAAATGTTCATGTTGTGAGAAGTGGTCACTCGAAATCCGATGATGATATGGAGGAGGCGGAGGAAGAAGTGGAGGATGAGGAAGAAGATGTAGATTTCAATCCCTTTTTGAAGGAAACACCTTCTCTGGAGGCTTCTTCTAGTTTGAGCTCTGAAATCGAGGGTTTCGATGTTGATACAGTTGATAGTAGAGTAAATACTCGTGTTACTACTGATGTTAATTCGTTGAAGGTTAATACTAAGTTGCAAAACTCTGATGTTGGAGAATCTGAGCACTGCGACGAGGAAATTGTGATGCAAAGTACTGCCTCCTGTGAACTGGAAAGAGGAGGGGAACGGCAGTTGAGCAGTAGTGTAAAGAAAAGTACGGTTGGAGACTCGAGTAATGCTATACATTCCCTGAAGACGATGATGCATTTGAATGATGATGAAGATGATGCTATCTGCAAGCGTACTAGGGCTCGGTATTCACTTGCCGGTTTTACTCTTGATGAACTTGAGGCCTTTCTTCAGGAAACAGATGATGAGGATGATGTTCAAAATGTTGACGATGAAGAGGAGTATAGGAAATTTCTTGCAGCTGTATTGCAAGGTGGGGATGGTGATCGCCTTTCAAATCAGGAAAATGAAAATGTTGATGATGAAGATGAGGATAATGATGCTGATTTTGAAGTAGAACTTGAGGAGGCACTTGAGAGTGATTATGATGAAGCTACATTGGAGAAGATTCAGGCAGAGGAAAATCAAAGAGCTGGACGACGACCAGAAACAAGGCAAAATAGACGGCAAAAAGCCTCAGCTCAGTATGAAAAAAAGCTTTTGGAGCAGACTAAGAGACCGTTGCGTCCCCTCTTACCAATTTTCCCTAATGGACCGATTACACACATACCTACTCTTAATGGGAAAACTTGGATGCCTGAGGCTTATAAGAGTTCTGTATCCTCTGCACCAGTAGATAGTTTCATCAATGGGTTCACTCCATATCAGATAGGCCAGTTGCATTGCTTGATCCATGAGCATGTGCAGCTTCTTATTCAAATATTTTCTCTTTGTGTGCTTGACCATTCCCGACATCACATTGCATCTCAAATTCAGGGATTGATTCTTGAGATGCTTCAAAAACGAGATGAAGCTATAGCTTGTAAAAGAAAACCATATCCTGATACTTGCTTCAAGCCTCCATATGTCTCTTCATCAGTGCGAAATGAGGTCCCCCTTTTGTGTCACACACAGAACACCTCTAAAACATCTACATTTAATGCTAATGGAGTCTGCTTTTCCACAGATGCACAGATGCTTGATGCTCAAGGTATTTCTAGTCCTGGAAGAAGATACGAACATTATTCTAATGGGCAGTTGTTCTCTTCCTGGGCGCCTTCTTTAAGCAGCCCAGTATTATCCATTCTTGATGTTGCTCCGTTTAATTTAGTTGGAAGATACATGGATGATGTATATTCTGGTATGCCTGAATTTATCCCCCCCCCCCCCCCCCTTTCTGCTTGCTATGCACATCCATGGGATTTGACAAATTTGCAATTATTTGACAGCTGTCCAGGAGCATCGGCAAGGGCAATTGGAGGGTGGTTGTACTGGACAATATGAAAAGGCACCTCTGTTCCCTCTTCCTTGTTGTCCATCTATGACGGAAGCTAATAATGAAGCATCAAGAAGCAGCGCTATACCGGCTGGCTGTATAGCGCCATCACCAGCCTGTCAGCCGCCAGCTAAGAAGACATTGGCTGCTACACTTGTTGAGAAAACAAAAATGCAGTCAGTTGCCTTTGTCCCCAAGGAAATAGCAAAGTTAGCACAGAGATTTTTTCCATTGTTCAATCGAGCATTATTTCCACATAAGCCACCTCCTGTTTCAGTTGTAAATCGGGTTCTTTTCACTGATGCAGAGGATGAGTGAGTTGCATGCTTCCCTGTTCTTTTGTTGTTTGATTGTCTTGACTCTTTGTTAAGCATTCCTGCTAATGAAACTTAAACATTTATTTAAACAAAGAAACAAAACTTGTGAAGGTACATTATTTTTATATTTGAGATTTTTATGCAGATTACTGGCTTTGGGCTTAATGGAATACAATACAGATTGGAAAGCAATTCAGCAACGTTTTCTTCCTTGCAAATCAAAGCACCAGGTAACTTATATCCTCATCTTTATTTGCAGCACTATCCAAGTATTCTTGGTGATCAAACACTAAGCTCCTATTTCATTTTATGCATTTACTTTCTTCAGATATTTGTTAGGCAAAAGAATCGATGCTCATCTAAAGCGCCAGAGAATCCCATAAAGGTATCTGCCCATCTTTCGCAAATCAAAGATGAACATATTTACCTTTGATATCTATTTGAGTTAGGTTTTATCTTTTTATTCATCAATGAATTGTATAAATTAATTATGGTGTCCCTCATCCTTCACCTATTAAGCACCATGGTTCTCAAATATTTTAATTTTCATATTTTATTATAAAATTGGACCTAAGCAAATTTGGGTGACCTTTTTTTGTTCCATACAGCATCATGTTTGTTTTGATTGTCAAAAGAACTATGGTTTTGGAGTGCTAGTTTTTAATGGTTAGAACTTAAATATAGTGGGTGTCCAAAGTAGTGATGTGATTTATTATTAGGTTTATATTGCATTGCAAGAGGTGGTCTTTTGATTAGATTGTTCTACTTGAAAAGTTACATCCTAGGAGTTAACTTGCATTATAGCTCCTTGATTGCTGACCTATTTACTTTTTATTTGCAAGATTTTACGTATAAGAAATATTTTGGTACCTTGTGCAGGCAGTTCGGAGAATGAAAACCTCTCCTTTGACTGCAGAAGAGATACAAGGTATTCAGGAGGTAATCTCTTAATCATTGTGTACTATTTATGTCTCGTCGTCCTTTGGTTATAATCTTGTAATTCCAAGTATGATTTCAACATTGGCAGGGGCTCAAGGTTTTTAAACTTGACTGGATGTCTGTCTGGAAATTTATAGTCCCACACAGGGATCCATCCTTGCTTCCCCGGCAGTGGCGCATAGCCCTTGGAACTCAGAAGTCGTATAAACAAGATGCTGCCAGAAAAGAGAAGCGGCGAATATATGAATCAGAAAGACGAAAGTGTAAAGCTGCCAATTCGAGTAATTGGCAACATGCAACTGATAAAGAGGTTTGTTACTAATTTGAAGTTGGAAACACGTTCCCATTTTCTTCTTCACATTTTCACCTGTTATTCGATTCACCATGTATGATCTCTGAAACATGAATGATTAATCTGATAGCTCAAAGACTGTAGAAAATCTGAATATTTTGTAAATAGTTGTATCAATGCATTGATGTCCACCAAGACTTGAGCTTCAAAATTGCCGATCTCTTTGTTGCTTGGCTAAAGCTTGATCTTTAATCATCTAATTGATTGCATCATATTGCAGAATAGGATAACACTTTCAGAACATAAAGCGAATAAATTAAAACGTTTAGAAAATTGTAATGAAAAATCGACCTGCATTTTGCAATCTATGTTCATGCAGTGTTCTTGTTTCTAGTTCGTTTATTAACTTTATAAACCATATAGTTTGAATCAGTGTGATACTTGGGGGAGTGTTCTTTTATGAGATGATTAACTTGCTTTCCTTGACTGTAGGACTGTCAATATACTGGTGTAGAGAATTGCAGTAGAGATGATGGCATAGATAATGCAGAAGAGTCTTATGTTCATGAGGGATTTTTGGCTGATTGGAGGCCAGGTATTACCAAGCTCTTTTCATCTGAACGTCCTTGCTCGATCGTTGGAGACAAGAACTTGCCTAATGATATCCCTACAAAAGAGGGTACAAATGTCAGAGAACAGCCCAATAACTATATGTCTGCAGTCACTCGGCCATTGACTGGCCTTAATCAGGGATCTCAGCATGCATTGAATCGTTCCCAGCATCCTTACACCTTTCCTCACTGTGCATCTAATGCATTGCAACCAACCCACCCTGTTCCCAGTATGATATCAAATACCTCCAAATCTCAAATATATTTACGGCCATATCGATCTCGCAAATCCAACAATCTACGGTTAGTCAAATTGGCACCAGACTTACCCCCAGTGAATCTACCACCATCTGTCCGTGTAATCCCAGAATCGGCTCTGAAATTCAATCAATGTGGAGCATACACCAAGGTTTCTGCAACTGGAGTTGCCGTTGATGTTGGAATGCCAAATATAGTTTCTCCATTTTCAGGTTTTGCCAATTCATTGGTGAATAAAACCGATAAAAGCAATCCAACAAGAGAGAATGTCACGAATTCAAACTCAGAAGAATCCAGGGCTATCAAGGACAAAAGTGTTGCAGAAGAAAGAAGTACTTGCACAGATCTTCAGATGCATCCATTGCTATTTCAGGCCCCTGAAGATCGACAACTGCCATATTATCCGTTGAATTGTGGAGCTGGTACATCCAGTTCTTTCAGTTTGTTCTCCGGGAACCAGCCCCAACTAAACCTAAGTCTCTTTTACAATCCACAGCAAGCTAACAACTCCAATGATAGTTCGACCAAATCTTTGAGAATGAAGGAATCTGTTTCAGCATCTTATGGAATTGATTTCCACCCGCTCCTACAAAGAACCAATGAAACAAATAGTGAACTAGTGACTGCATGCTCAATTGCATCAGCATCTGCTGGTTTGGATGGCAAACCTACTACACCCACTCCTTCTGATGCTGTCCAGATGAGACCAGTGATCCATTGCAGCACATTTGCTACCAGATCTAGACCCTCTAGTCCGATTGAGAAAGCTAACGAACTAGACTTGGAGATCCATCTTAGTTCTTCATCTACAAAAGAAAATGCAGCATTAAGTAGGGGTATGACTGCACATCCTACAAACTCATCAGTTAGGTTACTAAATTCTCAAAAAGCAACAGAAACACCCGACACTTTTCATTCACCAGGCAACGAGTTTGTTTTAGGTGGTTGTTCATCAACCGTATCAAGCAAAATCGTTGGCAGATACATTGATGATGCAAGTGACCAGTCTCATCCAGAGATTGTGATGGAACAGGAAGAGTTAAGCGACTCTGATGAAGAGGTTGAAGAAAATGTGGAGTTTGAGTGTGAAGAAATGGCTGATTCTGAAGGAGAAGGTGGTTCTGGCTGTGAGCAAGTTTCTGAGATGCAAGATAAGGTATATCTCCTCTTTCGTGTTATCCTCGGATGCTTCTGAAGTAAGAATATAATTGAGTAGGTATCTAGGTGTAATAACTTGCCTTTCTATGTTTTTTGAAACCTGGTCTTTTCCATTTGCAACAAGAGCATTCTTTCATATCATTTGTGCCGTTCTCTAGCCCTTGTTGTTTCTCAATTCCTACTTCATTGCTTTTTGTAGGATGCCCAAGGTTCCATGACACGAGAAATTGTGACGGATCAAGACGGTAATGATCAACAATTGGAATTAAGCATCCATGGGAGCTCAGAGAACAATGTTTGTGGTCCTGAAAGGGGAAACCCGTCTTTTTTGAAAATGGGTTCGACAGGTCCAATGAAGGATAAAAGCAGTTCCTGGTTGAGCTTAGATGCATCTGCATCAAACCTTGCTTCACATGCAAAACCTAAGAATGAAGCGAGTACACTCAGCAAATGCCCTCCTACTAAAACTTCAGCTTCACATCGTCTCAACAGACCTTCGAAGCAGGCAACACCAAGCACAAGAAAAGTTTTACCACCGGAGCATGCAGTAGATATGGCAGAACAACTCAGCTTGGGTCCTCTATCAATTCCAACATTGAGGAAACCAAGAAAACGTGCTTGTCGGACTAATAAAACCGCAAATGCCGGTACAAGTTCAGGGAACTCAAAAAACGATGCTAAAGACATTGGTTAGTTAAACCAACATTCTCATTGCTGGCGATGGTGATCGAGTTGCTTATTCCCGGGATGCTGCCAACCCAATTATAAACTGAGAAAGGTCTGTCTAATAAAAAAGAGAAAGATGATCGATCCCCTCCTTCGCAGGTTTATGATCCTGTTTTTGTATGCCTGCTTCCGGGTCCATAAAGAGAGCCCTCAACCAGGATTTTGCATCTCCAGTCTTCATTCTTGCTGTAAATAGTAAGCTATAATGCGATGGCATGGGCAAACTAAGTGCCCAGAAAATTTTTGCTTTGTATTGATTTTGAAAACGATATCATCAAATTCATGCAAGTGGGGTCGTATATGTTTTAAGCAAGTTTATTTGTCTCCAAAGTGTTTGAAATTTGATTCTTGTGTTTTAAGGACCTGATTTACCGAGACGGAGCCAGGATTTAGGGTTGGGGCAAATTATAAATGTTTTAAAGTGTGGGGGGCAAATTCATAAATAAACTAATTTTTAAAGAAGTTTAAATAGGAGGACAAAAGTGAGAAAAAAAATCCCATGTAGTTCCGTCTCTGAACATGACACTGATACTTTAACGACTCGATTAGAGCATTTCCGTTTAAAATACGAGTTGGAGCGCCTTTCCTTATGAATCTGTCTGTTTCACCACCTTTTGTTTTTTAAATAAAATTAGTCTTTTGAATAAAAAAATATTCAGAGAAAATTTTATCACGTTTAAAGATTCAATTCGATTCAACTTCAAATATAGTCGAAATCCCTTAATTTTAATTGAAGTATTAATACCTTTCATCTGTGTATCACATAAATTACATTATATATATACGTGGTGGAAATAACTAAAAAAATTACAATTACTTCGGAAAAAATTTGTTTTAAAAATAAACAAACAAATATTGTGTTGATAAAAACTAACATAGACTCGATTCTTGGATCGGGAGATCTTGTCAAATAATCTCAATTCTCAACACAACATCAGAAAAACAAAACTTTTAATATTATTAGCAAATTTAGGAAAATAAGGAGAAAAATATCCTATTAATGTATAAAAGAAGAACCCAAAAAAATAGTGATGGAATATATATAAGGATTTATATCTAATACGGTGACGGTGAAAGCTTTTAGTTTTTACAAGCACTTTAGTTTAGGGTTTAGAGACTTGGTCTAAGATGTAAAGTTTATGACTTTAGGTATATGGATTTAGAATTTAAGGTTTAGGTTTTAGGGTAATATCAGGACGGATCTATACACAAGGTGGGAGGGGCAATTGCCCCCTAAATTTTATGGGTTAATTATATTTTAGTCCCTAATAATTTTAAAACCATTACAATTAAGCCCTTTTTCCTTCTTTGCCCCTCGCAAAATTTTTATGGTTTATTATTTTTTAGGACCATGTAATCTAAAATTAATAATATTAAACTTTGACCCCTCTTTTTTAGTTTAATTATTTTTCGAGACCTTTCAAACTTAAAATTTATGTAAAATTAAACCTAAAATCCCTTAATTTTTACGATTTAATTACTTTTTAAGACCTTATTATTTCAAAATTAACCGGTCTGCCCCCTCGTAGTTCAATCCTAGCTCCGTCCCTGGGTAATATGTTAAGGATTTAGGTTTTAATCTATAAACCCTAAACCTTAAATTCTATTCACAATCACTAAATTATAAATTACTAAACCTAAACCCCTAAACCTTACCCCTAAATTGAGTCCTTAAACCTCAAAATTAAGGCGTTTGTAAAAAATTTTAATTTCCGCCGCTAATATATTAAATTATTATCTTATATTTAATTCTACGAATTTATGATTTTATTCAGACCGTTGATATAAAAAGTAAAAAAACCTAACATCGGTCACCTTATCACTCTATTAGCTCATGTTGGTTTTATGTTAATGATTGATTTTCTTGCTAGACAAACAAAATTTGTCACTCTTTGCTTGTTTTTCTTTAGCTTCATCTTTTCTATCCGTTTGCATTGCATGGAAAATTGAAAGAAAAAAAAACGAAATTATTGGTCCTCTTTACAGCACAAATATTTGTCTTATAGTTCATATTTAGATAATTAATAAGCACCGTTACTTTTTAGACTCACACCTTATAGATAAAACTGTTTAAACTCAAATCTCTTAAGATAAATTTATTCTCTTTGCTCATTTTCTTGTGTTCTGGTGGCAAAAGTAGATGCTTATAATCCCTTGGGACCCGAGTTCGAGCATCAGTAATGCATGTTGTGTGTGTCGTCTTTGAAAAGACTAAAAAAGTTGAACAGATGCTACCTTTGCATCACATCAACATATTAAAAAAATAGTATCTTCTTTTCTATTGGGATCACTTATTGAGTTCGATTATTTTAAATTTTTTATTAAACACGATTGATTAGATTTTTTTTACGTGATCATGATTATATGATTATATAATATAATAATAAACTACATCAATACTTTAACAACTAATAATATTATCAATTTAACTTCTTAATAGCATTACAAAATGAAAGAGACCAAATCATGCCAAATTAAAGTTGATGATTGAATTATTCATAAAAAAATCAAGTTTTAACATAGTATAGGGACTAAAACTAGAATTAGACCATTATAAACTAAACATACAACCCAATGGTGGGATCTTACAATTTGCAAATAACCCCCCTGTGCTAAACAGGCACCTAGCAAATTGACGTGTCAAATTCATGGTTGATTTCTACGGTTCTTCTTCATCTCAAGCCCACCATAACTAGTGTATACATCAGTTGTCAGGGTTCATATTTCTGCCGCCAAACCTCTGAAAATTACCCAGAAATCATATGTCCAGTTTCTCATCATCAGGCTATTGAAATGTTGGTCATCAGATTGTTCAGACTTGTTTTGACATCTTAGATAACAAAAACATTTTGAAAAATTGTATCTTTTTAGAGTCACAGCCAGTTTCTGTATGATTTAAATTTTGGATTTTTATGAGATATTGAGTGAGTTCATTACTGAATTATGGATCAATAAATAAAGTGTACTGTTTTAGATTTTCTGTGAACTCTGTTTTAACTGCAACCATTCTCTTTCTGTTCTGACAACTCAACTCAGCCATGGAGCTGAGTTTGCAATTGCAGAGTCCTTCGAGTTATAAAATTGTGTTGCATCACACCAATGGCTGCTTCAAGATCAAACCTTTTCTGGGTTCTAGACAGGTGATCTTTTTCTTGTGTGTGTTTTTGTCTGATCAGTGTTCTTGTTTGGTTTTTGATAGTGGAAAGGTTGGGTTTTTAGTGTGTATCTGGTTGAAAGATTCTTGGGTTTCCTTTTCTTAATTGAAATAAGTTAGTAATTATATGTGTTCATTACATGTTTTCCATTGCTTTTTAGCTGAGTATATTATTTTCCCTGAAAATATCTCATTTTTTTTCATAGTACTACTTGCTGTGGCAGTATCATTCATGTTTGTTACTTTGTAGCGATACTCTGGTTAATGGTTATATGATTTAAAGTAGAATTGTATCGGGATCTCGTTTCGCCTTGAATGCTTGTTCAAATTTTGATTTAATGGTTGCAGTTTACCCCATGGCATAGCGAGTTCGGAGCCAACAGTCCTTCACATAGAATTACTGCTAGTTCAGCTGGTTTGTTGTTGCCATCTGATGTGCTTTGGTTTTAGTTTAATGTTTTTTATATCGAATTGTTGGTTAAAAGTTTTGAGTTTGTGTGTAGATTTTTCAAAGAGGAGACCAAGAAAATCATCTAACCGGAGCAATAAAGGTCCAACTCCAAAGGGTTTCAACTCGAAAACACAAGGAGAAACAAACACGCAGAAGAGGAAGCCGAAGCTAAATGGTGACAAAGAGGACCCTAGCATTTTCGCATCGACTGAGTCTGCAGAGCCTAACAATATTGAAGTTGAATCAAAGGTTGCTCTTGAGGATGAATCAAGCACTCGGAAGAGGAAGCCAAAGATTAATGGTGACAAAGAGAATTCTAGCATGCTCATATCGGTTGAGTCTGCAGAGCCAAACAACATTGGAATTGAGTCAAAGGTTGCTCTTCAGGAGGGATCGATCACTCAATTTTATCAAAAGAATATGATAGATGAAGGTCAAAAGGAGGAGGCAACAGAGGATTCAACATCAGTGGGAAAAGAGTTAGATGCTGATATAAACAACTTGAATGTGGTAAACAGCAGTATACGGTTAGATGTTGCCACAAGCAACCTGAATGTGGGAAATGGAAGTGTAGGCAACCTGAATGTGGTAAATGGTACGAGCAACAGAAATGCGGTAAATGGTATGAGCAACCTGAATGTGGTAAATGGTACGAGCAACCGGAATGCGGTAAATGGTATGAGCAGCCTGAATGTGGTAAATGGAAGTAAAAGTAAGATTCTTGAAGATGTTACCGGGATAGAGAAGAAAGAAATAGCTTCGGAGAATGGCGCGAGTATACCAAGAGATGTCATCTCTGAAGAGAAGCATGTAGATGGTACAAAAACTGATGGAAATGGTGCTCTGAAGATTGAAATTGCTCAGGCCGATGAAGAAAGAGTTGAAGATAATTCTCTACAATTGAAGTTGGAGATGGAAATAAATTTGCGTAAGCAGGAAATAGAGGGGCTTGCAAAGGAAAGCTTCTCGAGTGGGGACAAACTTTTTGCTTATCCTCAAATTATAAAACCTGATGAGGACATAGAAGTGTTCTTTAATAGGAGTTTCTCCCCTCTGAAAGATGAACCCGATGTTCTGATCAAGGGATCCTTCAATCACTGGCGATGGAGATCATTCACTACAAGGTTGAATAAGAGCCATCTCAAAGGGGATTGGTGGTCTTGTGTGATTCATGTACCTAAGGAAGCTTACAAGATGGATTTTGTGTTCTTTAATGGGAAGAACAGTTATGATAATAACGATGAAAATGACTTTTGCATACCTATCGAGGGTGGAATGGATAAGCTTGCATTTGAAGATTTCTTGGTTGAGGAGAAGCGAAGGAAGAAAGAGCAACTTGCGAAAGAGCAGGTTGAAAAGGAAAGGCAAGAAGAAGAGAAAAGAAGAGTAGAAGTAGAGAAAAGAAGAATAGAAGTAGGGAAGGCAGCAAGTGAAGCAGATAGAGAACAAGCGAGAACCGAGACTGAAAACAGGCGAGAAACATTGCAACAATTGTTGAAAAATGCCGCTCGATCAATTGATAATATTTGGTTCATAGAGCCTAATGAATTCAAAGGGTCTGACGAGGTCAAGATACATTATAAAAAAAGTTCAGGTCCTCTTGCTCATGCCAATGAGCTTTGGATTCACGGCGGGCATAATAATTGGAAGTACGGATTAACAATTGCAGAAAAGCTTGTCAGATCAGAGAAAGAGGGTGATGACTGGTGGTACGCAGAAGGTATGTTTAACCATATATTTTCCATTAACTTTGTGCTGATATGGTATGATTGAAATCTTCATCATCCTCAATATGTGCTCTTACTTTATTTTGTTTGCATTCAATGACGTAGAGTAGTCACATAATGTTTAATGCTTCTATCTTGGGGCTCTTTAATGTCTTTCGATTTGGCTTTGTAGAGAACCATTTTATTCCTTTTAAAATGTAGTTGTTCGGACCATCATATTATTGAGATGGAATTTTTCTACAGTTGTTATACCAGATCAAGCCCTTGTGTTGGATTGGGTTTTCGCTGATGGACCACCTAAGGTTGCCACTATCTATGATAACAATAATCGTCAAGACTTTCATGCCATTGTCCCAAAAGCCATTCCTGGAGAGATGTACTGGGTTGAGGAAGAACAGAAGATATTCAGGAAGCTTCAAACGGAGAGGAAACTAAGAGAGGAGGCCAGTCGAGCCAATGTCAGTTTCCATGAAACTATATTCTTGTGCTCCAGACTTCCAGTTGAATAGACTATAAAAAAATTAAGATGTTAATTTATCCCACTTTGCTGATTTATTTTTCTTACTCTTCACTTGTCATAGGCAGAGAAATCAGCACAAATGAAAGCTAAATTGAAGGAAAAAACTTTGAAGAGATTTTTGCTTTCTCAGAAGAATGTTGTTTATACTGAACCTCTGGATGTTCAAGCAGGGAGGACAGCGACGGTTTTCTATAATCCTGCTACTACTGCTCTAAATGGAAAACCTGAAGTATGGTTCACATGTTCATTTAATCGTTGGACTCACAATATTGGACCATTACCGCCTCAATTAATGTTGCCTGCAGATAACGGTTCTCATTTAAAAGCCACTGGTAAATTGAGTGAACCTTCTCAGTTTTATTAACATGTAGAATAAAGCTTTTCTTTATCTCCTCCGCTGCAGATAACTTACTTCTAATTATTTGCCTAACTTATGCATATGTGATCGTCCATTGTTGCTCTATATCATCTTGTTAAGTGACATGTGGTGTTCTTTTTGTATTTTGGCTTTTACAGTATTAATCTTTGTATTAATGTTGCATTCTTGATGTGCCTGCAATTAGAGGTTTTCTCTACTTTTGAATGCAAAGACTTACTTTGTGTGTCTTTGCAGTCAAGGTTCCGATGGATGCATATATGATGGACTTTGTTTTCTCCGAGAGGGAAGATGGTGGAGTTTTTGACAACAAAGGCCGTATGGATTATCATTTACCTGTTTTTGGAGGAATTATGAAAGAGCCACCACTGCACATTGTGCATATTGCTGTTGAGATGGCCCCCATTGCAAAGGTACCTTTTCGACATTAAGGGAATTTCGGTTTTAAAATTTTCCATTGCACTTTATCTATTAGAAGGTTTTTCTTTTGCTTATTATGAGTCTGTTCAAATTCTTTAAGCTGGAAGAAGGACATTCAGACATGTTGCTCTCTTGATCTGATACGAAAAACTTTTTCAGTCTGCATATTTTTCTCAGTTGCTTCCATTTTATAACTTTGCAGGTTGGAGGCCTCGGTGATGTTGTTACTAGTCTGTCCCGTGCTGTTCAAGATCTGAACCACAATGTGGACATCATTTTCCCGAAGTTCGACTGCTTGAACCTTAACCATGTAAGCTTGCTGCCACGTTAGCCCAATATTTCAGCTTCATTGTCTTCACCTGAGATATTTCCTCAATTTCCTTAACTATAGACTCTTTTGATTTTCGTTCGTGTACTATGCATACTGTTTCTGAGCTAGTATGTGGTGTTAGCTATTGCATGAGGTGGCTGAAGTACAATTTTCTTTTAATATCAGGGAAAGATTGTTGCAGAAACATTTCCCTATTGCAGAAATCTTATCGCACATCTGCTTCTTACAGTGATTCATTCATATCTTAGCATTCAAGAATGAAAAAAGGGAAAATCATTCATCTGTTTTCATTTTTATCGGACTTGTCTTTTTAATTCATCTGTCAAATGGATGTTTTTTGATGTAGGTGACAGACTTGCATTACAAAAGAAGTTTTTCTTGGGGTGCCACTGAAATTAAAGTTTGGTTTGGTAAAGTGGAAGGCCTTGCGGTTTACTTTCTGGAGCCACTAAATGGGTGGGTAATTTTTGTACTCCCGGTGCACCTTGCGGAATCAAAATGTTTCATTTTGTTAAACAAATTACAATAATAAGATTCCTCTCGTGCACTGTTTCTTGCAGATTCTTCTCGAAAGGGTGTGTTTATGGTTGTGGAAATGATGCACAGAGGTTTGGTTTCTTTTGCCACGCCGCTCTCGAATTTCTACACCAAGGTGGTTTTCACCCTGTGAGTTTACGTTTCAACCTATAGATCTGGCTTAAATATTTAAATGCACAATGTGTGGCATCGAGTTAATTGCCTATATGTATGATGGTGTTATTTTTCCGAGCTAATGTAAAGCGCATCTTGATTTTTCTGTTCGGATCTATAGGCCATACAATTCATTAAGTGTGCTTAACCCTTGGCAGGATATCATCCATTGCCATGATTGGTCTAGTGCCCCGGTTGCATGGCTGTTTAAGGACCATTATATGGATTATGGTCTTCACAAATCTCGGGTTGTCTTCACCATACATAACCTTGAATTTGGAGCACACTTCATCTCGAAAGCTATGGCATTTGCTGACAAAGCTACAACCGTATGTAGCTAAATTTTTTACTTCCTGAATATCTATGTTTTCCAGAAGCATACAAGTATACACATTATTTTAAACATAATGTATTTATGATGAATTACACATGACATTTATTACTTTAATACGAGATAGTTTGAGGTCTTTTATCCTTCAGAGTTGCTACGATAGTGTCCGAGTTGATTCTTATTCATATGATGCAGGTTTCACACACATATGCAAAGGAAGTTTCTGGAAATCCTGCGATTTCTCCTCATCTCCACAAGTTCCATGGAATATTAAACGGAATCGACTTAGATATTTGGGATCCCTGTAACGATAAGTTCATTCCTGTAAGTAGATAGACCTGTATTAAGTAAATATGGTATCTATGAGCTTTTCCTCAATCCATAGAAGAGAAAACGAAAAAAAAAAATGTTATACATCTTTGGATTTCTATTTTCTTGCTACATATTTAGATAAGGAGACCTGAGACCTTTTTCTACAGAAATTTCCATCGTTCTTTCCTATTGAAGATACCGTTTAGGGCCGTATTTTGTCAAAAGTGCTATGCCTTGATCATATAACAAGCAATAATTAGTGATACATGCAGTATTCTAGATCAACTTTAGTACTTAATACTCTATAAAGAAAAAGTGTAAAATGGGCCTCTAGAGCGTTTTACTTGAAGCTTTTCTCCTGTTTTTCCTGCTATTGTTCTTGATTTTTTATGCCTTTTCGTTACAGATATCTTACACTTCCGAAAATGTTGTTGAAGGCAAACGAGCTGCTAAGGAAGCCTTACAGCAAAGGCTTGGTTTGAAAAAATCTGATTTTCCTTTGGTCGGAATTATTACACGTTTAACTCATCAAAAAGGAATCCATCTTATCAAGCATGCGATTTCGCGCACCTTAGAACGCAACGGACAGGTTATCCCCCCCCCCCTATGAGCTCATATAGAATCATACACTCAGTTTTATAAGAGTCCGGACTTCCTCTGTAGCGACATTAATGTGATTGGCATGCACCACGGATTATTGCGTTCTTACAATACTGCAGGACTTTTAGTTCGACCAATTCTTTTTCCTTCCACTATTAATGTTTGGATTATTTCTTCTACTTAATGCATCTTCATAAGCAAATGGTGGAATTTTCATTTCTGCAACAGGTTGTATTGCTTGGATCAGCTCCGGATCCTCGCATCCAAAATGATTTTGTAAATTTGGCCAACAAGCTACATTCATCTCACGGGGATCATGCTCACCTTTGTTTGACTTATGATGAGCCACTTTCTCACTTGGTGTGCACTCTTAAAGTTCATTTCTATGTATTATTATTCCCTCGATGAGTACTTTTATTTCGATTGTTCATGCTGTTCTTATTACAGATATACGCTGGTGCCGATTTCATTCTAGTCCCTTCAATTTTTGAGCCTTGTGGACTGACTCAACTCACAGCAATGAGATATGGTTCCGTACCGGTTGTTCGTAAAACGGGAGGTACATACTCGTCTTAAGCCTGTAATTTTGATATCTTTATTCTTCTGTCTTGATTATCGAGTCATGTTGATACAATGATCTCTTCTTGCGACACTTGGATGTATACAAGCACTATGAATGGTGTTTCGGTTTCTCTTACTTTTTATACAATTTTCGTACGAGTTCCATTGAATTTGTTGTTATTATTAGATGAATCTCTCAAAAGTGTACTGACATTGTGTTTCGGTTTACCTTTTATGTAAGGACTATATGACACTGTATTCGATGTCGATAACGATAAAGCTAGAGCAGAAGCACACGGTCTTGAACCAAACGGATTCAATTTTGACGGAGCTGATTGTGGTGGAGTTGACTATGCCCTCAATAGGTGAGTTCATTCTTGGCACCGAAGTTGGTAAAACCCGTTTGTTCTATTATCATTATTAGTTAGTTTCCAAGTTTCCATTTCCCTGTTCTTGTTCTACCATATGTTTTAGTTTCCAAACATTGCGATGAGTTCGAGTTGAATTTATTGTTCATTGATATTCTAGGGCAATCACGGCTTGGTACGATGGTCGGGATTGGTTCAACTCATTGTGCAAGAGGGTGATGGAGCAAGACTGGTCGTGGAACCGGCCTGCACTGGATTATATCGAGCTTTACCATGCGGCTAAGAAATACTAGAACAGAAGCTGGTTAGTCAAAAAGGATACAACAGTTCAATGGCCATACTTTTAGCTTTAAAGAATTTTACGTCCATTTTTGTGTAGCATAAAGCCATGCCCTACCTTCAAAATAAAGCTAAGTTGTATCATTCTTGAGACCAGCCCCTATTTTCCAACTGTTATTGATCCGTGTATCTGTCGAGCGAATGGGGGCATCGGAGATTGTGTTCCGGGACACCCTCCGACACTTAAACCGGAGTAACGATAGAGTCAAAACATTCGACTATTATACCTTGTCCCGAAAGTTATCTTAGAGGCTATCCCTTTGTCCTGAGCCAATAGGGCTGTACAAGGACCAATTTGTTGGCGTTTCAGTACGTGCATGTCACTCTTGGTTTGATGCACATGTCTAGGTTTGAAAAGTTATTATATTTTGTGTTATTCTCTCGACAACATCGTGCGATTATCGAACTCTTAATCTTATTTACGTGCGATATGATACAAAATCGAAATGAAGCACGACAAAGTTGCGATTTAGTTACTATAAACCACATTAATGGAATAATACTAATATGTTTTCCCTTGTTAGGCCGAGTAGTAAAAAGTTCGATATTATTTAAAGAATATCTTGAGCTTTAAAAGAAGTAAACCTCAAACTTGGCAATTGGCATAGCTTTTTTCCACTCATGGACTGCACTCTGCTAACGCCGAACGAGCTGAGTTTTTGCTGCTGTGGATTGGGGATAAGGTTACGGGAATCAGTGAAGTTGCTCAGTCCCAATCACAGGCCAGTCTTTTCAGTGATTTGCAAAGAATATAGTCATGAAAATAAGTCAAGCTTTTATTAAGATAATGGAATGATATGATTGATACGATATAAATATTTCGAAACATTCTAAAATTTAAGAATTAGTTGTGTAAAGTAATGAAACCCCACATTATAAAATCAACTCTCCCACCATTACAGACATTTAGAGGTAAGTTAATAGATTGTTTTCGATTCATAAAATTCGAACTCGAAATCGAAACTTTTGCAAAGATAATATAGTCATTTACTCATCATAATGTAGTCATTTTCATTTACTATTTGTTGCTGTGGTTGTCATTTTCCCCATCTGTTATTGCAGAGTACTATCTGTGGGGGTCTTGAAATCTGTGATTTTCTTTGGAAGTATTCATATTTTGTTTTTTTCACAGCTTCTCTTCCCTTTCCCTTGGTTGGTTTTTGAGGTTAAACAAAAGTAACCAATTTGTGATATCTTTGGGGAAACAAGAAAAGGTCTGGTTCTTTTGGAAGGTATTGAAGCAAAGGCAAGGTAGATTCCTGATATTATTCTCTTACATCTCTTCCTCTTTTTTATTCCCAAGAAACAAACTCAGATTCGGTGGAGCAGTATGAGCGACCGCTTAAAGTGCCTACTATCTACTTTTATAATTTTATAGATTATTCAGGTGACAATCTAATAAGTTAGTGGTTGCTCTTTATTTCGTTTTAATTATACTTATAGTGCTTTTTTAATAAAAATAATGTGTTTGATAAATTTTAATCATGTTTCTGTGATCTAGTAATGAAATATTAAACTAAGGATTAATATCCTATACACTGGCGGCGAAAATTAAAAGTCTCCACAAGCGTCTTAGTTTTAGGGTATAGGGAGTTATTTAGGGTATAGAGTTTAGAGGTTTAGGTGTAGGGGTTAGAATTTAGGGATAGTTGTTTCAATTTAAGGAACCATAAACCCTAACCTATAAACTCTAAATTATAATCATAAACCTTAAATTGAACCAATTATCCCTAACTTCTAACCCCTACACCTAAACTACTAAACTCTATACCCTAAGTAAGTCTATATACCCTAAAACTAAAATTCTTGTGTAAACTTTCAGTTTCCACCGCCTGTGTATAGAATATTTATCCTTAAACTGATTGTTTAGAATAATAGAATATATTTTTGTACTATAAATTTTATTTTTGAATTTCGTTCAAAATAGTAAAAATATCTGAAACGGCTCTGCTTAGATTTCTACTACTTACAAATACTTTATTTATATGAAAGGCCAAAGGGAGAGCCACTCTATTCTTCACTCAAGTCTCTCTCTCTTTCTCTAAAAAGTTTTGACTTTTACACTCAAAGATTGGATCTTTTCCTTCCCTTTTTTGCTAGAGCAAAGTGATGGCAGATTTTGATGAAGAAGAAGTAGTATGGTCATATGAAAATGAAGATTCAACTCATTCAAGTCCCACACCGAGGAAACACCGGGAGTGTTCTTCACCTGCATGGCGCCTACCAAGAGCTAGCAGCAACAAGGCTCAGCAATCATCGGCGGCTCCGGTGAGCATCCCCGATTGGTCCAAGATATATGGCAAGCACCATGCACATAAACATGAGCCGCCGAGAAAAGTGTCATCATCATCATCATCATCATGGGGTGATGATCATGAGATGGTGTCATTGCCACCACATGAATGGCTGGCTAGGAAGCTTGCAAGGACTCAAGTTTCATCTTTCTCGGTTTGTGAAGGTGTTGGAAGAACACTTAAAGGTAGAGATCTCAGCAAACTCAGAAATGCAGTCTTGACAAAAACAGGCTTCCTTGAGTGAAAATCAATGTCCACCATGACCATGGCCATGACCACCATCATCATCATGATGACCCCATGTAACCTTTTTTTGCTCATCATGACGGAATAGGGTTTTCAAAAGCTGATGATATGATTTAGCAATTTAGTACAATGGCAACATGATCTGTTACTTTCACCAACTGTTGTTGCTGCTTTTCCCTCTCTTTTGTCTTCATGTATTTATCTCTTCGTACTTCTCATATGTTTTTGTTTTCTTGCTGGTGAAAACACACAAGACAATGTGGCCAGCAGTACCAAAGCATCCAACTCTCGTTATCATGTCCTAATTTGACATGTTGTGCTACATTGGCCACCGCACACATTAGGTGCATTGCTGCCAAGGACAAAACCAAAATCAACAAGCACCTAATAAGTATTCCATTAAAAATTAGAGAAGATAAAACTTAATTTACAAATATTCAAATTAGTATGGACTAAAATTGTCATTAGACAAAATTTAAAACACAAACTCCTCTCATTTTCTTAATAACTATTGATGCATCTCATTTTCTAATTCCTCTACCTCTATCATGCCCCTTTTATGTTCCCACTTCAAAAAAGTGGGTTTAAGGTTTAGAGTTTAGGGTTTAAGGTTAGGGGTTGTGGTTAGGGTTTAGAGAATTAGGAGTAGGGTGTATTTTTTAGGTGTAGAATTTAGGGTTTAGGATGTGGAAATTAGGGTTAGAGTTTAAAATTTAATTTTTAAGTGATTTTCAGTGTGAGACATAGAAGGGAGCATGATTAGGGGCAAAGGATTTTCACCCCTCGTTCGGAGGATGTTTTTAAGAAAGAAAAACATCAACATTTTAATCGAAAATAGTTAACCATATGGATTATTTGGACTAATTAAAGATATTATAAAAGTAGAGGGATCAAATTATGTTAAATTAAAATACATGAGCGAGACTCAAATATGAGTATAATAGAAGGACTGAAACCATAAATTGACCGTATATAAACAAATATCCAAAGGTGATTGAAGTGGGAATAGATATCTTCTTCCCTTCTGGATGTGTCTTGTTTATGCCCACACTAAAAATTAGGTTTAGAATTTAGAGTTAGGGTTTGTGGTTAAGGTTTAGAAAATTTAGAGTACGTGTGTATTTTTTAAAGTATAAGATGTAAGGTTTAGAATTTAATATTTAGAGTTAATAATTAAATTTTATTTTATTATTATTTTTTAGTGTTAAGAACATAGAAATAAGCACAGAAAAACTACAGATAATTTTTATCCGTGATTCTCCCATTATGATGAGAAACGAAACCAAGTGAGAAAGCTTTCGACACATAATAATTTATTCATCTGAACTAGTTGAGATTGCTTTCAGTCCTGTTTGTCACCTTTGTTATCATCATCATCATCATCTACTTCAAGTATCATTTGCTGTTATTTCATCACAACACACCATTTTTGTCAAATGGATTGAATTTTCCAAGTGTTATAGGCCCATAGTTCATGGCTGTCTCCCACTACCATAACTACTGCCACTTTTTACTTTCAGCTTTATCCATTGGTGAAAAAGTGAAGATAATCACCACCTTCTGTTATTTATGTTAGATTATTCTTTTCTTAGTATTTCTTGATGTTAAATCAATTCAATAACCAACATATGTGATAGAGTTACTATGCTATTAGACAGTTGATAGACTAATAGAATAGATTCATTATGACATTAACACCACATGCTAGTATACAGTCACTTTAGTAATAAAATTTTTAAATACGAAGGGTTAAGTTTATTGAATTATTTCAAATTAGGACCAAATTACTAGAATACATAAGTTTCGGGAACTAAAATTATTATTATGGATTATAATTTAAGGTTTATATGTTAGGGTTTAGTTTTTAGGATAATATGGTGAGGATTTAAGTTTTAATCTATAAACCTTAAATTATAACCCTAAAACTTTAATTGAAACAACTATCCCTAAATTCTAACCGCCTACACCTAAACTCTAAACCTTATACCCTATACTAACTTCATATACCCTAAAACTAAGGCGCTTGTGGAAAGTTTCAGTTTACACCGCCTGTGTATAGAATATTTATCCTATTATTATTATTATTATTATTATTATTATTATTATTATTATTATTATTATTATTATTATACCAATCCCTTATTTTAATTTTAATGAAGAGTGACTTATTTGTCACAAAATTTTAATTGAGTAATTTGTTTATTTTTAAATTTATAATTAAATGACTAAATTGTTATATTTAGAAGAAAAGTGACTTTTTATTATATTTAGAAGAAGAGTGATATGTTTACTACTAAATATATAACTAAGTGACATGTGGTGTAATTTACCCTTAAAAGAACTTGATGCCTTGTTCTTTCTAAATCTGGGTTAACTTTACTTCCAAGTTTCCATCTTTTTGTATAAATTTTACATTTTTGAGGGAGAAATCAACTTGGTTGTACCAAAGAACTTGGCACTTTTGCTTTGCTTTGCTAGCTTCTTTGCAGGAATGTTCTTCACCAACAGGTATTTTTGGCATTCTGGGATTCTGTTTTTAATCCTCAATTTGCATAAATGATGCATTTTGGAACTACTTTGATAAGCATGCTTGTAAATTGTGGTAAATTGGTAATCATTGTGGGACAAGCTTGCTGTTGGCTAATTACTTGGATTGTACCAAAACTCTCTACATTTTTACCTCTGCTATTCTTAATCTGCTAGGATAAAAGTAAGTTTGAGGATATTTCAATTCCATTGGTCTTTTTACCTTACTGTAATGAGATGCTGAATTTGATAGCTGAGATTATTCCTTTAAATTGCAATTAGAGCTTTAAATAGTAGTTTAAGAAAGGCCTAATTCTTCTAAAGATTAGTGTCTTTACACCATATGGTACAGTTTCTTGTTGTGTCTGCTGAGAGCTTCTTTTGTTGATGTTTTGGAAAGGTCAGACATTTAAGGTAAACTTTGTTCAATGTTTTAGTTTTTTTTCTTTTTTCAATGGCTTGCTCTATAACATGTGTAATTCAGAATGGTGGATGATACCTGATGCCAAAGGCATTCCGAGGACGTCTAGAACCGAGGATGAACGGCCTGTGGACTGTGATCTACATATCGTGAGTGCTTCTCGTCGGACGTTAGTTCCATTCTAACTTATCTATTTGATTGAGCTTTGAGTAGCACTAGAGGCATTTCGGTGTCTCAACGCTCTATTCGGTAAGCCAAGCTAGTGTGTGTTTTAGTCTGAATTTGAGGTATTGTAATCTAATGTGGCCTTAAATGTGTATAGCTTATTGGTGTACATGGAATGCAGGACAGTTGGTCAAGCAATTTCATATTTGGAGATGAAATTAACGGCTGCTAGGGAAGAACGTGAGACGGTTCCGAAAGACCGTATAATATATGAGGACTTAGAGAATGTCGAATCAACTTCGAAAAGAAAAACGTCTTATGGTTATAGGAATCAATACAGCTTTTAGTAGTCCTAAACAGAGAGATTCTGTGCCTGCTACTTGGTAATTTCCACCCATTCTGCTCTTGCCTTTCCAATCCTTTGTAATTTCCATCTGTTGGTAAACTATTTGACTGTAAATTAGGGAGTAGAAAACTACGGTATCCGGTTGGTCTTTTCTCCGGTTCAATATCAGGTAGCATTCTAGATAAAGCCATCGATGCCGAGGAAAGGGTCCATGGGGACTTTTTGAGATTGGTATGTTGTTATTAGTCGTTACATATATTGAGTATTGAACTCCTAATACATATTTGTAAGTGTGAATAGTACATAGGAGAATATGTAACTGGCCTTTCGATATGCTACAGGGGAACTGTATGCTATGTCGAAGGATTTGGCCACTTACATATCGATAAATCAGTGAGTTCCTACTTGTATTCTCTCTAGTTCAACCCCGTTATATTTGTCCGGTTGATATGTCGAGCTCTAAGGACATTGAGCTTGCACATGCTCAAATCCCAGATACTTAAAGAAGTGTCAAAACTTTGTTATTGCCTCTAGTGATAATAGTTATGCTTGATTTCAGGGATGTACTGCATAAATAGGCTAATGAAGATGTATCGTCGGGATCTTGGTTCATCGGTTTGGATATAGAGCATGTAGATGATAGGATAAAACCGGTTTCGTGTGTACCATTTCATTTTGACTTGACAATGTTTTCCTCACAGATTGTGAATGGAAAGCTCAAGCCGGAAATGTCTGTGTTGCTTCGTTCGAGAGGATTATGGACGTTCACAAACGATGCAACCGAGACAAAATGCTTTATGGACAACAGCATTTTGCTGCTTCCTACTCCATAAAATCAATACATTACACATTTTATGTCTGCAATACTTATTTCTCTTGTTCATACTGCTTTAACCTATGAGTCCCTTGTTGTGGACATAACCGTAAAGCTCAATGGGCTAAAACGGATGATACCTTGTAGGCCGACGTTGATTATGACAGTCGTATGTCACCGTCGATCGTATATCGAATCAGAAGATTAGTAGATAATCTAATAACCGACCAGCTTCTAATGCTGCAAGCACTGAATCATTGATGCTAATGTTACCTAACGTCATTATTTCCAGGCCATGTTTGTTCTCCCTGTTTTCAATCTGCTCTTATTTTATGCTGAAAATCAGAAACTTTGCCACTCAATTTGCATGCTTTTATAAAACAAAATGGCCATGGCAGCTGGGAACTTTTTTCTTTCTTTCAGAAAGTAGCCATTGCTTTTGTGTTTCACCTACAGCCTAGCATATATCTTTTAGGTCCCAAAATCATGCCTCTGATCAAGCAAAACCAAGCTACATGCAGCAACTTTCATATATACATATATATATACACACACACCATTTCCATACATGTATGTACATGAACAGTTCTTTTTAATTGTATGATTCAAATGAAGAAAACTCTGTAAGTAAACATAGTGGTGTGCTGGCATTCATTATAGGCCTCCAAGTGTTTTGCATCTTTTCAGAAAGCTATATATATATACACACACATACATATATGTGTTATAAAGAAGCCTCAAGAGTGACAGAATCTTATCAACTACCCATGTATCAAATTTGTCAAAAGAAGTTGTGGACCTTTACACTAGAAGTAACTGGTAGAAAAATAAAAGATCAATTTCATATTTAAAAATATCTCTCTCACCTGCTACACAAAAGTTACTCTCAATTCAACAAATACCTCCATCCGCAACCGCAATTTAATACTATGGTCGGAATACAACAAGGTTTTTGATTTTCCCTACATGAAAAGGTGTCCTTGAGGTGGAAGGCAGCTCAGCAAAAGATAATGCAGCATGAAACCTCCAGAAAGCTCTTATAAGCTTGCATGCAGCTCCAAAAATGGTTAACAAGAGCTTCAATATACAACTTACTCTACATAACATTCAAAATTAATAAAAAGAGAGGATTTGGTCATTTTTATATTTGACAAAAAGGGTCCAACAATTTATTGCAGATAACATCTATAGGGCCTGAATATGCTTTGAGAAACATATAGCCATAGGGGGACATACCTTGAAACCTTCAACCTTGTATACCATTTGAAAGCAAAGTTAAAACCATGAGCGATCGTACGTGATATTGGCACGGCTCAATCAAATAACAAAACTCTAATCCTTAGAGCGAAGCTGTCCGATTGAACCGCACCAATATCTCGATCTCGCATTCGTATTTCCACTATGCTTTCGATATGGTTTCTCACCTTCTTCCTAGAGAAGAAGTAGAACAAAATAACAAGTGTAAGGATTCATATGAAAGATTAAAAATAGGCAAAATTGGCCAATTTACCTTCAACTTCAAACTTCAACAGACCATGGAAGATGATGAACAATAACTCAATAGAAGCTGTTCTTTCAGCCAGAGAGATTCTCATATATTAAATGAATGAGAGAGAGATGGAAATGGGCATGAAAATGGTGTGGGAAGCATTGAATATGTGCACCAACCCAAGAACAACAAGGAGGTTGAGTACATTAAATATAAAAGTTTTTTTAGAGAGACAATGGGAAAAGCTCACTGAAAAAACACCCTTGAGCTTTCAATTCTGTATTTATGATGAGCCACCACCACCATTATTTGAATTTCAAAATATAAACAAAAGCTTTGGAATAAAGTCCTCGGTTGGTGAACTTCATTTCTCTTTTTAGGTCTTCTTTTAAGAGTTTCTGATTAATTTTTAAGAAGAAATTTGTGTATATAAACAGATAATAACATGTACATATAGCCTGTACAATGTTCCAATGTGCAGGGGACACAATATTTGCAGTTAATGGTGCAAACAATGACTATATCTATAGACTATACGATATAAGGATAGGATCCAGTTACACAGTGTATATAAACAGATAATAACATGTACATATAGCCTGTAGATCGTTGGATGTGGGAAACGGAGGGCTGAAATTAACAGTATAATATGTAAAGATTATCACTTGGGGAAAAAAGTAAAGAGTTAATCTCAGCCATCCATTTTTCCCATCCAACGATCTAAAAAACGTGTAAAACTTAAAGAGTTTTACACTGTATAAGTTGATCCTAACCCTATGATATAGGGAAGCGATGGGATCAAGTTACATGTGTAAAACTCATTTAGTTTTACACTAATCTAGGACCATTGGATGACTGAAATGTATGAATGAAATTAATGGTAAAAAATGTGAAGATTATCACTTGGGAAAAAAAGATAAAGAAATAATCTGGGTCATTAATTACCATCATCCAACGGTTTAAAAACTGTGTAAAAGTAATTGAGTTTTACATCGTGTAAGTTGATCCTAACTCGGGATAGGATCCGTTTACACAGTGTAAAACTCTTTAAGTTTTACACGTTTTTTAGACCGTTGGATGAGTGAAACGAATGGATGAGATTAACAGTAAATATATGAACATTATCGCTTGAAAAAAAAGAGTAAGAAGTTAATCTGAGTTATCCATTCTCCCATCTAACGATCTAAAAAACGTGTAAAATTTAAGAACTGAAGCTGGACCTAAGCCCCTAAACTTTATTTTAGGGTTCTCTAACAGCAAAGGCTTTTTCTAAGGTTCAAGGGTCTAAGTGGCATCTGAGACAGGACCATGGGGTAGGACACAAAGTAAATGAAGATTGACCCATGGGACCCTGAAAGTTTATTACATTGTCTCCAAGAATGCTCTGATCATGTTACTGACAGACCCCATGTTCCAAAATGGTGAATGTATGCTTGAAGCATGTTCCCCTAATAAAAGCAGTGCCGGTTAACAAAGAAACAAATGATAATATTGAAACCAAGCTTTTCTTAAGAAACCCCAATTGGCCAAAAAGATCAAAAGATCCTATGTATTTTGAGTTGCATCTGCTTTTTGATTCTTGAAAATAAGCTCATCAGTTTGTTGTTTCGTTCGAACAGTAAAGAATTCGATGTTTTTTAAGTATTGTCTCAAGTTCGAATCTGATGCCCGACTACAAATACAATATTTGCAGAATCACAGAAAATATAGCAAAAAGAGCCCCTACCATTTTCCAATTGTTTAATGATGAATTGGGTTGGCTACCACCACTTACAGGATGCATGCCTAAGTCTAATGCCAACTTTAATTTTGCTGATAGATAGTGTATTGTTTGATGGTATTTGTTTACCTACTAGACCACTAAAGTTTAGAATTAGGTTATCGACGAACACCGAGTCACTAAATCCTTTAAGCAAGATAAAGAGTTCAAATTATGATGTTATAAGCTCAGACATCTAGATTAGGAGAGTCATCCTATAACGAGTCTTTGCAGTATTCGATCCGAATTAATCAATCAATAAATTAAATACCAAGGATAATAAAAAAATTAAATTAAATTAGCATCTGTATGATTGATTTTTATTAGAGCAAATTATACCAACCCTTAACACAAGTCTCATTAAAAGACTTCCCTAATTTTAATGGATGAAAAAAAAAAAAAGCCAAACAAGCATACAAGCAGACCAAACCCATCACCCTTAAACAGCGAGTAAGCAAAAACCTACAATAAAAGCAAAATAAAAATTGAGTGACTCTAATAAAAATTTTAAAAGTTTAGTGCTCAAAATAAAACTATCTTAAAAAGTTCGGTGACCATTTATGTAGTTTACTCTAAGTTTTATTATATATCTTAAGGTAAACTACATAAATGACTATTATACTATGGGTTTGGATTCGATTTGACCATTATACTTCTAATTGCAGCAATTAAACTACTAAACTATTGAATTGGACTCAATGTGACCACCAACCGTTAAAAACCAACGGAGATAGTGATGTGTCCGTTAGCCAAAATTAGTATAATTTTACATTTGGTCCCCTCTATGTATACATTTTTTCAATTTGGTCCCCTCTATTTACACATTTTATCAATTTGGTCATAATTCTATTTAATAAAATAATTTGATTATTTTATTAGGTGGCGACACGTGTCGCCACTTTATTGGCGGACTTAATCTATACTTTATTAAATATATATTTGATTTAATTAATTAAATTTTCTCCTTCAATAAGGTGATGACACATGTCACCTGGTTGGAGAAGGAAAAATGAAAGCAAAGAGCATAGCACTGGGGGATTCAATCCAGGGCCTTTGGTGTGGAAGTGGCAAGTGTTTACAACTGGGCCAAGTTTTTTTTTTTTTTTGAGTTATAAGCTACAACATTTAATATATGTATTAGATGGTTTTTTAATGCATGGAAAAATGAAGGAGATGTGGTTTTAAGAAATTCGAACATGACATATTTATGATGTATAAAAATATCTAACTCAATTAAATAAATTTAATAATTAAATTAAAGTTAACAATATTTTATATATTTTTTAAATTATAGTTAGTGCACGATTTAAAATCAAACGTTTAAAATTATATTAAATTCATTTAGCGAATTTAAACTCACGAACAAATTTTTAATTTTAAATGTTTGGTTTTAAACTACACTAACTATAATTTAAAAAATATATAAAATATTGTTAATTTTAATTTAATTATTAAATTTATTTAATTGGGTTAGATGTTTTTTATGCATCATAAATGTGTCATGTTCGAATTTTCTAAAATTACATTTCCTTCTTTTTTCATGCATTAACAACCATCTAATACATATATTAAATGGTGTAGCTTGTAACACACAAAAAAACACTTGGCCCAGTGGTAAACAATTGCCACTTCCACATGAAAGGCCTTGGATTGAATCCTCTAGTAACATGCTCTTTGCTCTATTTTTTCCTTCTCCAATCTGGTTAAATCAAATTTACATTTGATAAAATAAAGATAAAGTCCTCCAATGTGTCGCCACCTAATTAAATAATCAAGTTGTTTTATTAAACAAAATTAAGACCAAATTGATAAAATATGTAAATAGCGAGGACTAAATGTAAAATTATATCAATTTTGACTAACGGCCACGTCACTCCCTCCGTTGGTTTTTAACGGTTGGTGGTCACATTGAGTTCAATTTAATAATTCAGTGGTTTAATTATTGCAACTAGAACTATAGTGGTCAAATCGAATCTAAACTTATAGTATAGTGATTATTTATGTAGTTTACCCTATATCTTAACCTATATACAGAAAAATTCAATTGTTGTATGGAGTACAAAATAATAAGCCAAATTGTTTGTTTTATGCATCTCCTTCAATGATCTGTCCATCTCTCCATGTGAATTCATGTCTGAATCTCTCCCACACATATCTTTCGGCAAAAAGGTGACCTGGCCCCCCAAAATACGTGGGAAAATTTCATTAAGAACCTTGAAATTTTAAAAAATATATATATTATTTGATTCTAGAAACTATTTGGAAACTTTATTTTCCCTCTTGTAATTGATAAAATGTAACACTAATATATATTGGATTAATATCCTATGCACTAGCGGTGGAAACTGAAAGTTTCCACAAGCGCCTTAGTTTTAGGGTATATGGAGTTAGTTTAGGGTATAGGGTTTAGGGGTTTAGGTGTAGGGGTTTAGAATTTGGGATAGTTGTTTTGATTTAAGGTTTAGGGTTATAATTTAGGGTTTATAGGTTAGAGTTCAATTTTTAGGGTAATATGGTGAGGATTTAGGCTTTAACCTATAAACCCTAAATTATAACCCTAAACCTTAAATTGAAATAACTATCCCTAAATTCTAACCCCCTTACATCTAAACCACTAAACCCTAAACTCTAAACTAACTCCTTATACTCTAAAACTAAGGCGCTTGTGGAAACTTTCAGTTTCCGCCGCCTGTGTATAGAATATTTATCCATATATATTTATATGTATTTACAAATTAAATTAGAACTCTCAAGATATGAATTGTATACATTCAACTTAAACAAGTGACAAGGAGTATTATAAGAATTTAAACTTATTTTTAAAATAGTTCCACCTACAAATAAAAGTTTCAAAACTAATAAGAAATTGATAAGATATAACAAAATATATTAGTTAAATCACTAATTTTAGAGTGTATTTTTTAGGGCGGTAAAATTTAAAATTTAAAGTTATAATTAAAATTTAATGTTTTAGTGTTGGACATGTAAAAAAATACCGAAAAGTCAGAAGATTTTTCAACTAAAACCCTGCAAAAATATGCTGATATTTATCTCTCCTTCATCATCATTATCACCAGATAAAGCCTAGGGGAGTACAATATAAAGCAAGAGCTAGCATATACCATAGATTTGAACTAAAGTAGCAGGCTACATAGCTTATGAATAGAGAGGAAAATTCAGTACTTAATTGCCATACTTGTGCCAACATAGCAGCATAAAAACACACCTCCTCAGTATGTAAAACCTCGACATTTTCTCCTTGGCCATGGTTAAACACTTGTTCTTCAATCTTTAAAGATTCTCTCTTCTGCAGATTGGCACTACTAGTATGCTCCTGCTGCTGCTGCTGCTTCTTTGTGCTTTGCCCTATTTATATATAAACGTGTATGTATATACGTACGTATGTACGTATTATATACGTATGGAATCAAATTTCTGTGATGGATATTAAATCTCTAAAAAATCAGTAGAACTTAGAAAAGGTTGTTTTCATATGCATGATTATGCTCCGTACGAAGCTTTGATATTGATTTATAAGCAGTGGGATTGTGCCATTATTGGTTTGGCTAGGTGAATGCTTGTGGTTGCTAATTAAAACAACACTTTCTTTCTAATCAGTTAGTGTATATACATTGGAAATTAATGGAAGAAAGAACAGTAACATTTTTCATTCTTTTCAAGGTTTAATGTTACGCACATATAGTATATATAATTAGGGTTAACTATACCATTGACCACCGAACTAATTAGGGATTCTTATTTTGACCACCGAACTAACGAACTCGTCAATCAAACCACCGAACTTATAAAATCAACCTATTTTGATCACCGTCGTTAAAAATCTAACTGTGGAGTGACGGAAATGCCACGTGGCAATTAACGGGAAAATTTTAAATTTACACATTTGGTCCCTGTTATTTACACATTCTTTCAATTTAGTCCTAATTTTAAATTAATAAAATAATAAATTATTTAATTAGGTGGTGACACATGTCAACACCTTATTGGAGGACTTTAATTATTTATATCTAATTTTATTAATTTATTTTCCTCCTCCAAATCCCTCAATTTAGTCCTAAATATTTCAAACTAATTTCACACTAAATATTTCAAATTAATTTCACATATATAACCATAGACCTTAAACCCTAAATTAGTGTTTAAGGTTATATATGTGAAATTAATTTGAAATGTTTTAGGGTTTAGGGTATATATGTGAAATTCGTGTTTAGAGTTATATATGTGAAATTAGTGTTTAGAGTTACATATGTGAAATTAGTGTTTAGGGTTTGAGTTTAGGGTTTATATATGTGAAATTAATTTGAAATGTTTAGTGCAAAATTAATTTGAAATGTTTAGGGTTTAAGGTTTAGGGTTATATATGTGAAATTAGTGTTTAGGGTTTGAGCTTTTGGCTTATAAATGTAGAAACAAATAAGAGATATATATTAAATTTGGTGATTTAAAGCACAAAGTTGTGCTTGGTGCAGTGGCTAAACCATTACTTTTACCCAAGCATTGCCCAAGTTCGATCCACCCACAACGCATGTTGAGGGATTTGGAGGAGGAAAATAAATTAATATAATTAAATATAAATAATTAAAGTCCTCTAATAAGGTGTTGACACGTGTCACCACCTAATTAAATAATTTATTATTTTATTAATTTAAAATTAGGACTAAATTGAAAGAATGTGTAAATAACAGGGACCAAATGTGTAATTTTAAAATTTTCCCGTTAATTGCCACGTGGCAGTTCCGTCACTCCACCGTTAGGTTTTTAATGGCGGTGGTCAAAATAGGTTGATTTTATAAGTTCGGTGGTCTGATTGACGAGTTCGTTACTTTTGGTGATCAAAATAAAAATCTCTAATTAGTTCGGTGGTCAATGGTATAGTTAACTCATACAACTATCATATAACTATTATGTAACCCTTGAAGTTTCAACAAGTATATTATTTGGCTCCTGCAAAATATTTGAAATTTTTTATTTTTCCTCTTGAAGTTTAGAATTTCGCATCAACATCTCTATAATAAGTTTAGACGCTTTTAGTCTCCTACTTCTTCTATAAATAAAAATAAATCCCTATAATTTGTTCATTAATTTTTAGGATAAACTATACCATTGACCACCATACTTTGGTTAATGTATTAAAATGACCACCTTAAAAAAAATCGACTCAATTGACCACCCAAACTATTGAAATTGGATCAATGGGCTAAAGGAAGGTGACATGGCAGTTAAAAAATTAAAGGTATAATTACACATTTGGTCTTTACTATTTACACATTTTTTTCAATTTAGTCCTAATTAAAGGTAAAATTGAAAAAATGTGTAAATAGTAAAGACCAAATGTGTAATTATATCTTTTATTTTTTAATTGTCACGTCAACTTCCGTTAGCCCATTAACGGCTGGTGGTCACATTGATCCAATTTCAATAGTTTGGGTGGTCAATTGAGTCGAATTTTTTTAAGGTGGTCATTTTAATACATTAACCAAAGTATGGTGGTCAATGGTATAGTTTACCCTAATTTTTAAGAGTTTCTTCTATAAGTCGAGTACCATGATTTAAATTTAAGTTTCAAATAGATAGAGTTAAAATTTAAGATTTTGATAAAATTATGTAAACTAAAGTTTATATCATTCCTGTATTAAAAAAAATACTCATATATATAAATTATTTTGTACTTGTTTCTACCCACAATGAAATTAATATTACCCGACTATTTCAACAAAACAGTTTGATCATGTTCAAGATATTTTTTATAACGACTAAAGACTTCAATTACTAATTGTTGCCAAAGACATTTTACCTACTTTTATCGCGACTTGAACTTGAAGCAATTAGTACAAATGAGAAAGTGTTTTTAGTTTATATATAAGAAAAAAAAATTTATATACAAGTTTGTGTATTAAGATATAGCCTTTAGGGATTTAAGTTGTAGAGTTTGAAATTTAGGAATTAAAATTTTTTTAACAGTTTAAAAGTGATTATAAAATTGTATCTTTTTATAGATATTTTTAACTCGTGTCTTTTAAGATGAACATATCCGCTTTTTCACGGGACAATTGTTGGTTAAAGATTTAAGGATTAATGTTTTTGGTTATATTTTTTGCATGGGTGTCAAATATATATATATATATATATATATATATATATATAAATAATAATTTCTTAATGAAATTTTAAAGTTTACTATCCAAATCACAAAATAAAATAAATTTAAAAATAATATAAATCTGAAATAATTTAAACCCAAAATAATGTGAATTTATACCAACTCAAAAATTAAATATCAATTGTAAATTGCTATATCTATGATCACGGCCTCCGTTCAATAATTTCTCCTACGATATTTTTTTCGTAGTTACTTATTTAATTATGTTCTACACCAATCACGGAGTATGACATACTAAAATCTTTCGGAGAAACCTCATTTAGAAGTTATATTAACCTTGACAAAATATGCGTCAAATCTACTTACTCACTAGCCAAGCCTATTAACTGACAAACATAACTACTTTACTTTATCTATCGTATTCTAAGAAGTCTAGATTTAAATAACGGCCAAACCTCCGTATATATACGCACACACGCAGAGTTATAAACTTTTTTCAAGTTAAATAAATTTTGCACAAACCTTTATATTTATATTATAAACTCAAATCCTAAATTACTAAACTTAAACCTTAAATTCTAAACACTAATTTTAAATTCTAAACCCTATGATCCAAACCCTTAAAACTAAAAAACTTTTACACGAAAAATTATTAGATGAGTTTAGCTCACCACGCCATCCATGGTCCCATCCAATAGCATTTCTCCATGTTATATTTTTCTAATATAAATTTTTATCTCTTTCGTACATGTAACTAAGGAGTGGGTAGTTATTTTAAAGTTACATTGAAATAACCTAATATTATTGGATGTACGAGCCAGGTCCATCTAATAATTTCTCTTTTTACTTAAATCCGAATTCGTTAAATGGTATTGACCAGTAAGCAAGCCCATACACATTCTAAACCAAGTCCATATATTGTGTTCATGGCAGCCCATTGGAACCCTAAATTCAATTAAAAAGCCTAAACAGGCTTTGTTTCTTAAACTTACCCGCGTTAGATTCCTTGTTTCGCCTCCAACTGAAGTATACCCTTGAAAGGTTTTCTTGTCGTCGCCTCAAAAATCTCCTCTTTTTCTTATATATATATATATTCTACTATATTTCTTATAAATTTCTTTGCTTGCAATTCTCTTCTCCAGCGATCATCAAGCAATTGGGTTATTTTTCTGGATTGGGACCCTAATTTTCCCCTGTCGTTTCTTGTTGGGTATGTTTTCTGAAAGTTCTGTTCAACAAACTTTTTTAATATGATTTTGCTTCTTGTTTTTGGAAAGAGAGAAAAAAAATTGAGTTTTTGGCGTTGTTTCGATGTTTGGAATTCGCAGGTGATATAATCAGGTGTTGAATTTTGCAATGGCGAAAAGTTCCTTCAAGCTTGAACATCCTTTGGGTTAGTTCGTCGATCCCCTAATCTTTTTCTGTAATTTAAGTTCTTATTGACTGAATTTCTGTTAGATTTGATTTGGGCATATTTTGTTTTTATCTTTTTGGTTTGAAATTTTGATCTTTTTTAACCAATATTGATTCTTGTTCTTAATCTGCTATCTTGATGTGGAAATTTTAGAAAATTGGTATTTTTTCGCGTAACATTGGATCAATTTGGGGTAATTTGATTGTATTGCTTTCGAACTGAATGAATCTTTCTTGATCGAGTTCTTGAGATGTTCATAGTTCCTATAAATTAGCTTGTTTAGGTTGTCCTGATATTATTCCAATTCTCAGTCCGCTTGTGCTGTGTTGCTGTCCCTACTGCTCCTATTCTTTGATCCGATTAATCGAATAAAATTTTGTTAATTCTCGTATTCGTTTTTTGAAAATTTCTAATTCTCAGAAAGGAGGAAAGCTGAAGCCGGTCGCATCAGGGAAAAGTATCCGGACAGAATTCCTGTAAGAATAATCGATTCTCGTCTATCCTTTCTGCTGAAAACCTTTTTATGGTGTATTGGTCTCTTAATATTCTTCGAATATAATTGGCAATCGTGCAGGTTATCGTGGAGAAGGCTGAACGAAGTGACATTCCCGATATCGATAAAAAGAAGTTAGTAGCATTTTCCCATTGTTTATATTGAAGTTTCACTTGTTATAGTATGACCTCAAATCGCATTTTTTACAAAAGCTATTCAATTACTTGTTGGTATGTTTGTGAAGTCTTTGGCTATGATGCATTGGAAGAGGATCGATCGATATTTTTTACTTACCGAATGCACTTTGTAGTGAATGATGTCTCGTGTAAGGATAGTCCTACTCATTTAGAGGTCAATTTTCCTTTCTGATTACGGCTTCAGGTATCTTGTTCCTGCTGATTTGACTGTGGGGCAGTTTGTTTACGTTGTCCGTAAACGGATTAAGCTTAGTGCTGAGAAAGCTATATTTGTCTTTGTGAAGAACACTCTCCCGCCTACTGGTGTGTTACCATGTTAAAGCTTCAGCCTTCGAGTATTACATCTTTCCCATTCTATTTGCGAGGCTGATCTCTTTATTTTCGTTGCAGCTGCCTTGATGTCTGCGATTTACGAGGAAAACAAGGACGAAGACGGTTTTCTTTATATGACTTACAGCGGAGAAAACACATTTGGTTCCCCTTTGCTTTTAGCATAAGGCAATGCAATACTGTGTATATAGCTAAAACAAAAGGGTGTAAATCCTCTATGGTTGAGCCAATGTGCTGCCCTTGACAATGACATCTTTATTTTCTATAAATTGAATGTCTGAAACCAACTTTGATTTCCAATTGTTCTTATGTGGTTTTAATGAGTAGGGTTTGGTGGTTAGAGGTGAGCGAAAGTCGACGGTGAACCCGGTTTTGGTCAATTCGGTTAGTATGGTCAAGTTGGCTGATCAATGGTGGTCGATTCGGTTGAATTGAGTGAAAATAGTGATTGTTGCCACTAGTAATGTTCAGTAATGTTCGAACTTTGGAGATTATTGTGTTGGGAGGGACAACCCCGAACATGAAGAAACAAAAATACAATTTTCTAAGCCAAATTTCTAGCCTTACAACCTTTCAAGTTAGAGCTTAAAAAAAGTGGACGAAGCAAAACCCAGTGAAGGTCATGGCTCTGTTTTTCATGCAAGTCAAGAACAAAGTTTGAGTCCACGTTGGTCTAGTTATGGTTTTAGTCCCTCACTTGTGCTAAAATTTGCAATTTATCTCTCCACTTCAATTGAGCACAATTTGATCCCTCTATCTATATTTTTTTTGAATTTGACCCAATCTAAACTCTAGTCCTTATACTTTAATACAAATCCCCAAGCTTGAGTTCCTTGGCCGCCATGAAAGCAGCTGTTTTGCCTTTATGAATAGGGGTGTAAATAAACAAAGTGTTCGACGAATTGTTCATAAACTGTTCGTATAACGTTCGTTTATTAAACTAAATAAACGAGTGTAAACAAAATTTTTATGTTCATATAATAAACAAACGAATACGAACATAAGTGTGTTCGGTTCGTTTATGTTTACGAACATGCTCGTTTATAGACTCGTTTATAAGATAAAATGCTTGTGAATGTATCTAAATACTCTTTTTGTTGTTGCTAAGAATGTTATACAACTTCATGTTGAAATGTAGCTTTATTTTGTTGCTTTTGTTTTATTTATTTATTGTTAATTTAGTTAGCATTTTGAACATAAAACGAACATGTTCGAGAACGAATAAATGAACACGTTCATGAACACTAAACAAACGAATACGAACATCTTCAAAAATAAATAAACGAACACGAACACAATATTAAAAATTTAAACGAACACAAACCGAACATAGACATATTTAAAAATAAACAAACGATGAAACCCACCTTTTTCCTGTGGTTATTGAATTTGACACGATCCAAGGCTGCTAACTAGGAAGATCACAATGGTCAAACTATCACATCCTCTGTGTTTGAAATTTTCAACTTAACTTGTTGACCACGTATCAAAACCCAACGGCTTTTTTTCCTGGAAAGCACCAAAGAAAAAGGAAACCAAACCTGAAAGCTACTTCATCAGTCCAGGACTCATGCATTTCCCACTTTATATTCTTCCTGTTTCCTTTCCTCGCAAGCCACCGCCCTGCTTATATATAAGACACCACCAGCAAAAGGGTTTCAACAACATAGCAAAAAACCCACTACTTTTCTCTTGCAAAAGAAAAGGATCGATCCTCTCAGAGTTGTTCAAGCTAAACCCTAATTTCCCATGGCTTTATTTACAAGTTTCCTCGCTTGTTTCTCTGGTTCTAACAAGGTAGCTTCCGAGGGAGACGACGGTCGACGACCATCAACCAAAGTTAAAGCCGGTAGCGATGGGAAATCAAAGGAAAGCAAGGCTAAGAAAAGCCCTCCGATTCCGATGAGTTACTTCCCCGTCGGATCAAATTTTTCTCGTCTCTGAATTGAAACATGCTTTGTGTTGCCCTTGCATGCACGTCTGCATGTATTATATCTTCATTTTTTTTCCTTTTATAGTAAAATTCTATTAATTTCTTTCCATCTTAGGGGATTATAGGGAAGGAAAACAAGTTGGTATTTGAGCAGGTTGATTGTCATTGTGTAATTAATTGAAATTCCTTTTGTACCATATTATTAATTGATATTTGAATTTTGCTAAAAATTAATTGATATTTGAAGTATTTGTTAGAAAAAATCAAGTTTTTTTTGAAAATGAAACCACTAATTTTATTAAACGAGGAAAAATTTGAAAAAACAATGAAAGCTTATCCCTGAGTAAACAAACACCTAAATCCGAATACAACCTCAAAAAATTAAAATAGCGGCTCTAGATTATAAAAGGACAAACAAAGAGCAGGAAAGAACCTACTCCAAAGACTCGAAACAAAAGGCAGATACAAACATCCCCAATCAACGATGATGGTAAAACCATCAACAAACAAACAACTCAATCGCTAATAAACGGTAGATGTAATCACGTATCCAAACCCTCTTCAAGGGTCCAAGACAGGGAGATCAACAACATAATGAAAAGAGCATCATCTTGATCAGTCATGGTGATGTCAGATCCAACCCTAAATGAGACAAATAAACAAAAATTGTGCCAAGAGGCAGAAAAAGCGTGCTAATAAGCAGAGAAAAAGCGTACCAAGAGGTACACGATTTATTAAAAAAGACTGAAAATTACAAGAAACGAAATAAACAAATAAAAAGACAAGTAAATAATAGATCCGGCAGTCGACAACCAACAAAGTTGAAAACTGTCACCGGCTACTCAACGAGAAAAGATGAGAGCTTGCGGTTGCACTTTGTTAAAGAGAAAAGCAAGTTATGTTTAATTTAATAATAAGATTATACAATTCATGTGATAATTAAATGATAAAAACATAATTTAATAATTCCTTAATCAGCAAATTAAATGATTATGTAATGGAAGTGACCTATATTAGAATCACATTTTTCCTCCATCAACATCCTATGCAAACACATTTATCAATAATATTACATAAAACGACTCCCTCAATCCAATTTATTTTATTCGTCATTTAAATCAAACCTTACCCAAGGTCGAACCCGTGGCAGACATGCCCATCTTGATTACCTTTAGGCTTTTAGTCCCTTTAAAATTTTAATACTTCAATTCAATCCCTATGTTCTTTCTAATTCAATGAAAAACAACTCAAGCCGAAAAACCACTTGTTAAATTATTGGATATAATGACGGAATTCAACATTATTATTAAGATTATTTAAAAATATTTAATTTTATGAGAAACAACAATGAATTATTTTTTGAGATGAATAGTAATTTTATCATTGTCGCAAATTTTTTTTTATAGAATTTTGAATATTTTTTAGGGTCATGGCTTCACTAATCGATTTCTAGTTCAAATGATAATGATTTAGTTGTACAACGTAAATGGAGAAAAATGTAAGAACTAATTTGGCAATCCCACTAAATGGTCTTATTGGTAAAAAGTGACCTATTCTCCTTAGGTGATCCAGAATCAAACAGTGCATACTATAAGTGTATAAATTTATTTGGATTTAAAATCGAATTAAAATATCACATTTCAGTCGAATTAGAATAATAAAACAACACACTCAACAACCAAACAAAAAATTACTCTGAATTAGGATGAAAATCAGACGTATGGAACTCTAATTAAAGAATGGATAAATATTTTATACACAGGTTGTGGAAAAGTTTCCACAAGCGTCTTAGTTTTAGGGTATAGAGAGTTAGTTTAGAGTATAGAGTTCAGGGGTTTAGGTGTAGGGGTTAAAATTTAGGGATATTTGTTCCAATTTAAAGTTTAGGGTTATAATTTAGGGTTTATAGGTTAAAACCTAAATCATCATCATATTACCCTAAAAATTAAACCCTAACCTATAAACCCTAAATTATAACCCTAAACCTTAAATTAAAACAACTATTCCTAAATTCTAAACCTCTACACCTAAACCCCTAAATCTTTTACTCTAAACTAACTCACTATATCCTAAAACTAAGACACTTGTGGAAAGTTTCAGTTTTCACTGACAATGTATAAGATATTATATGATTTAGGCTACTAAACTTAACCATGAAGATGATAATAGTCAAAGTACCAACCCTCGTGCTGAATTTTCAACTTAACCCTTTCTTGACTTGTGGACCACGTATCCAAACCCCCCCGGCTTGTTTTCCCAGAAACATAAAAAAAAAACCAAACCTGAAAGCAACACCATCAGTCCAGGATTCATGCACTTCCCACTTTATATCCTTCCTGTCTCCTTCCTCGCAAGCCGCCACCCTGCTTATATTTAAGACACCATCAGCAAAATGGTTTCCAACAACATAGCAAAAAACCCTCTACTTTTCTCTTACAAGCTAAACCCTAATTTCCCATGGCTGTGTTTACAAGTTTCCTCACTTGTTTCTCTTGTTCTAACAAGTTGGAATTTGAGCAGGTTGTCGTTGTGTAATTAATTGAAATTCCTTTTGTACCATATTATTAATTGATATTTGAAAGTTAGAAAAAAAAAATTAAGTGCGAGATATAATTAACAACACTAAAAACGGATATATGATTTTTGTTTATACTATAATCATATTCTTTTCCATTAACATCATTCGCAAACAAGTGTACCATTAACCTTACTACACCTGGGGTTTGATGGTTTCATTATGTCTTTTCTCCGACTAAATTAACATCCAGCCAGCCACGTCACCAAACGCATGGGGTCCTGCAATAGCGTTTTCATGTTCGATCGACATGAGTTCCTTGTCTTGGAACAAATTACTTCTCTCCACAACGGATAACCCAGACATAAACGTATGTGGACACGATTTTAGTTAAACTCGACATTTGTAGGATTAGAAATTATCTTTCCTTTTTGGTGCCTCTTTTTATGTTCTCACATTAAAAATTAAATTTTAGATTTAAGGTTTAGAGTTTAAAGTTATAGTTTAGAGAATCTAAAGTATGGTGTATTTTTTTAGGGTGTAGGGTTTAGGATTTAACATAGAATTTTTATCCCATTTGTAGATGTTGAAATCGATCTTATTTAGTAGATATTTTTTAAACAAGTTTTACCTAAGGAAGGTGAGAAGGAATTTGCTCCTAATGAATTTTGAACTCACAAGTTAAGAAAGAAGAAAAGGGATTAACTGAAAACTTTAACCCATTGTTCTAGATATTATTGACATAATGTGATTTTGAAAAATAGTGATATGACATGGATATTAACATTAATATCCATTAGAGTTGAGGTCTCCGTTAAATTTACTTGGGGATGGCTATGAGTTAGGTTGGATAGAGTTTTTGGTCGATTCATATTCGACTCGAAAATTTAACATTTCCAGCCAAACTCAATATGATATTTTATGATGTCTCACCTGACTCAGACATGAACTTAAATTTTAGAGTAAAAATTCGAACCCGACCTGACATAAGTAAAAAAATATCAATTTCATTATTATTCAATAACATATGGAGCTAGTTGAAAAAATACAAATATAGAGGAACATTATAATTATTATTTCATTTTTATTAGACAAAATAGAGAGATTATTGAAATATAAATACATAAAGAGATGGGCATTGTAGCAATTATACTTAAATATTTAAAATTAAATTAAACTATTATTTTGAGTCGGGTAGGGTATTTTTCACCTTAAACTCAAACTTGACCCGACCTTATCCTAAAAAAATCAAACCCAAACCTAACTCGAATCTGATTTTTTAAAAAAAAACGACCCTATAAAATCAGATCAGGACGGAACCCATCGGATATGGGTCAAATGGTCATCTCTAGATTTACTATAAAAACTTCAAACCTTACTCAGCATAAATATAATCAAACATTAAGAAGGTCAATAGTCTATTAAACCTTTAAATTTAAAATTTAAAAATAATAAAGATGTTATTTAACTAATCTTTCTTTGGAAAGGACTAACACATAACTCCACTCTTGATTACGTTTTAATCCCTTCAAAATTCTAGTACTTTAATTTAATCTTGATGAAAATAACTCAACGTGAAGAATTACTTGATAAATGATCAAATTTATTGGGATACTTTAAATCGAATGAATTTATATGAACAATAATAAATTATACGTTTTTTTAGATAAATAGCAATTTTATCATTGTTTCAACTTAATTTTTAAAAAATTTAAGGATAAATATTTTAAGAATAAATATTCTATACACATGCGGTGGAAACTGAAAGTTTCCACAAGTGCCTTAATTTTAAGGTATATGGAGTTAGTTTTAAGGATAAATATTCTATACACATGCGGTGGAAACTGAAATCTTTTGCCTTTTTTGTTGTCCTTATGTACGCCCAACACTAAAAAGATTAGGTTTAAGTTTTAAGATTTAATTTTAGACATTAAAATTTAATATTTTACCGTTGAGGCATACACACATAAAAGCAAAAAAAAAGAGACTAATATTTTAAGAATAAATATTCTATACACAGGTGGTGAAAACTGAAAGTTTCCACAAGCGCATTAGTTTTAGGGTATAGAGAGTTAGTTTAGGGTATAGAATTTAGGGGTTTAGGTGTAGGGGTTAGAATTTAGGGGTAGTTGTTTCAATTTAAGGTTTAGGGCTATAATTTAGGGTTTGTAGGTTAAAACCTAAATCCTCACCATATTACCTAAAAACTAAATCTTAACCTATAAACCCTAAACTATAACCCTAAACCTTAAATTGAAACAACTATCCCTAGATTCTAAACCCCTACACTTAAACCCCTAAACTCTATACCCTAAAACTAAGGCGTTTGTGGAAACTTTCAGTTTCTACCGCCAGTGTACAGGATATTTATACATATTTTAAATATTATATGATTTAGGCTGCCAAATTTAACCATGAAGATCAGAATAGTCAAAGTACCAACTCTTGTGCTGAATTTTTCAACGTAACACTTTTCTTGACTTGTGGACCACGGATCCAAACCCCACAGCTTGTCTTCCTAGAAGCATCAAAAACCAAACCTGAAAGCAACATCATCAGTCCAGGATTCTTGCACTTTCCAGTTTCCACTCTGTATTCTTCCAGCCTCCTTCCACACAACCCACCACCCAGCTTATATATAAGAGGCAACCAACAATATGATTTCCAACAAAGCAAAAAATCCACTGGTTTTCTCTTACAAAACCAAAGGACCGATCCTCTCAGAGTTCAGCAAGCTAAACCCTAATTCCCCATGGCTGTCTTCACGAGTTTCCTCACTTGTTTCTCTGGTTCTAGCAAGGTTGCTTCCAAGGGAGACGACAGCCCAAGATCACCGACCAAAGTTAAAGCCGGTAATGATGGGAAATCAAAGGAAAGCAAGGCTAAGAAAAGCCCTCCCATTCCTATGAGTTACTTCCCTGTCGGATCAAATTTTTCTCGTCTCTGAATGTATCGTTGAAACGTGCTCTGGTTGCCTTTGCATGCATGGGCACGTTTTCACTGTATTCTTTCTAGATTTTTTAAATAAATCTTATTATTTCATTTTCATGGGTTAGGTTTGATATATATATAGGGTTAAGATCAACTTACACTGTGTAAAACTCAATTACTTTTACACCATTTTTGGACCGTTGGATGATGGTAATTAATGGCTCAAATTATTTCCTTATTTTTTTACCAAGTGATAATCTTCACATTTTTTACTGTTAATCTCATCCATCCATTTCACTAATCCAATGGCTATGAATTGGTGCAAAACTTAATAAGTTTTACATCATGTAACTTGATCTCTTTAAGTTTTACACGTTTTTGGACCGTTTGATGAGTGAAACGAATGGATAAGATTAACAATAAATATGTGAAGATTATCACTTGAAAAAAAGAGAGTAATGAGTTAATTTGAGCCATCCATTCCCCTCATCTAACGATTCAGAAAACTTGTAAAACTTAAAGAGTTTTACCATCATCCAACGGTCCCAAAATTGTGTAAAAGTAATTGAGTTTTACACAGTGTAAGTTGATCTTAACCCATATAGGGATAGGATCAAGTTACATAATGTAAAACTCATTGAGTTTTACACTAATTCATAGTCATTGGATTAGTGAAATAGATAGATGAGATTAACAGTAAAAATGTGAAGATTATCACTTGGAAAAAAAATAAGCAAATAATTTGAGTCATTAATTACTATCATCCAACGGTCCCAAAATTATGTAAAAGTAATTGAGTTTTACGCAGTATAAGTTGATCTTAACACACACACACACACACACACACACACACATATATATATATATATATATATATATATATATATATGATTTTTTTACACTTTTATTGTGGGCAGGGATGGACCGAGAGGGGGCGGTCGCCCACCCTAAAAATTTGAAATTCCTAATTCTTCTAGAAATTTTCTATATATTTCCTATTAAAAATCTATTTTCGCCCCTTAAAATTTTATAAGTTCGCCCCTAATATAAAGTTTCTGCATATGTCCTTGATTGTGGGCAAAAAAATCATTTTATGTTATAAGAATATAGTTGTTTGTAGGGGAATAGAAATCTTCTACTCCTTTTCGGTGCATCTATTTATGTCTCACACTAAAAATTAAGTTTAGGGTTTAAGATTAGGTTTTAGGGAATTTAAAGTAAGATGTATTTTTTAGGGTGTAGAGTTTAGAATTTATAATTTAAGGTTAGAGCTTAGAATTTAGTTTTTTAGTATTGGGGCATATAAAGGGTCACTGAAAAATAACAGATGATTTTTATCCGTTTGTAGGGATGGTAGACTTGCCAATTTTGAACAAACTCAAATTTAAACTCAATTTGGTAGTAAAATATCAATTTAATATAAGTGATCCATAACCGACTTGAAAATTACAAATTCAAATGACTCAAATTTAAAATAATTTAAACTAAAAAACTACTTGAAAATTTTAAAATCAGAATTAACTCGACCCAAAATGTACGATGGTGTTATAGCTTGATGTGTGTGCACATTCCCTCTGCTAGGAAACAAGTTGGTTTACATTGTGCTGAAGAGATTTTTTTATTTATGTTTTAATTTACGTACAAAAGTCCTCTGCTTATTTTTGATATTTTTTTCTATATCAACCTTTAAAATTTAAATTTTAAACCTTAAAATATAAATCTTAAATCACAAACCTTAAAAATATACCATACCCCTCTAATTTCAATATATATACATATATATAATACCCTAATTCCCTAAACATTAACCTCAAACCTTAATACTAAACTCTAAAATCAACTTTTTAGTGTAGGGATAAAAATAGAGCACCGAAAAAAATAAAAAAAATCTATTCTTAATTCACATTCTTAAAATTTTGCAACTACACAGTTTTTAAATTTCTAATACAATATTTTTAAAAGTCTATAATTCTAAACATAAAGTCTTATGTCTGTTCTAATTTTTGAGGAATAAAATTCGGCAGCCTTTTTTTACTCCTTTGTATATTCCTCTAATGCTTTTTTGTCATGTATATTAATAATTTTTTTTATGGAATTTATTGATTATTTTTATTTTATTTTGATTAAATAAAAAAGTATTATAACTCATACTGAGATTCAAACTCATACAAAATGAGGCAATATGAGCATTCTTTTTTAATAGAAGCCGCTAGTTTTATTAAACAAAAAAATACTCAAAATTATAGTAAGGGTTTACAACTATCATCGTAAACCAAATACATAATTTGGACATTTTCCTAAAACTAACCACTTTAGATCATACAAGGACCATACATAAAAATGATAAAAACTCATCCAAAAGACTCAAACGAAAAATAGACACGAACAAATCTGACTGTATCGGCAAAAGGAATCACAAAAGGGGTTTAAACTATTGAAAGACCATCGAGAATCGCAATTCAGATGTGAGCGTCGTGAGAAACTATCCACGAGCACAAACCGCGTATCCAAATTCAATCCAAGAGTCCTGAGCAGGGAAGATCAATAGAATTATAAATAAGTGTCATCTTGATCAGTCATAGCGTCGTCAAATCCAACCTTGAAAAAACATAAACTAAAAAAAGGTTAAACGACCGAAAAATATGACAAAAGACATAGATAAACGTGCTATAGAGACAAAAAAAAACGTGACACAAAAGCAGAGTTATTTTTATTAAAAAAAAATAGATTCGGCGGTCAGCAACCAACATCAAAACTAGTGCCGCCGGCGGCTAAATAAAATAAAAAAAAATAAAATTTACGAGACTTGAGAAATCATTTTTTGAATTTACACATGTCGAAACTGCAACATCCATGCTAGCTCTTTCATGCATGTGTACATGTAGACATGGTCAATAATGACAAGCCACGTTGGAGCCTCTTCTACCCATAAAATAATTATAATAAGTTTCAATCAATTAAATTAATTTAATATAAGGTTTAGAGGAGGCCCAAATGTTAAATAATAAATAGTTGAGCAACACGTATTGGTAGCCAAGGCTTGCCGACACATAAAAATCAAGTCAAGAGTCGGCTTTCGACTCTTCTTCTAAGTTCTACCCTTAATAAAGACCCCAAACAAATATGAAAATTTTAATAAGTCTTATCTAATAAATACCAAAGTTTGGCTCTATTAGTTGATTTTTTTTTGTTAAATAGTATTACAATAATATTCTCAAGATAAATATTGAAGTTCGAATAAAACAAATGAATACTCATGACCACTAAACCAGTTAGCAGATCAGTATGTTATTTGAATTTTTAGTTTTTCTATCTTTATAATTTAAATATGCAGCCTTTTAATATTTAAAGGTTTGATCTAGAAATTGAACTTCAATTGATAATATGTATAGGGATGAGTATGGGTCGGGTTTTTGGTCCACCTGTACTTGACCTGAAAAATAAATACTCTAAACCCGCACTCGACTCGACCCGAACATATTCTTTAAAAAACACAACCCGACCAGACCCGGCTTATAGAAAATAAATTAATTTTAGAGACCTAATTGTAAAAAAATATTTTTAGGGGACTTAATTATAAAAAATTATAATTTGAAGGACTAAATTGTAAATAAAAATTCAATTTTAAGGACTTAATTATAAAAAATATATATAAAGAGGATGTATTATTATAAATATCCTTAAAAAATTTAGGGGAAATTACACAATTAAGTCCTGGGTCGAGTCGAGTTGAATATTTTCGACCCCAAACCTAAACTTGACTCGATTTTACCCTTAACAAAAACTCGACCCGACCTGACTCGAACCCTATTTTTTCATTAAAAGTTCCGATCGAATCAAGTCAGGTCGAAACCCGACCGAATCGGGTAAAATACCCATCCCTAAATATGTATCGGATTTAACGAAAACCAATTAACATTGTTATCGATTGAACTTTAACTTTTAAATAACACGATTAGAGGAACTCAATTCTTAGAAATAAAAGGTAATGCATGAATTTCAAAAGTATGAAGAGTATAAGAATTGAGTGCATAATTAGACCTAAATAGTAAATACTAGTTAGTGTACAATAATATCATGTAAATTATTTTATACATATGTTGCGTAAGTATTAGGGGTTAGTGATTTAGATTATAGGTTTAAAATCTAACGTTTAGAACCCAACAAGTGTCCCAGTGGAAAAACGAATGATGTTCATCTTAGGAGGTACAAGTTTAAATCGATTTGTCTGCAAGGTGTATGTGCATTGTCAAAGGGTTAAGAATATGTATGAACAAATACTATCTTGTAATCACCTTTAGACTATTAAAAAAATCTAAAATTTAGATATTCGACTTTTAATTTTTACAAAGTAAATATGCATATTTGTGTAATTTTTTTTACGCAATATGTGTACAAAAAATTTACTCATAAAATCAATTATGATTATACTTGAAACTTTATAATCAATATTTTTTTATTAAAAATAAAGATAAATATTTAATGCTGGAGAAACAGTGGAAAAAAAAATTAACTGCCAGCATACTTATAATAATTCTAAAAGTAATTAAAAAGCCATTGAATTAATATGATATATTGAACCACCCTCTCTACATTTCTAACTAATTAATTGGCAAGACCAAACAAATATTAATTGAGTATTATTATGCATGATGTTTTTATTGCCTTCAACCACTCCATCTATGCAACCCTAATTTTATGGCTCATCATTCATAATGTCTGCCTCTTTTTTTTTATCGCCCTTTCGATTTTTCAGAGTTTTGTTCCGGCTAACCTAGTTCAATTCGTATCACACACTTAATTTTAGTAGAGAAATCTTCAAACAAAATTTTTTACGTATAAAAACTCTCGAACTCGAAACTTGATTAAACAATATCAAATTGCATACAACGTGGGCCAACCCGTTGATTACCTCTCTTGTTGTTTTAACATCAGCACCATACATTTATTTTCTCTCTATTTAAAGTTTAAACTAGTAGTGATATAAATTCAATAATGGAGTTTTTAAACTAGGAAGTTGGAAATAATTAAGACTAAAGTCTTTTTTTTCTTAAAATTGTAGGTCAATTTCCATTTTTTAAATAACTTAATAAAACAATAATTTCATCATGTCTGAATTTGACCTATGTTTATGTCAAAATGTAATCTAATTTTTAAATTTAGTTGATGCTTGTAATGATTGATTATGCTGTAATTCAACTATAATTACAGTTATAACTTCAAATAATAATAATAATAATTTAATAAAGCTCATAATTAAGCTTTGAGGTTGAGGAATGAGCACATGTCAGCTTGCTTTACCTTCAAGGCTTGTTTTATTCATCTTTTTCAGTTGCCTTTATGTATATATTTTCATTTTAAAAAGTTAAAAGCTCACTTTCAGCCTTTTTAGTAATAAGGTAAAGTAAAATGTCTCCATTTTAAAAAAAAAATTGTTTATATATAAAATTAGCCCCTCTAATTGTATTAAAAATCAAATTAGTCCTTGATTCGAATCACGGATGATGGATCAATGAGCTCTTATATGAAAAATTGCGATCAAGCAAGTCCTTATTCGAAAGAATTCCAGGCGTATTTTCAACGTTTAAGACAATTTCAAGAGTTGATTCAATTTTAATTTTTCAAATAAGAATGGTTTTGATCCCTAATCCAAACAATACGGTAATAGGGATCAATTGGACATATGAGACAAAAAAGAAACCCATAAATAAAATTAATTAAAAGGTACGAGACCTTTTAGAAAAGACAAAATGACAAAAGATGCCCCTAACATTTGCATGTTTTGTCATTTGACCCCCTATTCTTTTTTTGTCCAAATATGCCCCCAACGTTTGCTTGTTTTGTCATTTGACCCCTATTCTTTCTTTTGGTCTAAATATACCCCAACATTTCATTCATAGTCCAAATATGCCTTTGTTGGATGTAAACTGTCAATCAACTGACGGTCAACGACTTATAAAAAAAATTTGACGTGGTATCAGCAGATCTTAATACGTGACAAGTCTAGTCAGCATCAACTGTTGAACGTCAATTGACTGACAATTTCCATATAACGGGGGCATATTTGGACCAAATTGAAACATTGAGGAGCATATTTGGACTACGAATAAAACGTAGGGGGCATATTTGGACCAAAAGAAAGAATATGGGGCCAATTGACAAAACAAGCAAACGTTGAGGGCATATTTGGACAGAAAAAAAGAATAGGGGGCCAAATAACAAAACATGCAAACTTTAGGGGCATCTTTTGTCATTTTGCCTTATTTTAAAGACGAAAAGTTCCACGTTACGAACACGGATTCAACTCCGTTTCTTTTTCTTTTATTTCTCTTCCTCGTTAGCTCTCATGCTCACACTGGTTCTTTACAGATTCAAATTACGAACTTTAACCCTTCAATAGCTACAAAGAAACCAACTTTGTTTTGATTTCTCAAAAAAAAGGGTTTTTTTTTAAAGATGATTAACTTACTGTTCATGGCGATCTTCTCAGAAATGGCGGTGATCATGGTATTGTCATTCAAGACGCCGTTCCGGAAGCTCACGCTGATGGTTTTGGATCGGGTCAAGCGTGGACGCGGCCCGGTGGTGATCAAGACGGTGGCCGGAACGCTTTTCATTGTGATGATGTCGAGCGTGTACACCACGGTGAAGATCCAGAAGCGTTGGGTCGAGGATGGCGCGGCTACTACGACGGACCAGATCCTCATGGCCAAACACCTTCTCGAAGCTACTCTCATGGGTAAAATCAGTTCTTCCTTTGATTCTTTTCAAATCTAATCGTGGAACTGTTTTTAGGATTATGGAAGAAGAAAACTGGAAGGGAAAACTGGAAAAGGAAAACCCTTGATTTGATTCTGTTGCTTCTTCATTTTGTTTCCCGTTTTGGCCCCGATTGGCTGAACATTGAGATTGCAATTAAGCAGGATTTAGCTAAGATTATGAAACTATGAAAACCCTTTTAATGTTCATCAATTCTCGGTATAGATTCATTGTTTTATCTTCTAAAATGGTTGTGTAGGAAAATGTGTTTCTGTTCTTAGCTTGCATATATACCAATTAGTTCTAGCTTCTTGTATATGAATCCTTTATCAAAGATAATACCAGCTTCTGCTAATCTGCTTATGAGTACCTTGTTGGTCGGCGGATCGTAATGCGCTCGAGCTCGAGCGCCGCAACGATTTCATTTCCTCTCTTGATTTTTATGGTTATTAACTCCTTATATTAGTTTCCCTAAGTTGTAATCATGGTTTCAAGTGTTGGAAATTGAATATCATGGTCCTGTTTGCATAGTTAACTTTCGAATTTTTAATGTTGGGTAATTTTTGCAGGGGGAGTATTGTTCCTAGCACTGATGATAGACAGATTGCACCACTACATTCGAGAGCTTCGGATCCGAAGGAAGAGCATGGAAGCTATCAAGAAACAGGGTACCGGTTTCGAGGATGGAAAATCCAATGGCTCCGACAAAGTTAAGGCATTGGAGGAAGAAGTAACTACTCTGAAGGCAAAATTGAAGCATTTGGAGTCTGATCTTGAGAGCAAGACAAAAGAGATGGATGCTGCCGAAGCCAATGCAGTTGCTCTAAGGAAACAGTCGGAAGGTTTTCTTCTCGAATACGACCGGTTGCTCGAGGAGAATCAAAACCTTCGGAACCAGTTGGAATCATTGGACCAGAGTTTGTCACATTCCGGTAGCAAGAAGAATACTTAAGAAAAATGTGGCGATTTTTTTTTTTCGTTCAGTTCCGTTGTAGTTACTCTGGGATTATGCAGTGGATTTGTGAGTTGATGTTTAAGTGTTTACAGAAAAATAGGATCCAAAGAGAAAGGAAAAAAATGTTAAAGAAATTAGCTTCTCTTTGTATTTTGGGGACTGGTGTGTTTGATTTAAGTAGGAACTGAAATGTTGAATTTTACTTGAGATAATGAACAAAACATTGCATGAGTTTGAAAAGTTAGAAAAGTTTTGCTGCCCCTTGAATTTTATAAGTTCACGCATTTAGAATTTTATAAGTTCATCCTCGAACATAAATTTTTGTGTCGGTCTCTAATAGCTACTATATTTAAACATGTTTCTCTCTGCTGTCTAAACAGTGTCTTGAGGATCATTCAGTTCAGTTCCCACTTCACAAAGGAATGGTTCGAGTATATACATTAAATATGGATTATTTTCTGATAAAAGAAAGACAAAAATCCTTTGCTCCTTCTCGGTGTCATTTTCTATGCTCCAACACTAAAAAATTATATTCTAAGTCCTAACTCTAAATACTAAATCTTAAATCATAAATCTTAAAAATACATCTACCCATAGTTTCCTAAACTTAGTTTTTTAGCGCGAGATATACATAAGGACACCGAAAAGTACAAAGGATTTCTATTCATAAGAGAAGAGGAGCAAAAACATCATAGTAGCCTTACATAGTTACCATAAAGCTACATTCGCCCATCACTCGATTTCTTTCGTGGTAGAATATGAAATGATTCAGTTTATTGAATAATCATTAACACTCCGATAAATATTAAGATATCAAATCTCAAACCTCATGAATAATATCAAGCTCTTTATATAACTAATGACTAACACACTCTGATCCTTTAATGTATACAGATTTAAACTTTAGTCCTTGTACCGTCTTTCCACTTTAACTGAAATAGTTATATACGTGTGAAGTAAAAAAAAAACTAAATCTAGAATTTTATTGTAATAAAGGACCAAAACCATAATTTTGACTGTAATAAAAAAAACATCAAGCAAGCACTTATCGTTAGAGTAATTCAAATATATACATAAGATACAAGTCAGTATTTCTAGTTTGCATGGTCCAATCATTGATTCCGAAAATTTCTACAATTAGATTAGGTAGGTCACTAGTATAGTTCTCTATCCACGATTCTGCTATTTACTTTTACTGAAAATTGAAAAAAAATTACTGAAATAAAGGAGTCTTCTAATGGGTAAAAAGAGTAAAATAAGTACGACTTTGCATGCTTTGCTTATATAGAAAGTAAGGAAATATTATACTTGAATCCTTGAATCATTTTTCAGTCATTCATGAATATAAATAACTACAAGTGACGGAGATACACGATTTAAATAACGAAAGATCCAATATTTAAAAATTGTATTTAGAATGACTGGATATGTAGAAACAAGACCAGATATAATTTGATCATTATGAGCAAATTTAAAATCTTTGTAGATATAACCAATCATTAGTTCCCAATCGTGGGACGATTGAAATTCGATACATAAATCTGTTAATAAAAGAATAGAAAAAACTTTTATTGTGTGGCTTATATATTTGCATGCCATAATTGAACTTGTTTTAAACCTATTCTCAACAACATTACAACTAGAATTACTAGGCTTTTGCACACTAATCTCTGATAAATCATAATAATCAACTCCTAAATCATAATCAAATCCCATGTCAATACACCAACTTGTAGCTTCATCCACAATGTTACAGTCATTGCTTCTAACAGTTAACCAATCATCGTCCAAATCCCAGTCGGGCATTCTCAAAGGGAAAACAGCATCGTCTTCAACCAAGAGCTGCATCCTTTTCATCAAACACTTGGTGGGCAAGCCTGGTTTTTTTTGAACCGTGTTGAACTCTGCTTCCATGGTGCCCCATAATTGCTCATACAAAACACTGGTGGGCGTCTCCAATGGCGACCCATTTGTTCCTTTCACTGTAAAATTCGATTGTTTTACAAAATTATGCTCAAGAAGCTCAGTTGCAGACCATCTTTTTCCAGGTTCTCTCTTCAAACACTTGCTTAAAAAATCCTTCCCCTGCTTCGAAATATTACTGGGAATTTCGGGCACGTCGCCTGAAAACCCGATTCTGTACAAGGCCGATAAAGGGTCGTCGCCGATATCCGGCCAAGGCGTTGTTCCGGTTACCATCTCGATGATCGTACACCCAAGTGCCCACACGTCAGCGGCGAACTCTTGTTGCTCCCCACGCGCAACTTCAGGCGCCATGTAAAGAGGTGTACCGGAGATCGACCCACCGGCTTTCCTAGCGCAACCCAAGTCGGCGATTTTCACCCCATCGTCGGTGACCAAAATGTTCCGGCCCTTGATGTCGCAATGCACGATTCCGTTGCCGTGAAGAAACCCGAGCCCCGAAAGAATCCCACGAGTGTAGGATCGAACCGTGGCCTCGTCGAGGCGGCCGCCGTGCTTTTGAATTGCGTCCGTGACGGTGCCGTTTGGTGCGTACTCCATGAACAGATTGTATAAAAGCTTACCGTTTTCGAAAGAAATGTCACACCCTTTATATGCTATAATTTGAGGGCAGCTCAACGTAGAGAGAATGCTCTGTTCCCTTCTAAGACATTCCGATTGCGAGAGCTCAGAGGACTTAACGGCAAAGACGTGACCGGAGTGGTTATCAGTGGCGACGGAGACGGTGGCGGTGGAGCCACGGCCGATGGTTCTGCCACGTGTCCAGTCCATTTGTAATGTGAAAGCTTGTAACTTGGAGGGATTTTGAGTCGGGCGGTGAGCATTTATATGCAAAATCTTTGTCAGGTAAAGGTTTTAGCTTTAATGTAAGAAAAAAAACCCAATGTTTTTTCTTAACAGCAAATCTGCGGCCGCCGTTTTTTTAAGATACTGCGAAGTAGAGCGATCCACGCGGCGAAAGGAGAAAGCTTTGGCCGACTTGGACGGTGGATTTCTTACATTAAGCTAGTTAGCCATCAATCATATAGCGCCACGTGGAAAAACGTGCTGGAGCAATTGCATGTATTATTTATAACTAATTGACTTGTAAATTAATTGAATTAAGTAATCGTACCTTTTTCATTTGACTTGATTAGTAAATTTAAATAGTTTGTTTTTTTGTTAATTCTTAGAGCCGAAGTACATGTTTGTTTTTACGTTTGGGATTTAAAAATCTCGATTGAATGGAAAATATATTTTGGTTATCGTGCCAACACGTTTAAATTTAAAAATTCAAGCGTAATTTTAAGGAAAATAAAGTAGAAGTAGTTTTTGCGTTTCGTCGTAATTTTTACATTATATTTTTGTACAATCATAATTTTTAAGGAAAAAAACTTCCAAATATAAATCGTGTCACTATTATGAACCGACTCTTGTTCTATCTAGTCTCTTCACTATCACAGTCAGATTCCATTTTATTGGTTTGGTTGGTTAGTGGTTACTGAGTTGGACTCAGTGTTGTGGTTTATTAGACTATTTTAATGCACGGCGTGGGGGGGTGCATTTTTGGCCCACACCTCAAATAGCGTCTTGTTTCTTTTATATTTTCATACAATTGTCGAGATTCAAACACATATAAAATAAATATTTTTATCATTAAATTAATTAAAAATTAATTTAAAAACCTAATAAATATTAGGAAAAGAAACATCAAAGTTTAATACGATTGATTTCTAAAAATAATAAACCTTAAAGATAATTAATCTATAAAAGTTGAAGAGTCGCACGAACTAATTTGCCTCATAAGTTAAAAGAACGGTTATTGTTCTTAGAGATTATGGGTTCGAGTACCAGCAGCTGTAGCAAGGTGATTAAGCGTCCATTTTTAAATGATTGAAAGATTTGGCATATGATTTCAAAAGTGAACACATGTAAAGTGCGTGGGATGATTCATATTCATAGGAAGATATTCTTCAAGTATAAGCATATAACATATTGGATCAAAACGACAAAAGAAAAGGCTGGGAATGACATGTTTGACCTTGTGGTCTCATTTTGTCTGATTGTGACAAAGAAAACACGTAGATGTCTTAAGGGTGAAGCCCATTTAGCTTATCCGACAAGGGTTTCGCATGTACTTTCACATCTCAAAAGTCGAAACCAGAATTTTAAATCGTGGTTGCGGTTGTAGCGTTATATCGCAATTTCGAATAAAAGCAGTTGAATTGCGATGATCGTAGACCGTTTTTACTCCAATCGCGGTTTTAGACGGCAGCACAATCGCTATATCGCAGCTGATATCACGGTCGCAGTCCGCTTTTTAAATCCCTGGTCGAAACTTTTATTGGCTTTGTGGTTTGTGAATTTGATTATCTGCATCAGACATGACGAGGTATGGAGTTGGCTTACTACTTATCCGCCTCTTACTTAGAGACGAAATTAATATCAAACATTGAAAAAAATAGTTTATTTAATTTTTAAATCTAAAAATAAATAAAAACAAAGATTTTAACTGATATTTAAACTTAAAAAATAGTTCATTTTACCGGAATCGAAGACGGTGTGGTAACGGCCCATGAAAACATCTCCCAAAATCCTGCATCAAACAGAGAGAATCAAGAAAATGAAAATGGTTCTAATGGATTGGTATATCATATATGTATAATAAGATCATTATTCGACACATCGACGACTGCGAAGCAAGGCGGTTGTTCGGATCCAATTTCATCTTTTTCAGCCCAATTCTAACCAGTCCATCACTAGATGCAGTTATGACAGAAAACAAAAGGGAGGAGATAAACAGCGACAGCACAACCGGATTGAAAGCAATTCCCATATGAACCTATATAGCCACATCGACACTCAGTTGTTAGATAACCCACAGATGGGCACATAAAAGGTATACTGACAGCGATTTAAATAGCAGTCCGCAGCCATAATAGTGGCTATTATATAGCAGTTTTGGCACTGTCCGAAAACACGGCCGCAGCGGTATTCATGCAGCATGCATGCATGAATTAATGCTAATATCAACACCATTCTTCCATAACATTGATCCCGATAAAGTCATAAATTCTTAAAGAACTTTAACCCTTCAAAACATTTTAAACACTTGACACTTGACACTCATTCAAATTAACATATAGTATTTAAAAAATATGATTTTATCTTTTATACACTCTCTCATTTTCTCTAGAACTTTTTTAAAAACTCATTCAAATTAATATATAGTACTATTTCAAATATAACCATCTCTAGAGCAAGTGAATTCTTAAATGTCTCACACTAATTAAAAAAGGGAAGTAGTTGTCAATTGAGTCATGAGGAGGGAGAGTTGTTGTCCCTCTATGTTGGGTTTGTAGCACGCTCGAATCGATCACCGAAACCGTCAATGAGGGTTGTAAATGTTTGGTGGTTGAATTGGCTAAAATCGAAATAAAGGTAGACAAGTGACACAATGATTTTAGAGTGGTTCGGCCTTCTAACAAGCACCTACATCCACTACCTTAGCACACTACTAAGGATTTCCCAATTCACTCAACAATGAATTCGTCCCCTTTTCCCGGTTTAGGAGGAAACCGTTACAACCCTATCTTTTCAATGGCTAAGATAGAACCAACTCTAGTTTTTCTCTCAAGGCTAAACTAGAACCTCTCCTTTTACAAGGGATTTGTTTGGTAAACTAAATACCTCTCTAGGTGGGAGTTTACACAAATTTAAGCTCACAAGAGTGTACAAAGAATTTACAATAAAGCACTCTCTAAAGACTATGTACAAGAGAATAGTAAAATAAAGATTTACACTCTAATTCTCTTGACCATATTGCTTGGATGTTGTCTCTCTACATCTTCAAGTGTCCCAAGGTTGCTTTTATAGTGTGGAATGATATTCTAGCCGTTTATGGCCGTTGGAGATGTTTAGGAGCCGTTGAAAGCCATTTAAGTTGAGCTTTAAATGCTCACATGCACTATAGTTTCGAAACCTTTGAAGAGGTTTCGAAACCTTAAGAGGGGTTTAGAAAAACTAGCCGTTTTATAGCCGTTTGTAGCCGTTACAGGGCCAAAGTTTCGAAACCTTGTAGAGGTTTCGAAACCTTTGCTTAGGTTTCTAAAAAATCAGCTACTGCCCATATAAGTTTCGATACCTTTGTTTGAGGTTTCGAAACTTTCATCCAAAAACATGTATTTCGGGCATTTTTCGACTTTTAAAAGTATAGTTCGATATAGGTATTAAGTCGAACTCTTTCAAAACATTTTGTCACGTTTTAAGGACTTTTGAACTATTTTTGAAGTCTTTAAACAAGTCCAAAAACATTTTTCACAATAATTGTTATATCAAAATATTTCTCAACACTCTAAAACTTTTTAGTATAATTACATTTAAGATTATTTTTAGTTCAAATATTAGTTAATTAAGACATTTTCTCCTCCCAAATTTTAGATTTAAATACTTAATTCGAGAAATGATTATCTCATAGTAACATGAGAATTTGAGAAACATACAAGGATAATATAAATATTTTTTTTTAAATAATTAAAGTCTATTCTTTCATTCGTAGCCGATAGTAGATAGTCAAAATCAATAAGTTTTATAGGTTGTATTTTCATAAAAATTGAGGTGAGACAAAGCTTAAACTCATAAGTTTTCATAGTACATATATGATATTTTATTTTTTAATTTGATTGAAAAAAATAATAATATGCTAGAATTTTGGAAGAATTGCATCATGATAGTACGACATGCTAAAATGTATTTGAGTTAGCTTAGTTTCTCTTCTTTATTGGGTCAAGATGTATTCATTGTATTCTATTTATAATCTTTTTTTGAATAGTCTAAAGGTGATTACAAGATAGTATATGTTCATAGATATTTATAATTTGGCCTGAAGTATACACAAAATACAAAACTGCCCCTTAAAGTATTTTTTGGGGACGTTTTGCCCCCTGAACTAAAAATCGTGACTTCGTATGCCTCTTCCGTTAAAAAAATCTCACGGACCAATCAGAACGTGACACATGTCATTTTATTAAGGGTTAACTATACAATTGACCACCGAACTAATTGGGGATTCCTATTTTGACCACCGAACTAACGAACTCGTCAATCAGACCACCGAACTTATAAAATCAACCTATTTTGACCACCGTCGTTAAAAACCTAACGGTGGAGTGACGAAACTGCCACGTGGCAGTTAACGAAAAAATTTTAAAATTATATATTTGGTCCCTGTTATTTACACATTCTAGCAATTTAGTTCTAATTTTGAATTAATAAAATAACAAATTATTTAATTAGGTGGTGACATGTGTCAATGCCTATTTAGAGGAGAAAATGAATTCAAGCATATACGCTATCAAGGGGAATTGAACCTAGGCGGTGTAGGTGCAAAGGCAATGGCTTAGCCACTGCACCAAGCATAACTTTGTGCTTTAAATCACCAAATTTAATATATATCTCTTATTGGTTTCTACATTTATAAGCCAAAAGCTCAAACCCTAAACACTAATTTCACATATATAACCCTAAACTATAAACACTAAATATTCAAATTAATTTTACACTAAACATTTCAAATTAATGTCAAATAGACATTTAAGCCTTTTTTTTAAATTATGTATTGATAAAATATGTATTAATTGTATTACATTTATTATTTATTGAAAAATATATTATTTTACATTTATTAATTGTCATATCATGTATTATCTCAAATGAGTAGATGACCAAATAAATAAATGTAGCATTGCCCGTAAGTAATAGCTCGCCGTTCGTATTGAGAGTTATTGTCATTTTAATAGCTCCGCGCAACATCCTCTCCTTCAATTTGATAGCCGCCTCTTTCTCTTTTGTTTCTTAATCGGTGATCGAAAACTAGTTTTAATATTGGTTGTTGATCACCAGATTCATTATTTTCATGTTTTTTATTTTTTTTATTTTTTTTATTTTTAATAAAAATCTCTGTCCTTGTGGCACGCTTTTTTTGTTATATTTGTGGTTTGTTTCATCTGTCGTTTTTGGCATGATTTCAGTATAACTTAGCGTTCGTTTGGTGCTCTTATAGAAATCTTCGCGGCACTAATTTCTGATTTTGATTCTGTCGGTGTTCATAAAAAGATAAATCCCCTCTCGGTTGATGGTTGTTTGCCGATATAATCAGACCTACGTAGCGTAGCAATCTACCTGATAGTTTGGTTCTCTCGCCACTCTTTTTTCACATCGTAAAACGTCTCGTTTGGATAAAGACAAGGAGATTTAAGAAGACTTCTGAATTTTGTCTGTATGCTAATATCTATGAAAATATTTTTTTTGTATCTTTAGGTTGTTTGAAATTATGGTGTACTAAATCTTATTATTCTCCATTTTAAATGTTTTGTATTTAAAAAATGGGTTATCTTCACCAGTGGTCCCTTTTGTTTAGGGTGTGTTTTATTTTGGTCACCAAAATTCAAAAACGTGTATTCTGGTCCCTAACGTTACAAAACGTTTATATTTTAGTCACCCAACCGTTAGTCTCCGTTACTTGGCTAACGGGTGGCTGACATGGCTCGTTAAAAAAATAAAAAAACACACGCGTATTCTGACCCTCTCCTACAAGCCCTTGCCTCTCTCTTCCAACCCCAACAAAACCACCACAATCTAAACCAAACCCATCTTCTCAAACCCTTACAAGATCAAAACTAAACCAATGTTGAAAGTTTTCTCAGAATCTCGACATTTGAATGTGGAAATCAAAAAAACCCAAACCAATAAAATAATTAGGTTCATGAAGGGAATGTTTGGTTTTTGGGAGCTGCAACAACTTACCAGACATATCTTAAGTTCATATGTCGGTTTCCTTCAGTTGAAAAACATTGGGATTTGCAGATTTTGCCCATTTCTTCATTGCATCACTCTTATCCCAAGTCCAGGTATATATATATATATATATATATATATATATATATATATATATTTGTGTGTATTGTTATGCAACATCGCGTGTAATGTGTTGTTTACTGGTTTTGTTATTAGCTGCGACCATTTCTTATAGTTTGATTGTCTAAAACTACAGCTTGATGGAGTCCTTTGTTTCGTTCGGAGGACTCTTTCCTACGTCGTCCGAGTCAAAGGGGTTTTTACCCGGCTCATATCAACCCGTTCCACCACGCTGTCGTCTATGCAGCGAGAGATGCGAACAAAAAGTGGTTGCGGTTACAAAGGGAGGATTCGATGTTTCGGTTGCAGATCAGTGCCAATCTGCTTTGCCTTCTTGGTTGCAGATGGCAGAGCTTGGTGCAAATAATGGATTATATATGAAGGTATGTCCCTTAGTTTATGATTCTGTTTCTTTAGCTTTAAATAACGGCCATGACGATTTGGAGTTGTGTTCGGTTTATTTTTCGATGTGTATGAAATTTATGTGAAAAATCAGCTTGTCTCTCTTCAGTGCAGACCAAAGATGATGGACAGTTATTGAACATTAAGATAACAAGTTTGATAAATTGTCAATTAACAACATAAAAAAATTGTAAGTTAGCATTTTTTTCAGGAAATGGTGTTTATAGAGGTTTTCAGGAATAAACCATGAATGCATTGCCAATGAATCAGCATTGTCAAACAAACTTGCAAAGATCTCAACTGAGGGAGATGAACAATGTTAGATGGTATTACTCCTGAAAGTTTGTTGTAGGATAGGTACCTGCAAATCATATATCGGAAAACTTGCAAAGATCTCAACTGAGGGAGATGAACAATGTTAAACAATATATGCTGCTCATAGTTTTTAGTTCTCTCAAGATTGTTCCATGTTTTCTCTCTTATTTTCGTATCAAATCATGCAATGGCTGCAAATATTGATGAAACAGAGAGAATTAATAAACATGCGCAAAACTGTTTAAGTACTTCATGATTTGATTTCAGATTTTCAGTCTTAAAATGAAAGGAGAGGGAATTAAGAACAGCCATGGCTTCAATTGGTAACAAAGAAACAAACTTTATTAAATTCCATATGCTTTTTAAAACATCAACACTCACACAATCTGCAGAAAGAAAAACACACACATAGACGTTTCTTCAACATTGTTCTCAAATCAAACAACCAAACCAACCAACAATCTCATGCAACTTTGACCTCAATGGTCTTGGGCTTTTTAGGCTCAGGCGGAGGCAATTTCTCCACCGTCACTCTCAAAACCCCGTCTTTACAAACTGCAGATATCTTGTCCATATTCGCATTCTCAGGCAACTGGAACTTCCTCATGAACTTCCCCATTTTTTTATTGGTTTGGGTTTTTTTGATTTCCGCATTCAAATGTCGAGATTCTGAGAAAACTTTCAACATTGATTTAGTTTTGATCTTGAAAGGGTTTGAGAAGATGGGTTTGGTTTAGATTGTGGTGGTTTTGTTGGGGTTGGAAGAGAGAGGCAAGGGTTTGTAGGAGAGGGTCAAAATACACGTGTGTTTTTTTATTTTTTTAATGAGCCATGTCAGCCACCCGTTAGCCAAGTAACGGAGACTAACGGTTGGGTGACTAAAATATAAACGTTTTGTAACGTTAGGGACCAGAATACACGTTTTTGAATTTTGGTGACCAAAATAAAACACACCCTAAACAAAAGGGACCACTGGTGAAGATTACCCTTAAAAAAATTTATGGTTATTAATAAAATTCAGTTGTCATTTTATGGTTATTAATAAAATTCAGTTGTTATTGTTAAAAAAATATTATTATCATTTTAGATATTTAATTCTGAACGTCGTTGCCGGCCATCTCCCCACTCAATTTCCGTCCATTCGTGGGCCATTGCACATTGATTTTGAGGGCCATTTTTCAAATCTCGATGGTCCATTAAAACAATGGTCAGAAGTATTTATTTCTTTTTTTTTGATCCAAAGGTCAGAAGTATTTATTTCGAAGGCAGTTGCCGGTCATTTTCCCATCCTTGCATCATTATCAGAGATTCAAATAACTGACCCCTACCGGCATCCTTCGAAATTAATATTGAAAAAAAATAACATCCCACAATAAATATCGTATTTAAAAGACATTTTTTATCATCAATAACCTTTAAAGCAAGTAGTTAAAGTTTTCAATTGAGACTTTTTACTCTCTTCTACCTTTATGAGCAAATTCTTTCTTAAGTACAAATTATTTAAAAAAGAGAGATACCTTAACAATACAAATAATTTATAGTCAAATCAGGATATCTTTTAATTGAGGACTTGAGATTATCTTTTGATATTTTAATCCAATTTAGATAAAATATCTTAGTTCGATTTCGATTTCAATTTGGATAAATTTACCCGCGCTTGTAGATTACGCTGCAAAAATTAGATCATTTAAGATTTAACAACATCAGGACTTAAAGATTATTAAAAGGCGTTGATTAAGAGGAAACGGATACGAAACAACATAATATCTAAAAGACCATTGGTTAAAGAAAAAGCAGCAAATCCAACTTCTAAACGTCGGGTTAACAAAACAGAGCAACGACATAAATATTTACAAGCAGCACAGCACAGCACGATCTTAGTTCTACATAAAACAGACATTCAAACCTCGGGTCCCCTATCCATGGTCATTGATAATTTTATGCGGCCTCGGCAAAGCCAACTCTCAGCTTACCGAAATCGAAGACGGTGTGGTAGCGGCCCATGAAAACATCTCCCAAAATCCTGCACCAAACGAAGAGAGAATCCATAATACGAAAACGGTTCTAATTAGGTATACATATAAGATCATAGTTGTCGTACCATATCGGCCCACGAGGAGAGGGAACGTCCAAAGCAGAAAAGCCACTGATGCACTCGGTTTGAGGACCGTCGCCGACCTTGAGAATATACTGATTACACCACCCAAGGTATAATTAACATCAGTAGGATAAGTTTTCAACTATTCATATAGGGAAAATGTCATGAGCATAAAATGAACATTCAAGAGCATGGTCTTACCTCTTCTGGGGCAAGGTCGAAAACTTTGTCACCGATAGTGAAGGAAACTGTAGGCATGGATGAAATACTTCTGCAGTCGACAGTAGATTCTTCCGTAGGATTTGGCACCCGGTTGCAGAGCTACACGAGTATCGAATGGTAAGAATCGGAGCATGGGAAAGAATGCATTCGCAACTATTCAACAACCATCATGTTTATCACATATTACCTGATTGGCATTTTCCAATATGGCGTTGTGAGTCTGATTCCGACTTATTTGGTTCTGCATCCAAACAACTGCCATCTTACAAGCAGGGCACATGGCACTGTTTCGAACTCCAGATGATTTGCTGTTGCTCTCTTCCACCACACTCTCAATGCCAATGCTATAAAAAAATACACTTGAGCGCCATTAGTTTACCGCTTTAAACAAAGTAACAACACGGTATTAAGTGGCAACATACACACGTAAAGACCTCAGAGCCTGACCTTACACCACGAGCACCATCAAAAGTGCACAATCCGATTTGTGAGCAGATTTTCTTTGCTTGTGCCTGCGGGGGAAGAAAAGGGGGAAACCAGTCATTAGAAGTGAAGTACCTATACAACCCGAAAACCAATCACACAACTGAACAGGTTGCAACTTTATATGAAAATTTACATTCAGAGTAAAACTAGAATTCACCCCAGATAAAAGTAAATCGATGAGGGTTTGCCCATATTGTTGAACCACAGCCTTGCACTCCTGACTAACCACTCCAGCGGCACCAATTTCATGGTTTATCATGGTTATTACAGTCTGCACCAATACAAACAGATGGCTAGGAATCTCATCAGTGACCATGTTAACAAAGACGAAAGAGCATGGCCTTAATCAGTCTGCATTAAGAAAGCTTCCCACAAGTGATCATTCTCAATCATTTAAGAGCAATGCTACAGCATATCTTAACATATATCTATAGACACCGTTATTATATTGCTAGAATAATTTCAATTTTGCCAACACTTAAAGCCCAGGTCGAAATGATTCGAAGCCAGCTAGTCTGTTGAACAACAGACTGATCAAAAGATCCAACAATGAAGCATTATGGCTTACCGTTGGACCGGCAATCAAAGAAGTTCCAGAATCTGCAATTGCTGCACAGCCCCCAGCACAATACCCTGAATAGCATATGCCTGGATTAGAGCCACAAATACCAATGCAAGATATATTGTTGCTTGAAAAAAAAAGTGAAGATGAACATCAAATACTTATTCAATCCCAGAGTTAAAGTACAATATGCACAGGAAGAAAGATACCAGTTGGTTTCCCACCAATGAGAACATCACCCATATCGAACTACCAAAATGAAACGTTAGTTTAGAAAAATGAGAAAGACAACTATATATAAACCATTTATCTGCACATAAAAATTTTAAGTTTGAAAAGCCAACCTGCCAGTAGCCTTTTTGTGTTACAGGGACATATGTGTGTTTTCCCTTGTAATGGTTTGGATCAACCCCACCAAACACAATTTCACCACCCACTTCTTCCTCTACATTGCGGTTAAGCCAAAATGAAAATACTGGGTCCTTGATAAGACCTTGTTTGATCATGTTGTACCTTTAAAACAAACAAGTGGTCCAAGATAAGCTCATAACATTAAGACAAATCGTAGATAGCCAATAAAAGTTAAATTACAAACATACCAAACTGGGACAGCATTCCCAACTGAAATCTCCTTAAACCCAAGTCCTAATATCCCATCAAACTTGGCCACCAAAAATGTAAGACCTGGCTCCTTGGTGGCCTCAATAAATTCCTGGCAAAGAAAATAATTAATAGGTTAGCTAATTTAAAGTTTGAAACTAATATATCATGGGCAAATGAAAGTCAAGATGATTAGCTCCACTTACCTGATGTTCCACAATCAAGTCACCGATTTGAACATTGTCATGACTAAAGAAACCAGAAATTGCACCAGTGCCATATTGAATAGCAGCAGATTTCCCTGCATCAAATATGATAATACAACTATATTATTTTAGCAACCATGTGAAATAGACACCCTAATTTAATTTACCAAGTAAGCCTATTAGAAACGGGATACATAAAGACCTAGTGCAATTCCATTAATAATAGGCCACAAAAACATGCATAATGTTCTGAGTGGTAGGAAACCACAACCATCTTCTGGCTTAAGTCAATCCTACCAATAATAGACCAACCACAGAGACAAACATATATAACCCAGCAATTATAATTTACCTAGCTGTATGTACTTGAAGAATGTCAGAAACATACATCATTAATTTGAAAAATAAAAATTTCACATATTACTATTCAAATGAATATGACCAGGAACTTAAGATTGTTCTTATGTCCTTCAAATAAAGAAGAACAAGTTCATATTTAAATTTTGAGTGCAATAAGAACAGAAGACATACCATTCTTCTTGTATGTTTTCGATCGACTTGCCTTGTACGTGGAATGGAAATAACATGCAACCTACACCATAATGTAAGAATCTAAATCCTTTTCTCCGAAACAAGTATACTTTCCCAACTATCAAGGCAAACAGTTCTTCCCTAAACATTCATAGTAAACATAAATACAGGGGCTCACCGAGAAATAGCACTTAGTTGATGGTACCCACAAATTTGAGCTGCCAGTGTCAAATATCACTGTGAACTTCTGTGGTGGAGTTCCTATAGCAATCTCACCGTAGTACTGAGCATCCATGTAGTTCTTCAGGGCAACAATATCCACCTCCTCAGAGCCTCCAATATTATTATGGAAGCGATACTTTTTCATGGATGTTATGAGAGCCTCTCGATCCTTGGACTCGAGTCGAGAAGAAAGCCGATTCTCCGGATCCCATTTCATCTTTTTCAGCCCAATTCTAACCAACCCATCACTAGACGCAGCTAGTGCAGAAAACAAAAGGGAGGAAATAAACAGCAACAGCACAACCACATTGAAAGCCGTTCCCATATTAACCTATATAGCCACATCGACACTCAGTTGTTAGATAATCCACAGCAGGGTTTTAAATTAAATCGCGGTTTCGGACAAAAGCGGCTGAATTGCGGCAATCGCGGACCGTTTTTTACCCCAATCGCGGCCGATATCGCATGCATGCACAGAAGGGCATATAAAGAGATACATGCAGCATGCATGCATGAAGGAATGCTAATATCAACACCATATTCCATTACATTGAACCCGAAAAGGTCATAAATTCCTAAAACCTTCAAAACATTTTCAAATATTTTATTGTTTTCAGCTTCCCTTAGCTCCCTACACATCATTTTGAATTTTAAACTGCTATAGCTATTTAGCACTAAGAAGAACCAAAGTTCAACAACTATTTAGTCCTTCAAAATCCATATTAAATCCTAATCTCCGGTCAGCTCAATAAATTTCAGTCTCATTTCATACTTGATACCAGCTCAACCAGTTTGGTTCATCAAGCAAAGAACTAACGAGCCGAGCCACAATATAAAGTAAAAATGATCGATCAAACTGAGAAAAAATGAAGAAATTTTCAAGATAAATCACATCGCACTAACATAATCCAATCGGCAAAAATATATAAGCATAAACAGTAACTATCAAGAAAAAATTCAAAAAATAGCGAAAAAAATAAAGAAGAAAAATAGAGGAACAGATAGAACAATGCTTACAGCTTAGACGAAAGCAAACAAGGAGAAAGGTTAAGTCGATTAGGTGAAGCAAAAATGGAATCGGAAAGAGAGAATATATAATGGTAGGGAACCAGAATCCCGAGAAACAAACAGAAAGGACCTTAAAATTTCGTTACCTGTCACTTCCTTAGCCCTCGGCCGTTGATCTTCACCACGTGCTGGCATTTCGACGGTTAGATAAACATTGTATGATAACGAGGCACACAATTTTCCATATTTCTACCAGAAATTATGAAGTAACAGCTTGAATATTAGGCTAAGGGGGATAATGATTCCGTGCTTCCGAGCGTTGGCGTTTGCTATTTTATCTTTGTCGGTTTAACGCCGTTGGATGAAGAAAATGGACGGTTGGTATGGTGCGGTGGATTCGGGGCGTTGGATTTCGCGGGTTAAACTGAAACGAGTACGTGGCGGCAAAGGTCGTGATTTTTGGAGTTCCAATAGATTCTGTTGACATGAACGTATTGCTCTGTTAGTTGGCATGAAACGATGCCGTTTAGCGCTTTGGACTTGGATATAAAGTGCCAATAAGGTTTTGAGATTCGGCCTTCTAGGCCCATATTTATTTGGGCCCTTTGTTTCAGTTGGACCTTTAGGGTCTCCGATTAACCAAATCCATTTTCAATTTGTCAAATACTTTTTTTTGAAAAAAGTGAGCCTCATTAAAAATCCATTGACAGAGCACCTATGGGGAAATATTGAAAAAATATTGAAAAAGTTAAATTTAGGATTTGAGTCGATTTTATTTGAATCGTAATTTTATAAACTCGATTCGAATTAAAAAATTTAAATAAAGTTTAAGTTATAAAATGGGGCTCGACTAATTCAAAAAAAATTGTAATTAGTTGAATGTTTTTAAAGTTTGAATCAAATCCCTCAAATTTATCTGATATATGCATCACATATGAGGAAATGTATATATCATATATAATTATAGAAATTCGTTTAAATTGGAACCAATTAGTATCATGACATTATAAATAATTACAATTAAAGTCTCATAGAAACTTGAACGATTTGACTGACTTGAATTTCGTAAACTCGAACCATATATTTATGTAAATTGTCACCCAAAAGACTAAAATAATGTGACAAAGACCTGTGTATTATATTCTCTACATATTGTCAAAGACCTTTATTATTTTCTGTCTGGTCTCATTTTACATAGTCAACAAGATAATAAAAAGTGGGGAAATTATTAACTGGTGTTGGTTGGTCCAAGTGATAAGTAGTGGTGTATTACTTAAGTAAAGTTTCGAGTTCGAGGTATTGTGTATGTAAGAAAAATTCGTTGAAAGATTCACCCACCAAAATTAAGTGTGCGATGTGGGTCGATCCGAATTAATCCAGGCGAAGCCCTGAAATCTAAAAAGGCAATAAAAGAATGTGGGGGAAATTACATAGACAAGAGGTCATGGGTGACTGTGTTCAAAAGCCGTGAATGGATTACTTTGTCGGGAATAATACTCATGTGCCATAGAAATTCACCCACACTTTTGGGCTAAAAATCAAAGAATATACACAAATTTTCCACATTTGTATTAGGCTTAGCGAAGAGATGAGAAAAAAAAAAAGAAAGAGGAATACAAGTTTGAATATGGTAAGTTTGAAAAAGATGGTTTTAGGGTTCGGTTTTCGTTTCTTGATAATAGGTGAATAACTTGACCTTTAAATAAATCTATTATTTTTTATGCAATGCTTAAACTACGCATACTCATTTTTATATATAAATCAACAAATATTACACGTTTAAATATGCTAAAATCTATATAAATTCGCTAAACAATACAAGAATTTTATGGGGAAATCTTTTTTTTGAAACTTAATTATGTTGTTTGTGTGTATGTTGTTGTTTTTTTAATATACCGGTGTGATACAAGGGTAGTATCTGTTCAATTTTTTTAATTTTTTTAATAAGACACACACACCGTGCAGAATTGGTGCTCGAACCCAAGTCACCGTGCAAAACTGGTGTTGTATGTTGTTACCCCATAAAAGTACCTTAATAATCAAATAATTTATAGTCAAATCAAGATAATGAAAGTGATTGGTGCTAAGTGCAATATGTAATCAATATTTTTAGTCTTCACTAGTAACCATCAAATTTATTAACGCTTTGAAACGACTTTAACAATAATTATTGTACATACATATCACGACTCACCTTATAACTCAAATTCAACACACACTCGTTGATTTAAAATCTATTTTTTTTTGTTGTTTTTTCGATTTTTTAAAATTTTATCCAAATTAATTCGGATAAATTTACGTCGCACACTTAATTTTAGTAGATGAGTCATTAACGAAAATTTTCTGCCTACACAACGTCTCTTTAAAAATAATTAAGAAAATAGGAAAGATTTTATGAATATAATTAAATCAAATCTACTGAATTATTATTATGTGAAAAGTATCTGTAAAATGATTCTTTAAACTGTTGCAGGTGGCACCTCTTTTATTTATTTATTTATTATTATTATTATTATTATTATTACTATTATTATTATTATTATTATTAATTGTCCCTCTATCCCCGTTTGTATATTGTACTATTATTTAGTAGAAAAATTGTACTCTACAACTACGACCTAACCATACACCAAAATTCTACGTAAAGTACGTGAGCCACGTGGGTATCTTCTCTTGATCAACGAAAATTTCAGTCAATTCATCTCTTTTTCTCCAATGTTGATTTTGCTTTTATATTTGGGTTGAAAGAGGGAGCGTAATTTTGCAATTAGGCAACTCCATCCTTTGACTATACGACAAATATTGCAATTAATATTTGGCTCCTTTAATTTTTTTTAAAAAATTAATCTGATCCAAATAAATATTTTAAAATATCTCATTAAATTTCATTTTTTAAAAAAAAATTAGCTATTCTATTTTTTTAGTTTCAATTTAAATCTTCAAAAGTTTCGAGATATTAAAGTAGGGACCCTCAAATTACATTGTCAAGATCCGTCACTGGTTGGTCATTTGATTAAATCATATGTTAATACATGGGTTCTTATCAAGCAAGCCAATCACGAGTTGAATAGTGCTCGAGTACTCGACTGGAAAACTGTTCAACTCGTGTTCGACTCGGTACTCGATAAGCTCAATAAAATTTTGCTCGACTCATGTTCGTTAAAAGAATCCGTTGTCCGTTAAGCTCGCTAGAATTTTTACCTTTTTTCATATATGTAAAATATAGTAATACTATATATATAGATAGCTTAATATAAACATAAATAAATAAATTTAACAAAAAAAAACAATCAAAATAGTGTGTGAAGCAACTCTAAAGTAACAAACTAACAATCTATAAATACACTAAACTAACATATTATAAAAAAATCAATGAACTGTTTGTGAATTTATCAAATCGAACAAACTAGAATCAAGCGTGGGTCGAATTTTAATCGAGTGAGGCTCAAGAGATATATTTCCAAATCACATGCATGTCTGCATCTAGAATATAATATTACGTGCATGAGCGATACGATAATTGTAAAATTGACCTAAATTTGGCCTCCTTCATAATCGTCAAAAAAGTTGGTGGGCTTTCACTGTGTTTTCTTCCCGCACGCCTGCTACGGAACCTTTCTTCAACCTTTCACCAGAAATGGCAGCCATTGCTTTCAGGGATGAACTGAGGGGGCTGGCGGGGTAGTCGCCCCCTAAAAATTTAAAATTTCTATACGACTTAAAATTTTTTTAAAATTTTTCTATGTATTTTATATTAAAAAACTATTTTCGCCCCCTAAAATTTTATAAGTTCGCCCCCAAAATATTTATAGGTTCGCCCCTTAACCTAAAGTCATGCGTCCGTCGTGATTGCTATGACCTGGATTTTGGGTCATTGTTTAAAAGTTAGTGTAAGAACTAGAAGCATACATTTAAAAGAGAAAAAAGAAAATTTGAACATCTCACTCAACTAGGAGACGCAGCTTTTGACTATGTATATGCAGGAATCTGATACCCCAAGGCCCCATTCTGGGGTTTAACCTAATAAATGTCTTGTTTTATCGCCCACGTTTTCTTGAACCTATGCCAATATGAACTTACCATAAAAAAGATACAACGACTATGCTTTTTTAAAGGAACTTTTGAATGGATCTTTGTTCTTTACGGGGATTAGGGAATAATCCTACTATGCTCTCCGTTTCCTTAATCCTCTTGTTTTGGGGTGTGATATGGTTGAAATTAGGGTTGTAAATGAGATGAGGCAGATTTCGAGCTACTCGAGCTCGACTCGGTCAAAGCTTGGTCAAAGCTCGACTCGATTGGACTCGACTCGAGCTCGAACTCGGCTCGAGTTCTTGACGAGCCGGGCCGAGCTACTTGATACCCGACTCGAAAAGCTCACGAGCTACTCGAAAATATAATATACTAAAGTTTTATTTTTTATAATTTAAAATCTAAATTCTTAAAGTTAAAACCCTAAATATAAACCCTAAACATAGGTATTAAATCCTAAATTCTAAACCCAACAACCTAAACCTCTAAACCCTAAGCTAACACCCTAAACCCTAAAATTAACAAGTTTGAGTTACATAACTTGTGTATAAAAGTTTTTTCTTCATAGGACTTTAAATGAGACGTAACAGATAAAGAGTTACTCGAGTCTCATGCGGTCAAAGATCGGTCAACACTTGACTCGATTAGGCTCGAATCAAGCTCGAACTCGACTCGAGTTCTAAACGAGCCGAATCGAGCTCAGATTTCTCAGGCTCGTTAAAAATTACTCCTCAAACTTGACTCGAAATCTTAACGAGCCGAGCTGAGCTTAGCACTACTCAAGCTCGACTCGGCTCGTTTACACCCCTAATTAAAATTTTGAATACATATTTGGTGGTCAGGGACGGAGCCAAGATTTTAGCTCGAGGGGTGAAATATGCTTTTTTTTTTTTTAAGTTGAGGGCAATTTATAATTATCCTATAAAATTTTCAAAATTATTACATGGATTAAAGTTTAAAAAAATTGTGTCCCTCCACCGTAGATGCAGCTTCGTTCTAGCCAGCGGCGGATTTTGACAATGTAGTTTTAATGAGTTTACTTCAAATTTTAAAATATTTTAAAGGTCTAAATTAAATTTGAAGTTTAATTAACTAAAATTTTCAAAAAAAAGTCGAAATTTAATGAAAATCTAATTAAATTTTTTGAAAAAACCAATTAAAATTTTAAATAAATTAAAAGCCAAAATATCGATTTTTTAAATTTTAGGGATCGGTTCCCCTCCGTATATAACAAGGATGGAACCTCATGTTATGCCTCGATCTAAATATTAGCATTTCTTGTAAATTTTGAATATGAATAGGCAAATATGATTTAATATATGAATCTTGTATTTGATCTAAATATTAGTATTCAATTTCAGTTTAATTAAATTTATATGTCAATTACAAGAATTAGTTAATATTCATATTTAATAAGTATAATTTCTTTTAAAAGGGCATTCGATTTGGGTACTCAAAGCCAAATCCATTATTCATAGAAGTAAAATTATATTAGAATATTGAATATTCTAATTAGTCTAATTGCTAAGGATGCTCATATTACCTAATTTTGTATGGGTTCGAATCTCGGTGTGAGAATGTAATACATCTTTATTTAATAAAAAAAATTCACTATCTACAAGAATATATACAAATTATATACATCAATGCATTTGTATAATTATAAAAAGAATCAGTTATTATAATATACAAAATATACGAGTTGATGAACCCAACAAGTGTTCTAGTGAAAAAGCCGGTGATGTACATCCTAGGAGATACGGGTTCAAATCGTTTTGTCTACAATGTGTATGTGCACTGTCAAAGGGTTAAGAATATGTATGAACAGATACTACCTTTTAATCACCTTTAGATCATTCAATATATATATATATACGAGTTGATAATCATAGGGCTATTTACCTATTTAGACCTCAAATTTCAAATTATTATAACTTTAACCCTTTTATTTACCTTCCAAATTGTGAACAAAGACAATGTGCACGCATGAGAATTTCCAAGTCCAACCGCTTAGTTTGCCTAAAGGCTAAAGGTAGAGAATAAAAGGGAAAAGCTCTTAGGTTTAAGTATAAATGTATAATACAATATTTTGACCGTACGACCAAACCAAACAAAAGTGCATGAAGTCTTTGGGTCCGACCAAAATTGTCAAATTATGCCGACATCCTTTGTTTTCTTTTTCCATTCTACGATGTCGACGCTTCTTTGGAAGAACCCTCGTTGAAGTCACGGTAAATAAAGGAAGCTATATAAAAACATATTGTTGGGGAAAACTATTCAAATTTGGTCATCAACTTTTGGCCTTTCATTCCACATCTCATCTTTTAGTTTTCAAAAAGAAACCATAAATAAAACACTTAGAGGAGGCAACAAAAGCAAATACAAGTTGTCACTAGCAGGGACGGAGCCAGGATTTGAAGTTGGGGGGCAAAACATAAATTTTAAAAGGTAGGAGGCAAATTCACAATTATCCCAATTTTTTCAGAAAAAATATAAAAAATCAAAGAGTAAAAAAAATTCCCTACCGGGGGCACAACCCCTCTCATTGAAGCTGTAGCTTCGTCACTGGTCACTAAATGTTGAAAAAAACCCTCCAAAAATTTTTTAAAAAAAAGAGAAAATCATAGTTTTTATAAAAAACGAAAAACTATTTCAGTCTACATATGTTTATTAACATATTATTTATCTGATGAGACTATTGATGAAACTCGAATATACTCGTTTAGGTGCATGAGTATAGTTAGGGGACAGGCATGGCCTCATCCTCCCTTTAGTTAAATGGAAGAATTGCACTATTAGTCCATGTAAAAAACTAATAATTTATTTTAAATCTTTTTGTAGAACTAATGTTTTGATATAATAATTGAAAAATGATTTGGACTGATTTAAAAAGTATTTAAAACATTTCCAAAGTCCAAACAACTTGAAATATTATTTAAGGAATTTTTCATAAAGGTTTTTCATGTTTTCAAAGGCCTATTTTCACAAATCAGACCAAGTGTTTCGAAACACCCTAGGGCGTTTCGAAACGGGTGCCTTCCAGTGGCCAAATGTTTCGATACTCGTATCGAAACGGGGCCAGCGTTTCGAAACAGGCTAGGCCGTTTCGATACGCCCACGTGGCACTGACCCCAACGGTCATAAACCCCAACGGCTCTTTCCCAACTAACTTTTAAATGCAGGTCGTTTCGATACGGGCTAAGGGCGTTCCGATACGCGTTCCGAAACGGCAAAGGGGTGTTCCGAAACGGGTACCCTGACAGACTGCAACGGCTCTTTCTATATTGAGGGCGTTCCGAAACGGCTTCGAGCGTTTCGAAACGGGGAGCTGCAGAACTGCATTTATGGAGGGAATTAAAGGCTCCAACGACTCTATTTCAATCCCAACGGTCCTAAACGGCTATAAACTCAATTGGGAGTATAAAAGGGACCTCCAAGCATCAAGAGAAGACTAATGCTTCAATTGTCAATCAACAAATGATCAAGAAATGTCTTAGCACTTAAATTGTCAATTCTTGTATAGACAAACACTAGTGAGCCAAAATTGTCAAATTTGCTCAAGTGTTTTAGGTTTTGGGTGAGTGCTTAAAAGTGCAAACAAACACCTATTAGAGGGTTTAAGTTTGCTTTCATTTGTCTCTTTGTAAAAGAGGGTTTTGATCAAGGCTTGGGTAGAAGCTTGATCGGTTGTAAGGGTTTCCTCCTTGTCCTAGAAAAGGGGACGAATCAATTAGTGGATTGATTGTGAAATCCTTAGTGGGAAGCTAAGGTAGTGGATGTAGGTGCATGTTAGAAGGCCGAACCACTATAAATCCTTGTGTCAATATTCTTTTTAGCTTCCTTAACCATTCCACCCAAATATCCACCTCTCCACCACTTGGTGAGCATAATTGGTTGATCAAATCGAGCCCCACACAACCCAACACTTTTCAGTCTTGGATTAAACAAGAAAAATTAAGAATCCAATTATATCTCTTTTCACACAATGTTTAACTACAACTCCCTAAAATTTTATAATATTTCTCTCGATCCCTAATACAAATTCATGACTTCACTTTGCCAAAGTGCTAGCTAAGACTTAATCAACATGTAATCTTATTTGTCAATCTATAACATGTCATGTTTTTATTGATAAATCTCGTAAATTTTTTTTAAAAAATATTAACTTCTTACAAATATATTAGATAAAATAATATTTTAAAAATAATAATGGACCGAAAAGATAGATACCAAAATGAAAAACGGGTATATATAATTTGACAAGTAAGTTAACTATTAAAAATCATACAAGGATAATGGAGTTGGGATCATAAAATACCCAAATATTTGATTGGATGAAGTAAGATTTAAATTTAAATTTTAAGTCAAGACATAATTTAAAATGATAATGACTCGCTTGAGCTTTCACAAGGACTTGAATTTCCATGTTGTGAAGTTGACAATTCAACTAGCCAGCTTGTTGTGTATATCCTCCACCACACACAATATATATATATATATATATATATATATATATATATATATATACGGGATAAGATTTAGTTACACAGTGTAAAACTCTTTAAATTTTACACATTTTTTGGATCGTTAGATGAGTGAAACGGATGGATGAGGTTAACAGTAGAATATGTGAAGATTATCACTTGGAGAAAAAAAGTAAGAAGTTAATCTCAGTCATCCATTTCTCCTTACCTAAGCATATACAGAAAGTTAGCCTTATACAATTAGATAGCTGTACCTATTAGCATATTTTCTCTTCCCTTTGCTGGGGTTGCTTAACTTAATAAGGCTAGTCTGTCTATCCTGAGTTTCCCGTTCATAATCTTTCCC
>OY288272.1:100233703-100273703 GCA_958450335.1 Hibiscus tridactylites
CCTTTGAGTGTGAGTTCAATTGGATGAATCCGTCAAGTCAAGGTCAACGTACGTAGCAGCAAGGATGGCGCATCGCCTATTTATTTATCGTTCTCGTTCGGGAGCCAAAACGAACACACCTGCTACCTACTGTACTGGACCTTCGACCAGGCATTCTACCCTTGTCGAATCGGAACCAACCACCACTGCATTGCGCTCGAACAGTTGAGCGGCCGCCGGCCAGCAACTTCCGTACACAGATATAGATTCATTCTTCGTACCTGGTCCAACCTCACAACCCTTCGCGGGTTGGTCAGAAGTCAGTCTTGTTTGGTAAGACGGAATTGGACAAAGAAAAGAGAGTGCTTGACCGGAACAACGGTCAACAAAGACCGTAATTACATAGATAACTGCTCCTCCCTTTCTCCGTCTTTAAGGCTTTAAGGCGAACCGTATGATGGCTGGAAAGAAAGACGACCTCACCTTCTCGTAGATGGTGTCAGTGAGAGCAACTTTAGTATCCCCCGTTGACCTTCTTTTGTAGATAGAATCTTCAATGAGTGGAAACAAGCAACCTTACTAATAAAGGTGCTTGTTGAGTAAGGCCGGCTTTAGAGCCCAAGCCCCTTTAATATGATGAGAAGAAGAGGGGCCGCCCTCTTTTCCGCACCAATCCTTATTTACTACTACATCTTTTTTTGGGTGTATAGCTCAGTTGGTAGAGCATTGGGCTTTTAACCTAATGGTCGCAGGTTCAAGTCCTGCTATACCCAAACCTACCTTACGCTATACTATTAGTAAGGATGCGTAGTAGCGTTCAAAGATCACTCTTTGGCCTTTAGACTCGCTTCAGCGACTTCGCCCTTTAAGTGACAAGGGTAAGGAGTAGTATAAGAGTGGCTTGGGAACAGCTTCTGGGGCTAAGAGAGTCCAATCTCTAAAATAGAGCTTAGTCTCTCCATAGTAGGTAGTATACTAGTAGAAGGCGTAGGTTATGACTTGATCCAATAGAGTCAGAACACCTTTCTATCTAAAAGGAATGGTGCTCGATGAAACGATCCAGATTCCACACTATGCTGTGGGCTGGGGAGGGAGCTGCTCTGCGAAACTGGGCGTTCAGTGTTCTTATGGGGGAACCATACTAGAAAGAGAATAGAAAGAGCCTTCAAAAAAGAGCGAGTGAGTGATGGGCAACCTTAGTCTATATGTTGCTTGTGAGCCGCCAAGTACCAGTCTCGCAACAGTACTGGCGTAAAAGGATTGGTCCTTCACTTGCTGATCGTTCGCGAGTCGAACTCGCTCTCTTGCCACGCCTTTCACTCACTCGCTTTAGTCGGACTCAATCACTCTTTTTGGAGGATCATTCGTTCTTCACTCTCTTGCTATTACCCGCAGGGAGCGCAGCAACCAAGGTGCATATTATCATATAGAAACAAGCGAAGCGTAGCAATTCGTACTACCGGAAAAGTTTCGCTAACCGGCAGGCAATAGAGTCCGCCGATAGGCGCAAGCAAGCGTAGCGAATCACATAGATAAGCCCCTACCTGCCAGCGCGCGGATAGATAGGGCGGGCGAAGCGCGAAGGGGATGGATGTCTGAGCGGTTGAAAGAGTCGGTCTTGAAAACCGAAGTATTGATAGGAATACCGGGGGTTCGAATCCCTCTCCATCCGCGAAGTCATAAGTTCTCTCTTGCGTTATCTATAGATAAGAACGAATCGGATCGACTCGACTGATATGATAGATGGAATGGGTAGCTTGTGTTATGATGTAGACGTGTGTTATGATTTAGTTAGGACTTTGTCTCCCTTTCGTTATCTTCCGCTTCCCTTATATAGGTTGGGGAAGGGCCGGGTGGATTACCTTTGGGGGGCTAAGTCGAAGATCTTGGTGGTCTTGTGAGTGGTTGATAAACTACGATTGCAGTTTTCTTTAGGAAGTCCCATAGCTGTGAGGCTTAACAGACAAAGAAAACGGTGGATACTTCCACTAGTTGGGTAGAAGGTGACGACCCTAATGAATCGACTATGAAGGTGGCTGTTAGCTACATCAGCGCTAAAATTCCTTCATCGTTATTGCCCTGGCTTCGATGATCAACCCCTGGCACATTTAGGTTTTGATTTTTGATCTTCCTCCTTCGGAGCCTCTCGCTTTAGCTAGAGATATAGCATACCCTCTCACCACACCACACGCGTTCTAAGCCTATGAGCCAGGTGCCGTGCCGGAGTACTACGCTAGAATTCTGACGTTCGGGTTCCAGAAGGTCTGATCTGAGGCCTCGAGGAATGAGTGAAACTTCCCTTTCTTAAGGAATTGAGTCAGAGATCACAGTAGATGGATAGATGAATAGAGAAGATTACCGCCCAAGCCATCAAGCAATCAAAGAAGTGTAGCCAACGTCAGGGGTCATCCCCGAGTGGACGAGCAGAAGGAGATCCCACAATGCAATTGGTCTTCGAGCCTCGGCTAGAAAGCCTGGAGAAGTCTTAGCTGCTACCTTACCTGATTCTTCGTCTTCTCTCAGGGCAGCTCGGTACTCAAGGGGGAGAATCGATAGTTGTTCTGTTAAAGTAGTGGTAGGTGTAGGAGTTGCTACTTTCAAGAATTAGCCCCGACCAATCGTCTTCCCTGTGAGCTGATCCTGCGCAAGACACCCAGTGTGAGAAAAAGTGATAGTACAACCATGATCAAAAAGTTGTCCAAGAGATAAGAAGTTCATAGCAAGCCGTGGAACATGAAAGACTCCAGTCAACGGGAGAAGAACATGAAGAAAACATATTACCAACAGAGGAAAGAGATAAGGCAGTCCCATCAGCAGTAAATATAGAAGAGGAGGAAGAAAAGGGGGTAGACTTGGTGAGAAGAAAGACATTACCAGTCATATGGTTTGATGCCCCTGAATCGATCAACCAAGTAAAAGAATAAGTACCTGAAGGGAGTGCAGAAGACATAGCATGTATGAAGGGAATCCACTGCTGAATCATCTCGGGTGGAACCGCAGGTGAAGCCACAGAGGATGATGGAGCAGATCCGACATTAAGGACAGGCACGGCATCTGCAGGAGTGACAGGAACTTCAGTAATGTCGGAAGCACTTGTCTGAGAGGAAGTTGGATACTGAGACTGAGTCTTCTTCTTTTTTGGGCAATTGAACTACATATGCCCCAGTTCTTTACAGTAGTTGCAGCGAACTGATGACATTTTGTCTTAGGGCGGAAAGTGGACCTCTATTCCGTGGCCCACGAAAAGAGGAGGAGCGCTCAGCCTTGGCAGCAGCTAAAACTGAATCCATACTGCCGCAGGCACCTGCGAGGCTAACCGGGTCTCTTCCGTAATCAACTCAGCTAAAGCAGCATCAACTGTCGGAAGGGGAGATCGATGAAGCAGAGAACCCCTGAGCTGCTCGAACTCAGGGCGTAGGGCCATAAGGAACTGCCTAAGCGGGTCTCGTTCCTGTGATCCTCAAAATCTGTGCTGCCGCACCCAGCAAACTCCGGCTTTCGAGCCTACACCCTCTATTCTCATTCGCTGCTGGAATTCAACCTCCGTTGATGGGGCCGGAAGGGTCCTACACGGGGTCAGTAGCTAGAAAGCTCCTTTGGGAGAGCAAGCTTCGAGATTCACTCGGCTATATATCCGCAGGACCTGCTCGTGATCTTGACTTAGGAACGAATTCTCCAAGTGCACCCTCTTCCTTCCTTGCCTGGCTTCTTAGCGCTCCTACAGCTGCTAGGAGTTACATGAGTAAGGGGTTCAGCCCTTCTTTACGTTTACGTGCCTATATCACGAGTTTACAGCATGCTGTCTTTTATGGATGGCTTCTCCGCTTACAATCAAATGTTGATGGGGACAGAGAAAGGACATCATGAATAACTACATAGGGCACCTTCTCCTACCGGGTCATGGCCTTTTGACTTCAAAATGCCGGAGCAAGATATCAAAGGGAGCTGAACCCGAGACCTATAATGATCTTTTAACAGGACAACAACCTTTCTTTTTTAGCCGAATTGATAAATCAAGTAAGTGAACCACGCACCAAGAGGCGAGGGTCAAGGGAGTGTTGTTAAGTTAACTGGCTGGCATAGAGGAAAGTCAGAGCTCCTATAGCGTGTGGCGAGTGGAGCGTCAACACTCCATTTCACTCGAGGGTAGAGGATTTAACAACGGAAAGCGGCTCAATAAGTGCGAAAGGTTGTCAGCTGGTTAACAAGCGAAAGGGCTCCACCATCAGCTTAGGTCTAGGTACAACGTGAGGCTTACTCTCCCGGTTTAGATAGAGAGGGACGAAGTGTTGGATTTAGGATTTAGTCGTCTAAAGCGAATGAAGATCTCAGTGAATGCCTGAAATGCCTCTCCTTAGCAGGATCGGAACTCGAAGGCAGGAAAAGCATGAAGTAAGCTCAGTAAGCAGTAAACAATGAATGAAAGTCTGTCAGTAAGGACGCATTTAGCTATGGGAAAGATTCAATAGATAGAGTAACAAAGGGAGTTGAAGTGATCCCAGTCCCAGCAGGGTAAGAATAATGGAATTCGACTAGTTCAGTTCAGTTAGAAATTCAATCAGCCTTAGCTAAGAAAGCGAATATCCTGCTACTTCAAACCAATCTTACTCGAGAACTAGTTATGTTAGCCGGAAGTACGGTCAGTGTTAAGCGCATAGACTCTCCTTTTTTCCATCATCTCATTCCTTAGACTTGACTATAGGAATCTCACTATCAGGAAGTCAGTGTGCACTAAATCCGAGAGGGAAACCCTTGAATAGCTTTGTTCAACTGTACCTGTGCTTTTCAAAGTATTCAATTCAATAAGCCAGGAAAAAACCTTTCTATTCGGTCAAGTTGCCTTCCTCTTCTTTCAGTTCTAGTCGCATCTTCTGACCTATTCCTTAAGGTCGGAGCTAGTAATTCCAACTAATGGAATTCAACAACTAGGGGCATCCCAATTGTTAGCTTCCCTTCGATCCTCATACCATACTGAGCTGCCTAGCTCCAAGACTTGTAGTTGAGCCTATTACTAACCTCCTAGCCTATGGGGTAGCTAGCCTTGGGTGACGAAGGAAAAATCATTTCATGTTAGAATGAAGAATTCCTTTTGGGAGATTCCTCATTTAAGGAGCTTGAGAATAGGGTGATCGGATCGTTCCAATGAGGGATGCCTGCCCATCGAGTTGAGTGGAGATTCTAAAGGAAAAGGTAAAGGTAATGGCACCACTACTGCTTTCTATCATCCTGGTCGTTTTGGTTGTTTATTGATAGAACGTAAGACGACTTCTTATTGATCCGATCATTTTTTGGTTTCGGGAACCTGAGTATGAGGATTAGCTTACCAAGAAAGCCTATAATATAAGTGGCTGGCACCCTTTGTGTCTAAGTTGGATTGGGTTAGAGGATATGGAAAGGTATCTTATTATATTCTCTGAAAAGAAAAGAGACTTCAACCCTTAGCTTCACTTCAGGGGTTTCCCACTCTCAAGGCAAAGGAAATGCCGTAAGCAAGAAAGACGATCGGGAAGGATTACAAACCTGAAAGAACGTACCCACGCTCTACGATAACAACTGACCGACTGGACGAGAGACGTAGTCCGCCCGGAAGGTAAGCAACTACTGGAACTCAAAGCACCCTCACACCTGACTCTGATTCAACAACAAAAGGAAATGCGCCAAGCGAGAGCTTTGACATCACTCGTGACTCAAGAAGGGGCTCGCACAACCAACAAAGAGAAAAGGAGGAGCCAAGTATTGAGAATGCTAGAATGGTTGCTTCAGCAACGAGGATAATCACTAGAAGTCAACTCTCTTATCCATCCATTGATGCTGCACCCTTTCTCTTCTTCACATTAGATCCTTATGCTATCTCCAGCAATGCTTTCTAGTTAGTCTAGAATGCTAGCCGATTGACTCATACTTTATCATCTGCACCTTCCAGAAAATGCACTACACAGTGCTGCCTATCTTTAGAGGAAAGAAAGCAGGAATGCGAATTAATCCATGTCAACAGTAAGAAATAGGGAAATGACGGGAGGAATATTCAGATGAAAGATATCCCCGAATGGGATTGATAGACAGAAGGAAGTGAGCTAGCTTAACCCTGATTGCTTAAGGCTTAATACAGTCATGTTGGATCGACTGTGATAACTCAGCATACCTACCCTAGCTCTTCTTCCCTTTCACCAAATCGAGGATGAGTTTCATACTGAGGGTTGAGGATAATTGGTAGGCAAGGCTGATGCGATTGATTCGCGGACTGATAGGATGACTTGGAAGAAAAGGCATTGGGCTGATACGAAAGAAAGACCCCGTTAGCCAGCTCTACTTCGTTTCCTGTGTTTGAAGAACCGGATCGTTTAAGATAAGACCCTGGCAGTGTAACTCTTTCAGATCCTCGCTTTGAAAACCCACTCCGGAGCATGAAACTGTATCTGAAGCTTTCACCAAGCCCTATGAAAGGTATTCTGAGGGTGAAAGCCATGGATGAAGAGATGAAGGACATTGAGAAGAATGAGACATGGACTCTAGTCAAGCCACCACCTGATGCTCACATCATTGGTTGGTTGATCTTCTAAGTGAAGACCTAAAGGCATAGGCTGAGGCTACGGACACAGAGACAGAGGCTGCATCCTCTTATCTTACTAGCACCATCATTTTGCATCAGAAAAGCCAGCACATTAAGCTAATGGTGGTAGCGTAGCTTGTTCCAGCATAGGTAGGTTAGGTAAAGAGCGCCCTCAGGCAATTAGAGTAGGTAACCACCACCTCTTATTAGGTAGGTACCCGCAAAGGCTAAAGAAAAGGGTTCCAATCCTGTTCTTTTGTGAGATACCTTTTGCTGAACAAGCTAAAGTCAAAGTTCGCTCTCAGTCAGATAGGTTTAGCCATTTGTATGTTGTCCATTAGAACCCAAACCGTCGAATCTGAATCTCCTGTTGGTCAACCATTCCTATTTTACTCTTTTGTTCCTCCCTGCCCAAAAAGTCACAGATGCTCGCAAGTCTCCCTGCAACGGGTTATGACATAACATAAGGGAAGTTTGATCCTTCACTTCATTAATAAGGATGCCGCGAGGTTTTGTATCGGACCACCATATGGGCTAATTCCTCATGCTTGCCCGAAAAGTCACCGAAGTTGCGATACATTGCCTCTTTCTGCCGGAAGAAAACAACGACACGAGATTCTTTCCGGCGTGCTGCTCGAAGCTCCTTCCCAGTGAACTGAACAAGCCGTACCTAGATTGATTAAAGAGTACCGAGATGTGAGCCTACGGTCTCCCTTCCTGCTCCAGTCAATCAGAAAGACAAAGAAGGAGATGATTAGTCTCTCGTTGAAGGTTTGGCTTGACTCTGTTCGCTGAGCTCTTCGCCTTGCCTTTGTCGGATGGGGATTGGTTACATGTCCTGTTCATTCTGCTTTAGCGCGCTATGGTGAGTCCACTACTGAGTGAGCAGCCAATTTGTGATACTCCGAGAAGTGAAAGAGGGCTTTTGCATCCCTATAAGATAAGAGTTTTCTTCTTTGCGCAGGAGGATAAAGAAAGCGTAAACTCTGGAGGCGTAACCACCGAGGGTTAGGTTCGTAGCAACTAAATAAGTTTGCAAGGTACAAACAAAGGTCTGGTTTAGACTACAAAGAAAAGGCTTCGGGCCTATCTAACTTACTGTTAGCTAGCTTTGCCACAGCAGTACTCCTACATCCAGAAAGATTTTAAACAGCAACAAACTAGTGGAATAGTGAAAACCCCGATGAGGTTAAAGTAAAAGCCGTCTCTTTACCTGTCGGTCGAAAGGGACACCCTTATGAATGAATGAAACCCTGTTCTGCTCGGAACCCAGGTTGGTACCTTCTTTTGAAGAGCGTTATTCGGCTGAATCAGCAGATTGGAAAAAGCGGGGATCCTGCGGTTGTATCGGACAAGGATCGAAAAAGGCTGGCTGGCTTGGATTGTCTCGGGCTGTTAAGAATGATATAATTCTAGAGGCGGAGCGGAGACTTTACATTCTTCTGTTTACGAAGGCCAGGATGATCTACTATTTGCATAGTTGGCGAAAGATGCGAGGATTGGGGAGGCCTCTTAACGGGCAGCAGGGTGGACATAGATATGCAAGATCGTCTTACCGATAGGACAGAATTGGTTAAGCCGTAAACCAAGGCTTTACTAAAGGGCTTGAGTACCAAGGTCCACTTCTGAGCATGTGGATAAGCCGAATCTTAAACTACAGACCAGGAAGGCGCCCTGAAAAGAGCTCTTGCGAACGCCTCGCTAAGCAAATGTTCTTGATCCAGCTATCTGGAAGCGTGGCAGGCCAGCTACTTACTAGCTTGAGGAACCTTAACAACATAGAAAAGGAAGAAAGTTTCTGGTTCTGCCTCCGCGAAAGAAGAAGATTCCGATCCTGAAGATGAAGACCGGTCCAGCACAGGGGGTCAAAGCCCTGAACCGACAAGGCAGCCCGTAAAGGGCCCCACTCAGAAGACTAAGAGAGCTCGAGCTCAGACAGCGATCTACATCGTCGTTCCAGCTGCCTAGAAAAAAGCCTGCAAAAGGACTTCATCTTCGTATCAAAACACGAAAGTCGGGATATCCTCGGCTAATTCAATTCTTGCAGTATTCTAACCTCAGGAGTGGAAAATTGTGGAAAAAGCCGAAAGCGTGTACCTCTCTCGATTGAACGTATGACCTAGCAGCAGAGGCGCGAGCCCTTACTATACTTTATCCCGAGGGCATGGTATGGAATAGACCTCACCGTGGTTGGTCAGCATCGGTGGATCGTCTTCTCTCAGTTCGATGGCTTCATTGCAAAAAGTAGCTAAGTAGCTCCGAGGGTTTTCTTTCCCTTCAATCCCTCCTTACCAAGCACAATCAACAGTTCGCCAGGGAGAACAGCCTAATCAGCATCCGAGTAGTCACGTAACTCAAGGGAGGAATGCGCCGAGAAGTGAAGGCCATGAAACAAGGTGCCCTTGATATAACGAAGAATATCAAGAGGAGTAGATGTAGTCTTACTCTCAGTCAATCCAGCCCGAGATAGGAGATCAGAAGCATCTTTGGCCTGAGAAAGAGAATATGCATCAGAAGCTCCATAGCCCTCAAGACTTAAGAAATAACTAAGAGATCCTTCATCTCAAAGTGCTGACTAAGGAACTGCTTAAGATCTGAGATGCCTGTAAGATCATCCCCCATGATTATCATATCATCTACATAGAGTAAAGGCTCGAAGACCTCTGTCAGATTTACGAATGAAGAGAGCAGTGGGACTGAAGAAGCTCATGCCATCTCGTGATCTTAGATGCGGCATTAGCGGTCTTATAGGAGGAAGCGGTGCATCAAATTTAGTAAGTGTTCCATTAGGGGCTAATGTCTCCATATCTGGAGTTAGAGTGATTGTTAAAAGGAAGCTTTTTAACAATTAGATTAGGATCGGAGAAATAAGCCAAGGAAAGGAAGAAGCCCACTACTTACTTATATATAAAGAATTACCTGCCTTGCCTCTAAAGGCTTTGAGCAAGAAAAGGGATTGATATAGAGCATCGTGCTGATCGATGCGCGAAATGCCCGTTTTTCTAGTAAGCTAGTCGTAAAAAGATCTGCTAGCTATGGAGAAAGTCTCCCGTCGACCAGTTCTATTCCTTTAGGAAAAACCTCATCCTCATCCGGACAGGGCCTAACCTAAGTGTGGGACCGGTAAGGAAGATAGAGATATTCTTTACCAATGAAAAATAAGAGTATAAAAAAAAGGTTATCATAAGTGAGCCGGTAAGACGAGATAGCTCGAGACGAAAGGGGCTGTGGAATCATTAGCCGAAGCCCATAAAGAAATTGGTAACCCCAAGTCTTATAAAGCTGGAGGTCTTCTCATTAGGGCATCAATCTCATGTAAAATAACCCTTCTTCCTCCCTTACGGGGCGCTAACTATCAGGGGATGGGGACAAGCCAGTCAGCCCAAGCAATCAAGTTACAAAGCGAAGCACTTATCTTTGGCTAGGAAAGCCGGGAGAAGACTGACAACTATATAGGAATGCGAGTAGGCCAATAGATGAGGAGCAGAAAGGGAAAGAAAAGAAGATAGAGGGCTAAGAAAGAGACCCTTGCTTTCGGGCAATGATTCCGACTTTCAGAAAGAACGGAGAGTGAGAAGAAAGAACTCTACTTACCTTCAGTAGGACAGGAAAGTTCTCTTTTCAACCGCTAAAAGTATATTAGAAGGGGAGAAGTCGACTCACTTCACTCCGATTGACCCAAGGTAAATTATAACTGCAAATAGCGTATAAGAGAGAAGGGTAAAGCCCTAGCAAACTATCTTGACTTTCTTTATACTTTATAATATAAGGCCCTTTAAACGATCGTAAATGGCGTTGTGCCTATTTGGAGCTTTTCACAGTCAAAGTCAAACGTTTGTCGGTGGCAACATCGGCATGCGTTATATAAGACTTTCAGCGCACCTGAACTACCCATAGTCTATCTAGTTACGGGGTTGCACTCAATAGTCAATCAATTCGTTTTTCCGTAGGTTGATGCTTTGTATCGCACGCTTGTTATATTTAGATAATAATAATAAATCTAGTGTTAGAAGTAGAACTAAAGCGCCTATGAATGAGTTCCAAGAAAGCGGCCGTTGCACTGATAGGGGTGTAATCTAATCTATCTTTCCTGTCCTTTCCTTGCGGATTAGCTATTCCTGTCCTTTAGGAACTGGTTAAAGTTTGGCAAGAGCAGCTTCAACTTGGGCTTTGACAAGACTTGGCTACGTGGAGTAGACCTCACTCGCTCTTTGGCTCGCTCCTTACTTTTCTTTTGTAGCAAACTCTTCAACTTGTTGGACAGCAGCTGCAAAGCCCTCTCCTTTCAGTCGAGTACTACCAAAGCAGCTTGCTAGCTGTAGCTTCGTACCTTGCTTTAGCTCTAGCTTCCGCACTTTGCTCGGTTCCACCAAATAATGAAGGGAGCCATTTTCAGATCCTCCGAGTGCAAAGCTAGCGGCAGAGATTGTGGTTCCATACGCGGATTTAGATGCATCCCCATACACTACCTCGATCAGAATCAATTCCAACAAAGCTATAGCCCGTTGTAAGGTTCGTAGCCTTTATAACGAGCACCTGGTCTAGTGGCATATCTTTCAGTTACATATACTGCTCCAGATGCCAGTGGACTCGTCGATCAACCAGTGAAGGGAATAGAAGCATAGGTAGGTAGGAGGGATGAGAGAGCAAGCTGGCTGAGTATATCGTGGAGATGCCCGCTTTGTACATTTTCTGAGTCAGACCAACTCGGCTACCGAATTGTCTTCTTGGAATGTATTTTATTTATTAGGAAAGCGACTGTTCACTCAAAAAACGAGCTCAACAAAGTCACTTCTTGAACAGAAGCCCTTTAAGGCAGGCTAGATGGATCAACTAGGTGTCTTGCCTGGGGTGCTATATAAGTCCTACCATTTTCATGGAAATAAATAGTTGTAGACCAATACTATTCTATTAATAAGAAATATAGTTTCAACAATAGAAGATTACTCTCCCAGCTTCCCCCACCAGCGCTCACTCTGACCACCATGAGATTTCCTCTTCAGAGGCCTCCAAACCAAAGGAGAACGAAATTTTTGATAACAAGCATGGGTTCAATCGCTACATAGAGAGCTTACAAATGTAATGAATATACTTCCTCATTGAGTGAGGCATTCCATACTGAAAGTAACTTTCTTTGATGCCAGGGTTCAAGACTTCTACATACCGGATACCTGGGTCGAGGGTTTTAAAATGAATCGAATCCTATCAAATATTTATATTTCTCCTTTGAATTACTCATATATATCCTATGAATTTCATTTTGCATCGGAAACTATTCTAGGAGAAGTTCGAATCCGTTCCGTTCGGATATTGATCGGTCTTGGTTTGACATGGTTTACGCGTTACTGGTTCCCGGAAGAGTTAATATCTTCATTAGCTAAACCCTTTCTTACCCTGCCTTTGGACTCGTATTTTGTTTGTACACAATTAACGGAGGCCTTCCCGACATATGTTGCAACGTCTTCAATAGCATGCTCTTACTTCGTTTTTCCTTTAATAAGTTATCAAATTTGGTGCTTTTTGATCCCCAGTTGCTATGGAGAACAAAGGACGAAATACAATCGATTCCTCCATTTAAGTGGTTCTCGCTTCTCCTTGTTCCTGTTCCTAACTCCTCCCCGGGTAGTTCCCAATGTTTGGCACTTTCCATACTTCGTGGGTGCAACATCAACAAATTCGCTCATGATCAAGTTACAACCTAAGATCTATGACCATATTATGTTAACTGTTCGTATTTCGTTCATTCCATCGGTATGCTCCCAGGTACCTGTAATTGTGATCCGTTTGCCAGAACCAAGGGGTCTTTCTGTGGAAACCTTCACGAACAATCGTCGTTTTTTGATGGTTTTTTCGCTTTTCACAGCAGCTCTTTCCACACCTCCGGATATCTGGTGCCAAATCGTCGCCCGTTTCCTTATTTCTTTGATAATAGAGTTGGCTATCTTTGTGGCATCGATTGTACAAGTTCGTGAAGAGGGCTGGACGAGTGGAATGAGGGAGAGCGGCTCGATCGACAAAAAAGATTAGTAGCCCCCCTAGAACCTGGCAAAGTAACTATCAATTCATTCCCATAAAGATTATAACACACAGAGGACTCCTTACCTGAGGAGCGGGATGAGTGATACATCCGGTGAGCGCCGGTGAAGAACGCAAGCAAAGCTGAAGCTCGGGCATTGTTATATTCCATCAAGAGAAAGGAGGCAGACTGGTAAGAAGGCCGACCACATAGGGGGAGCGAACCGAAAAGCTCAGCTTTGCGGAGCGGACCAATCTTCCGCACCGCCCCCTTACTCTCTCTCTCTATAAAAAAAGCCTGCGGGAAGCGCGAAGAGCTAAGCCACTAATGTCGTGGCGAAGGTTATACCTCAGAAAGTAAGCGAAGCTAAGGTTTCGTATGGAAAGGCTGAGTGCTTAGGTTGTGCACGCGATGTGTGGCATTTCTTCCAGGAATTCAGTTGCTGTGAGAGGGCGAGGGGCCAGGAATGAAGTTTCAGGCCAACAATGGCCAGGGTCATCTCCTTTATGCGAAATTGATTCAAACCCGATCTCATCCACTTGAAAATGAAAAAGAATATATATATATAAGGCACTGCATCAAGCAACTCTAGGTTGTATAGCCTTGTGGTGTAAGGCTGTGTAAATAACTGGACCTTACCACCGGGCTCAAAGGATCTCATTCTCCGTTATCGGATTGGCTCGTGCTGGAAATGGGTTCCTCCCTTTCATTTCCTTCCAGGTTCGCTTTGAACTTGGGGTGGATTAACCCACAATCGGCCATGGGGTCACGAGGATCTGATCCTCAAACAGGGCAATGATAGACAGGCATCGCTAATCTCTTCCTAGCCCTAGTATTCTTAAATCCTTTTTTCTAGGATCTCGTATGACCAATCCACGATTCCCAGCTTAAAGGAATGGCCTAGATCATCAGTACCTGGAAACCCTTCTATGGGCAATCCCTAGTGATTGGTGCCCCACCCATCATTCCCTATACCCTTATGGGTGGGTTGTAGAACAGAGAAAGCAGACCGGCATCTGTTATTCCTGGTCTTACCCTGTGAAGCAAAGGTTGACCTAGGGAAATTTCCCAAGATGAGAAATATGGATGCCCTGCTGGTCTTGAGTAATTCGAAACACGTATAAAGGAAGGTCCATCGCTTATTCTTTACCGGTTCTTGAGTTCTTCAATTAAAGAGGGAAAATGAACCAACAAAAACCCGTGGAATACCAGTAACCTACCTAGGATAAGTCAGATTGTGAGCAACGAGGGAATGAGTTAGGACTCTCGCTGTAACCACTACCACTACCTAATCTCAGTTCACATCCCGAGGGGAGTAAGAAATCACCTTAGTTTCACAGTTTCTCTCTTTCTCTTTTGAGGGAGCGGAGGTGAGAAGTGTTGGGAATTTCCAAAGGGATCAAGGAAGGTTATTGTACCCGCCAAAGGAAGTTGCGAATAGGCTAATTCCTTCTATCAACAATGCCTTGGAATGAAAAAGTTCTTGGTTGCACTCAGCCGTCTGAACCTTTCTTTGAATTCCGAGATGCTGACAGCAAGCCAAGCTACTCACTAAGACTGCCCAAGCTCTCCCACTCCTGCCTGGCTAGCTCCCTCAACTGCTCCCATGGATTGAACTGTTCGTCTCGTGCAGTATCCGGAAAAGAGTAGTTACTATCCTACGCGTCTACCCGTGCTACAAATTCAATCAGTCCTAACTTGCATACCCCAACCACTAGCCCGCATCATCATCTATTCATTTGCATGCTAGCCGGAGGAGGACTATCCGAACTACACCTAGCCAAAAGAGTAAGCCATGCCATCTGCCCTTGTGCTATGAATAAGACAGTCTCCTAGCTCGCACCTTAGCGCTATCCTCTGTCATGCTGCCAACCGCCGGCCATGTCATCTGTGTATTGATTCGCTAACCCATATCTATCTATTGGTCAAACTAAAACCTGTATGTACCGGAAAGAGTAATCAAAGTATCCATGCCTACCGACAGCAACCTACTATTATCCGAGCCTGACCAAAGAAGGGGATGTATTGGAAGTCTGGACCGCTCTCCCCCTTCTACTGATTTGATTGCCGGAGGAACCTCTCATCCCCTGCTAGCGGCACTAACTATTTATACCTTGCCTTGCTTGGAACTATCCCGTCTCGCTCAACCCCCCGCTTTGATCATTACGATACCACTCTCGATGCTATCCCTCACATCACGGACTGTGATCAAACTGAACTATCTCGCTAGCCGTATGACTGCCCGAGCTGCCATGCCTTGGTTGTCGGAACACTATCATCCTGGATACCTGCTCGATTAAGCTCTTCTTACACACATCAGGTTTTCGAGAAAGGAGGAAGAAGAAGAGAGGCAGCTTACTGTCTGAGTGAGACTAATGTTTGTTTCTGAAGTAAGCATCACCAAAAAGGAGAAAGAGTGGGTGGCCCCTTACGCGCTTTTTTTAGGAGGATGGAAGGGAACGCGTAAACTTTAGTTAGTTAGTAGGTTCGAGTACTCCTGGTCATTGACTTTTTTTATCCGGTATACGCGCAAGCAGCGATGTGGCATACAGAATTTCATTTGATGACCTGGCCTCGGATGATTGCTTATATCGACTCTCATTCTCTTTGTTGACCGGGGAAGCCTCTCAATGTGCAATCTTACTTTGCTTAGCTAGCCCTATCTTTATTATTTTGGCCTTATCTCGTAAAGAAAGGAAGGCTCATGAATGACCAATCCCTGGAGGAAGACTATGATTCTGCTTCTGTCTGGTCGTACTAGGCCATTAAAGTCTCACTACTTATTTTTAATGTGAATCTTTGTATCCCCAAGGAAATCCCATGCATTGAGATAGCAGGTTGGATCATCATAAAACACAGGAATGGGTGCTCAATCAATGGAATGTTTGCTTTTAGATCTCTTCCAGTGCTTATCAAATAAAAATATCAGGTTGAGGTCGAAACAAGGGCTTTAGCGCCTGTGTACATGTTGCGCTGAACCTCTCTTCCTACCGCTAGGAGTGAAATACATTGCGTGGCTGCCCGATCATGACGTAGTCCGAGATATAAGATTGAGAAAAAAAGGGCAAGTGGGAGATGTTCCACGAGCTACTTGTTTGAAGTCTTTTTCCATTTCTAGGTAAGAGAAAGAAAGGAGAGACTTCCCAAGCATGGGTGTTTGATCGATGGAATGCTTGCTGTCAGCATCTGTTACTGGACATCTTGCTTGATACTTTGTTCCTAGCACCAAATCTTTAGCTTTCTTTGCTTTTCCTCTGTCCTTTGCCCTATCAGAATCAGTATCGGTTGATTCCTTCCGAGAGGAGGAGGCTTTTTTGTTCGCTTGCTTGCTGGCTGGCAAGCTCTATACCGACCTTGGCTATTTGAGGCAATTTCTAAAGCATTTAGTCTCGCTAGCTATGCTAGCTTCTTTGGTATGGCTAGCTTGTTTTTTGGTGAGGTATTGCCCTGCTGTCGCATTCTTCCTTTGCGCTGTGCTCTCTCTCGTAATTTCTCTGCGACCTCTCTCTTTCTACTTTGTATTAGCTTTGTTAATTGGAATTGCCCCATGCAAGCGATTATAGCTAGCCTCTCCTTCATCGTTACCAGTTTCCAAGGCTGATGTCACTGATAGCTCTGCTTTCATTCTGATTGGCTACCAGAAGGGATAAGAACTATGCTTTGACCGGAAGGCACCTCTGCCGCCGTTACGTTGGGGAACTCTATCCTTTCCCTTCGAAAATGCTGAGACGGTAAATATTGGTGAACGGGGAACGTGCTTAGTGATGATACAGAAGATAATTCCGAAGTGCTCTATGGATTGGCTCTGGGGTAGCATTCGATGACAATTACTGGCTTCACTACCGATTCCACGTTGAAATCTCTGCCGACTTATCCTCGGCAATTAGGCTAGCCAAGTACTCTACCCGTATTGGTGCTATTAGCCGATGACAGATGGATAGTGGCCTTCTCTTGGAGCGAAGAAGATGATGCCCCAAAGGTATCGAATAAGCTAGCCCCTCATTATTTCAACAGCCGGCTTACTAATTACTACAAGGCGGTGGTAGACTCATTTTCTTACTCATACAGGGCTGTTTTAGGGTAGGCTTATCCTTATTCTAGCACACAAGCTGGAAACAAGGGATTAGATAGCACCTGGGATACATATCCTTTGAAAGTCATCTTCCTTACTCTATGGCTTTTCAAGTAAACTTCTCATCTCCCTTTAGGCTTACGGCGCTGCTTACTCGAACCTGGCTTGCTCTATAGAATATCCCGCGCTTAGCTTCCTTAAGCTAGGGAAGGACAGTCTAACCATCCCCTCGTCGATAGCGGTTAGAGAGTCAGTATAGACTGAGGAAATCCCCAGTGAAAGCTCTCTTCTCGGCCCGGAGGCTACGGCTATACATATCATCAGCCTCAAACGAGTCGTTGGGAGCATTTTTATCGCAGAAGAACGGAGATGGTAATGAACAAGCAAGATATTATTTGAGCAGGGCCCTGCAAGGACCGGAGAAAAACGATTCCCCGAAAAAGTGAGGAACCCATAAGATTCATAAGCAGACGTGTGAGTCTTGCTTTCAATTAGCGAGGAAGGAAGCAGGCAAAGCAAGGCTTTCTTCTTTCTTTCAGAGTGAGAAAGGGAAAGCAAACGAATCGAAGCAGCACCCTTTTTCAATTTTCCTATAGAGTAGCAATCGATCCAATGTGGATTGGCGACTCATTATCCGCCCGACCAGCCAAAACCTTTATGTCTATAGGGGCTCTGTTCTGCACACATATCTGTCCGGATGCTGTGATCGGATTGGAAGAGAGTCAGGCCTTGCTTGATAAGGGGATTGCAGAGTTTTCTTTATCCGGCAGCCTGCAAACGGAGGCTGAAAAACTACAGGGACCTCGCCCATTTATTGGATTAATAAAAAGGGAGCGAAACAAAGAAAGAAAAAATGAGAAAAGATATTCGGCGAGCATTAGCCCACATTCTACCAAAGTCTTGTGATAAGTACTGTGGGAGGAAGGGAGGGTTTTCGAGCACTCCTGAAAACGGGAAGGAATGCAACAGTAGGAAACTGGCTACAAACTTCTAGGTTAATTTAGTTTTTGGAATTCTCCAGATTATTTCGAAAATTGGCTCTCATCGGGGATTCCTTTTTCGGAATAGGTAGAATACTCTCCAAATTGAGAGGGGCACCTTCCAACGTTATTCCGAGCTGGCTAATAAAGCCGAATTTCTTTCGCATTGCGCAAAAGACAAAAAAGATCGTATGAGTGAAAGTGGGAAGTTTAAAAACCCCAAAAAAGGGGCCATGGTTTGGCCCTTTTTGAGAACGACCAGATAAGCACTAGCAAAAGCGCTCTTTCTTTCGCTTTCACTCATAGACCACCCACTTATTTCCACTGCGATTGTAGGACGAAATAAAAGTGCAGAGCATACCGAAGTCCCAAATAAATCACTTATTGGCGGTCACGATTTTTGAAGTTCGGTAGGCCCATACTCACTCTCAAGCTAACAGGCCGCTACTCCTTCAGAAACCGGGAATCCGCAAGGAAGGATAGGACACAGAATAAGGACCTAAAGTTGTTCGTCGGATGAGACCGAGAACCGAAAGATGTCTATCAAAGAGCTTCGAGTGACTTGATTCTTTGCACCATCGGTAGCTCTCCGGTGTCCACGTTCACTGACACGACAGAAGGCGCATCACTTATGATATTTAGAGTTAGCCCTCTCCACTTGCTTTCAACTCTCGTGATAGGGTCGCGATTACCTTTTTCATTTCGTCATAGATAATTAGAGAGATCGTTGCCCATCACTCAGCGATTTAGGAGTAGGAATCGTCTTTCGCTACCATGAGATGGAAGCGCTACAACGAAAGTGGTTCACATCACCTACGTAATTTCTATGCTTTTGACTAGTTTAAGGCTGCTTTACCTACCTCTCCTTAACAGTCTAGCATCACTAAAGCCCTCTCTCTACCGGTCTACTATCTTTGTTACTAACTAAACGACGGGTCGACTTGCATGTGTTAAGCATATGACTAAATTGAGTTCTCCGAGCTCAATCCAATAGAACAAGCCGCTTTCTCGATCACTTTTCTAACTGATACCAGGACTAGCAATTCAATCTATTCTTATATAGAATGCCGATCACACCTCAAATCAACAAGCTAGTCAGCTATCTGATTCTTGCTAGGCATATCTATTCAATTAGGATACAGGTACTGGCAGCTATACTAGCAACTCTCCTATCAAAAAGGTTACCAGTGACATGCTCGTGTGGAAAGACAGATTCCTCAGGTTGATGTTTTAGAGATATCCATTGGGACGAAGCGGACAGAACCAGAATGCTACACGTCCTGGGATTGGGATTACGAACTTTCTATTTCCCGGGGGGAGTCTTATTACTAATAGGCAAAGGGTCTTCCGTAACAGACTAACGGTCGAGTACCGAGAGCTCCTCATCGAGGCTAGGCTCTTTGTTTTTGTTAATTGAGTTGAGGGCTTGCTTTAGCGATTGAGAGATAAGAGAATCGCAGTGAGGTTTTTCCAGTACGAAAGATAGACATTCTTAGCATCTCGAAGACAGGAAGTTGGATTGCTTGACCGGGAAGCCCGAGAAGGCAGGTGTAGGCCGAAAAATCCCTATCTTGTTATGGGAAAATGGACATTGAGGCCAGTTTTCTTTTTCTAAGGTTTTTCCCTAATGAACCTAAGATCCAAGGGTTGAGTTGAGGAAAGCATTAAGCGCGAAAGGGCGCTTCCGGAATATAGTGCCTCTTCAACATATACGAAAACTATCTATCCATATTACCCTTTCGGGGATAGGGATATCTCTGAAATAACCGATCAACGCTCGTGTCGAACTAGCTGACTGAGCTATACCGGGAATGGAAAAAAGAACTCTATTTCCTATCTCTAACCTTTCCCTTCATACTGTACCTGTCGTAGCTGCCTTTGCTACTTGCCTATCAAGAAGGGCGCTAATCTCTTATGTTTCTGAATGAGCCATTGGAAATGGGTCAAAAACGTGAGTTTCAGCCTTTCCTAGCCTTGATAGATGCGAAGAATAGCGTAGTTTCGTACCCTATTGATGAAGAACTACTATTGCTATGAGATTTGATCCTAGTTGATTTACCATCCATCTAATTAGAATGCCATCAAATAAAAGAAAAGGACTAATCTCAGAAGACGAGAATTCTTATATATATTATAGAAGTAAGTAAGGTTTTTGAACCGCATCTCCAATTCGACATCTAAATCATCCAAGAGCAGATTAAATAGAATAATAGGGGAGATGAAATAGTGAAATAGAAAGGCGGCACCCCCTTCTTTAGAGAGAGATCCCTCCCCGAATATGGGAAGATCACAAAAAGATAAGACCAACCTTGTCAACATAGCATCTTGAACAAGAGCTTGCACCTTCTCTATAAGACGATAACGTATTTACAGACCTAGACAGATCGATTCGCACTAAACTATCTATCTCCTCCCAAGCTCTAAGTCTTTCTAAATAGTTCACTATTGTGCCATCCTTTCGATATGAACTAAAGCATGATTATTTGATGTCTTCCTCTCCTTACAGGAGAGTGCAGTGACCTTTTACATTAATATTAAAAGCGAGAAGAGACCGGTTCTTCAAGTTCAAGGGAAGAGGCCGACTACGCTAACTGGAAATGCAATGTCTGACTTCGTTCTATTTTGCTCTCTAGAGCTTTCTCATGCGTTTTCTGGACATCATGTGGAGAATCTTCTCCATATGAATGGTTAAACGTTTTTTTAAAAGTAAGAAAATCGCAGTCTGCGTCTCGTGTAAGGATTGATATCCTTATTTTTATTTCATTAAGGTTTCGTCTCGTCCTTAAGCTTCGCTAAAGCGACTACGTTGCCTCGCCCTAACGAGTGAACTTCCTCACCCGAATGAACAACTTTATCTATCTTGCTTTTGAATCGGAGTTTCAGGGTATTGAATGATTCTTCTCCGCGAGTGACTTTTCCTCCATTTCTGCCTTCTTGCCAAAGCCCAGGTTCGTAGACCTGCCATGCAAATCCCACTCTGTCTTCTCTTCAAAGCTAGCCGAGTCGTTCTCCAGATCGGATTCGGTGTAAAAGAGAGGCGCAAAAGACAGATATGCCAATTTGGGATAAGAAGATAAAGATTTCCTCTAGAAATGACTTTTGAATAAGCTAATAAGAGATCGATTACGCGCATCATCGCAGAATCGATTGTCTTGGAAGGAATTAGCTAACTAGCCTAGCTGACAAGGCATGGCATGAATGGCGGGATGCTAACTCGATTCGCCCTTGCCTCTACGGGATCAACTACTACTTATATAAATATAAAGCACCAAAGGTAAGCAGTTCCCAGTCGAAAGAGAAAAGCTATTCTTCTTAGCAGTTAAACAAGTGAATGGAATGATTTTTCCCCCGAGGGTGACTGAACTACCTGGATCCTCATCTCTTGAACTCGTTCTGGCAGCTAGTTGAATGGCACCGGCATCTCATCTAGTCTAGATCGATTCCCTAAGAGCTTCTTCTCTAGCAGTCGTAGGGTAAGCCCTTTTGTCAGCCATTGAGCAAGTGAGTTCTTTTTTAGCCAGTTCGGAAAAAGTGCCATCTGCCTTCGAGCTCAGCGAATCCCCAGCCCTTTCTTTTGCAGTTGCAGTAAAAGGGCAATCCATTTTCAGAGTAAGCGCATCGCCTTCCATTGCTTAGATAAAGCCATTGAGTTGAGTATAAAAGAGGCCCCTCTAATTGCAGAAAAAAAGTAAACTTTTCCGGCCGGTAAAGGAAGGGGCTGAGGGGATAATCTAAGACTGATTGAGTTCCCGTCCTGCTATTCCTTTCCGGAATGAGCCCGCGACTCGTTCATCATTCAGACAGATGCGCCTCTCTCCCAGGCGTACTACTGAACATTGATTCTCTCTCCTGAACTATAAATCATTATTTATAGCTAGCAACTACATAAACAACCCTGGGTAGTCCGCCCTACCTACTAATTTACTCAACTAAGCTTGCATCTTACTATAGGGTTTTCTATAACCTAAGACTCTTAGATAGAGAGTTTCAAACCAAATTGGGGAACTAAACTGCTGGCCATTCCCTAAACTATCTATTATATCTATATATACGCTTAAACCTTACTCGGATTAACTGGGCAAAGGTTCGTAGCGCTTACCATTCTTTGTGATTGCTTATTCGATTCCTAAAAGTGGCTTAAAAGCTCCTTTAGCATAAGAATTTTTTAACTAATCAATAAGCAAGGACTCACTCAGACCATAGACCTAATAAAAGAGATATATGCCAGCTCGAGTGCAAGCATCAATGATTATGTCCTGAAAGAATAATGATTCTTCTATAGATAAAGAATCTGTGAAGTTTGATTCCAAAAGTGATAAAAAGCATGGTAAAAAGTGACTAGGAGTCATTATGATATCGGTGCCAACTTGGTTAACTTCTTAGTAGAAAGATCAATTATATATTTGTCAAGCGAAGTGAGCTTTACTGAATTACCGGTGAAGAAAGGGAAGGGCTCGGAAGACAGGCGCATTATAGCTGCGTGCGTTAAGGTTGTTTTTCTTGTAGTTAGATGGAGCCCGGTTCTCCTTTTTAAAATGGGATGGCTTCAACGCTTGACTCCGGACAATCAACGTAAACAAAGACTCAAGGCTCTTTCCCTCTCCTTTCTTTCAGTCGACGTGAGGCACTCTTTCTCTTATATAGGCTCTATTGCAGACGATTGGGGGCATCTAGCTCTAAAGCGGTAGAACAAAGAGAATATTCTTCTTCACTTGTTCGAAGAGGTGGCTTAAAAGCAGCTCCTTTAAAGACATCCATGACACCCGCTTCAAGTAAAAAAAATAAGAAGTCCCACTGCAGTTATTCCCCTAAGCGTTTATTCCGCTAGTCTGTCCCTTAGTGAAACCAGAACAGGAACTTAATTCATATCATATTGTTTTACCGAAGTCTGCTTTGCTCTATCTGAGGCTAGGCACCTAATCCCCCAAAAAGAAGACTTGAAGAGGGCGAAGGTCTCGTATCAACCCGAATCCTCTCTTTTCAGGAAGCTAGGGAGCTAGTCTTTACCGAAGAGATCCTTTTCATCACCTTCTTAGCGTAGCGCTCCGTTGCAGCTACTTCTGTAGCACTCAGACTAGCAGGGCATTCTCAAGCAGCGGAGTCTGTAACAGCTTATGCTAGCACAACAGCCAAAGAGCTTCTTCTTTCCCTATTGAAAGAAGATTCTGTCCATCCATGAATCCTTCCTCCCCTTACTCGTCCATTAAGCCTTAGGTCAATAAGTCCCGTCCCTTTCCTTCCCAACGGTCTCAGGCCAAAGGCACATTCAAGGAAGCAAGCCAGTTCGGAAAGACCATTCCTTGAGTTTTATCTAGCTTTGATACCTGACTGTAACAGCAACAGACAAATACGTAAATAAAGAGAAGTTCTCACTCGTAGTTATTAGTAATGGTGAATCGCTTGGCTATATATCTCCTTAAGCGAGATCTCGTTAACTCCTTAGTTCCTTAGGATAAGAAGGGAGAAGCACACCTAGCTTTCTGTCGCTTCAACTTGCGTCAAATCCTTTTGCCTCTGACTCTGCTGTATTTAAGACTGCCATGGAACTATATGGATAGCCATTTTCATCGGCTGGAAATCTCTTCACTTTTCTTTCAAGCCTCATCATCATCCTTTATATGTGAAGAGATGTTATAGAACTTTTTGAAGCTAGAAGTCGTACATTGTTTACCCGAGAATAAGTGAATTCCATTTCCAGAGAAATGGAGCCTTGACCTAAGGCAGAATGATATGAGTGAGTTGTGTTAAGGAACTTCTTTCTTTAAAACTGACTATTGCTATTGGTAACAAACAGTCTTTAGGCCCTTACTCCGCTTATCTCTCTAGATGCAGCATTACCGGTCTTAGGACTTTTTTGACAAAAGCGGGTAACTGGTAAAAGAAGAAGATGTTCTGTTTTCACGAATCCAACTGACATAGTGGCAAGATCATGACTATTTAAGCCAATTCGATTATTAGCTCAGACACTATTCTATTCATAGTTGTTGATCTATAGGGCAATTAGCCTAAACATGGCATGTCTGACTGATTGACAGAAGTAAGTAGGCAAGTCTGGGACTTTCGAATAAGAACTTCTTTGTCAACTACCGGTTGTACGGATTGGATTCGCCAGATGCTCAGATTGTCTCGGTCTTCAATTAGCTACCAGAAAAGCCTCCTTAGCTTTTGCAGTGCTTCGCAGCAGTCATATTGAAATATAGGCTTGTGAGATCTCCCACGCTGACTCTTGCTCTAGCACTATAACTAGCACGCTGACTCGAGCTTATTTAGGATTCCCTGACCCTTTATTTAGATTCTTCCGTGGGACTTTCAAAAATAGAACCCGGCTTACTCTATTACCTTACTTATGAGATTTTCTATCCCATTGGCTGACTCATTACTGGCTTAGAGGTTAGAACGTTAGAGAGGGGATTCCTATCCCATCCTTATTCTATCTTTGCTTTATTTACTGCTTACGGATACAAGACTAAGGAAGAGAACCTGGTTTTAGGGTTGGATTACTAACTAAAAGTCTGCTTACAGGGTTAGCTTACTACGCTGGGTATACTGGATTAGCCGGTTTGTCAGCGGCTTAAAAGAACCTTCCTTCCTTTCTTTTTCCCGTTGGAATGAATTCCTCACTACTCCTTGCTGGTGAGCTTACTTCTACAGTACAACGCGGGGACTTATATATTCTATATCTTTTTGATCTCGCACTTCTAATAGAACCAGGAGACTAGCTATAGCTCTTGCGCGCTTCCCTGCTTACTCCACTTCCCTCGTGTCAGCGGGATAGAGTAGCTACGGTTGTTTGGTGTCCCAAGTTTGTACCGAGAGCGAGAGAAGAGAACTTGCTCACGCTTTCCAGGCCCTGGAGCGACTCCTGTGATTACCAAAACAAAGAAAAGGAAAAGAAGACGGATGCTTTCTTCGTTCGGCCCTCATTCCCTTCCTATCCGAAAAAGAAGGTTCTTCAAGGCAGGAAAGACTGAAAGAGGAGAGTAGTCTTACCGCTTCTCTTTCAGATCCCCAAAAAATGCTACATCCGAAGCAACTATAAGTCGATCTGCCAAACAAAACTCTCCTTAATAGAAGGGTATCACCCCAAGCTCCTTTAGAGCAAGGCTTTTCCGGCTTTACTGACTTAGCGGAATAATCAGCTCTAGCAACTCTTGGTCAAGCTGTTTTCATCTACTTATACTTAGCTTCGGTATCGTACCCAAGAGAATCTGAATCAGAAAAAGTACCTGGACCTGGATCCAAGATCACGATATCCGGAATAAGTGTTGGAGGTCGATTCGGATACCCCACCCTTATTATAGAGGAGAGTTTGGCACTTAGTTGCCATTGGTTAGGAGGTTTACCCTCATAACATAAGGCCTTTCACTCGAAAAAAGAGGTTTTACCTATCCCACTATGTCCTTTGTTTAATACCCATTTCCAGGAAGCTCAGAGCAGGTCAGGACAGAAGAAGTCTACAAAGAAGGCAGTCCAATTTGGCGCTTTCCTTGCCTTAAGTAATACCTTTTGTTTTGTATGCTCCTTTGAAAGCCAGCAGAGTCAAGCTAGGACACATGAGTAGTATGCCTTTGACCCCGCTAGACCTAATCTATTCTTCCTTTAGAGCCAAATGCAGTACTAGGGTAAGCTTATTCAGTGATCAAGCTAGTGCCCAGTGATTTTCAATCTTGTCCCGGCCTATCCAAGTGCAGTCTTAGTCTTAGAGTACGCCCCTCTAATTCCTAACTAATCTATTGAATCTCTTCCTGCTCTAGGGATACGTTTTTCTGGACTTTGATATGGGCAAGAAGGCACCATGAGCAGATCTATTTTCTAAAGGTCAAGTCAAGCCCAATCCCGTAGACTAGTAGATATGGGATCTTAGGCAGGGGCCGCTGGGGCAGGCAAAGAAAGTCAGTTTTCAAGCTCTTTCCCCTTACCACAAAAGCATCGGCAATGGGCATTCGCCCTGCAACAGCATACCCGCGTTTAGTGAAGAAAGCAAAATCCGTGTCGGGGTAAGAGGGAAACTACCTCAAAAAAGAAGGACCCTACAACTTCGGCCACTTAGAATGCTTAGCCGATTGATTGGAAAGATAGAAGAATTTCAAAAAAAGAAAGCGGTTCACCTTCTACGACTAAGCGATACACCAATGGGGATACAACCGGGACAAGATTCACTCCCCCCGATGCCACCACTTCTCCTTAGGGAGAAGTTGAGCTTAGTGATGAGGATGATTCGTGTGCCCAAGACATAGAGACAGACGGACTGGCATGCGAGACGGATTGGTTACCGCCTTCGAAAGCTAATCGACTGATTCGAATAGCAGACATAAAAGGAAAGTCAGAGAAGAAGCAAGAGTCTAAAGTGAGACACAAAGGGGGGGTTTCCCCCCTCCCGGAAAGAAGGACTAAAGGAAAATGACTTGCTTCAGGGAAAGCAGCTACAACAAATCAAATTCCAAGCAAGATTCTTTATCTCGCTCCCGACACAGGCCTTGGTCAGAAGTCCGTTCTTGGTTCCAAACCGGGCAGTGGCTATCTTTCTTATTGGCCATTGTTTGCTCTCTTTTCCATTTTCTGCACCTGTCAAGGCAGGCTGGTGGCACTCAGGATGTAGTCAAGGAGGTAGACAACGAGCCAGCAATAAAGCTAGCAAAGACAGCTCCACCGCGAGGGACATTGGAAGGACGGGATGCAGAGAATCTAGCTAGGAGGAAGAAGCGTAGGAGTTCTGGCCTGTTCCTTAGTTGAAGAAAAGGTTATCCCCTTTTGAGGAGCTCTTATTAAAGCATTTCGTCGAGAGATAGGATTCATACCCAGTCCCAGGCAAGCTGTAGGAGTACCCGTCTCAGGCGGGAAAAGAGAAGGAACTCAGTATGACCTTTAGCTCGTTGGAAGGAATTCGTAGCGGCATTTACAGTGAAGTAGGATGCTTCGATTCTCTTTCTGTTGACTAAGCGGAGCGTTTACGGGGTTCTAATTCTAATGATTGTCTAGACAAGACAGACTGACCCGCGGGCAGGGTTAAAGAGCTTTCACTAAGAGTATTCACAGGTGGATCAGCAAGATAGCTAGAGCTAGTGAACTCCTTAAAGGAAAGCTAAATCAAATTCTTTATTAGAAATTAGAAAGCCTCAAACCCTAAAGCAAAGATGAGGAAGCTGCGCCTTTACTCGCTCGAATTAGAGGAAAAGGGGGATATGCAGCAGTAACTGCTTTTCTTTCAATAGAATAGTAAGCTGGAAATGCGCAGATCGCTTCTTCTACCTTTCTCTATTCACATCTTCTTACCCGAAAGAGGGAATCGAAGCACTATAGCTCCGCTCAAACGTACCTTTATTCGGGGTTCACATGTGCTTTTCGATACTGTACGGGTGACTTAACACCAACCAAGTTCAAGTTTTTCAACCCTTAGCACTAGTATGTACTAAGGCTAAGGAGAAAGAAAGTGATTTGTTGCATTTATCTTTTCTTATGTTTGTTTTATCTTTCAAAAGTATTAATTTCTCTGTTAAATATACGAATTTTCTTCTTTATTCTTAGTTTACTCTTAGTAGATTCATTGAATAACTTATAGTCTTTTTTCTATTCTCTTTTTCTATTCAATAGTTCCAAGCACCATATCATTGCTAGTTCAGACTAAGATTATCAAACCTTCGAGATAGTTGAATCGTTAGATGAATGTCCCGGTATTGACAATCTTTCATAGGAAGAGCTGTCATCTCTATCTTCCATCATCCCATTCCTTGTAATCAGTCCTAGGAGCCAAGGCACTAATGCTAAGGCTCATATTCATACCCAGAAGAGACTAGACTGCTATTAAGCGGTTAAGGTAGAAGATCTCAAATCATTAGCTTCGGTGAACAAGATCAAATAGCTCCTCTTTCAGGTTATAAACTAGAACTTTCACGAGGTATCAAATGTATCAACACTTGATTTCACCAATATGTGTAGTTGTAGATTCCGCGAATCTTTTCTGTTTGATTTCGTGGAAAGACAAAGACAAGTCAAACAAAAGTAAAGTTAGCATTCATGCATGAATCATCATCCATCATGATGCGTTTTATCAATGCTCAACAAGGGATCTGTCGAGCGCGAAGCTGACCGGGGCGCCCATAGAAGACCCTGGGTCCTCACTGCGTTCTCTCACTACGTTCCTCGCTCTGTCCTCCCTAGCTTCGCTCTTTGAAAGCCTTCCTGTCAGCCAGCCTCTGGGTGGCTCACGGGAATGCTCATTGCTACGGGAGCTCTGCATTCCTTCGAGACAGTAGTAGCCAAGCTCTGAGACTATTGTTGCTAGCATGGTGGTTACGATATTGGGGGATACCCGGCTAGCCTTGGACCGGAGCTGGGAAGTGAAGCCCCGATTAGCAAGTAGCTTCCCGTTCTACCCAATAGGCCCCGCTTGCCCAAGCCCAAAGGCCAGTTTGAAGAAGGTCCGTGAAAAGTAAACGAAACTGCCGTGTTCTAAGGGCCGGGACAGGCTAGGCAATTAACCCCAGAGAACCGAGGAATGGAATGGAAGCTGAAGAAGCATTATAGGCTGACGGCTTTACTCATCCTTGGTTGCTGCCTCGTTGCCGAAGCGAGTAGAGAGAACATAAGAGTATATAACACTAACTTCATCTAAATCATTTTTTGAACCAAGAAGATATATCAAGAAAGATTCCCTGCTGTCTATCTGTCCCGCCATAGGTTTTTCTAAGGCTCAAAGCAAAGTCCAGAGTTCTTTGACGCTCATGGACGGTCTTATAGTGAAGGGTCTATAGAGGGAGGTTATCAATACTGAGAACACCCCTTCCTGCCCGAGGCTGTTCCATACCCCGAAAATCAAATGAGTGGTACTGATTCCTTCCAATAGGAGAGGTTCTGAGTTCCCAACCATCATACCTGGCCGGTAGTCAATTCCTAGAGAGAGAAGCAGATCGTACAACTTCCACATTCAAGCAAAAGGAATGAGATTAACATCCCTACTTCTTTGGTTCCAAGTCTCTCCTCGGAAAGTCAGGCGAAGGAAAAAGACTCTTTCCTTTGGCTTGAGGTGGTGAGTAGAAAGGGGTCGATTAAAGGCCATTCTATCTACGACGTATCAAATCGACCGAGATCAAGAAATCCTGAGTAACGAGAGAGATTCTCCACACGAATCAACGAACGACCCGTCAGATTCGAACTGACATAGGTGAATCGGATCTACACCTATCCTTTCTTCCGTCAAGAGGAGTCGCTTTGTTTACGCAGTTCGGTTAGCGGGCGGGCCGCCTTCCTACATCTGCGGGGGGCTCACCGGTCCGTAAGAAAAAAAAAAAGAGAATGCAGCAGCTTCAAAGACAGCGTGGAGTTTCTGCCTTCGAAAGAAATTTACCATGCTCGCTTCACTTTAAATGGCTGGTAAATTTCTTTCATTAGGTTTGGCTCTCTTTCTAAGCGAAGAAGCAACTCTTGAATTTCTGTTAGAGGTTCATTTTCTACCTCTAAATCAAATTCTAATATGGAAGCTGCTGCCTCAAGATAATGAGAATTCGAAGTTGAGTGCCTCCATTTTGGCAGATCCCGCTCACAATAATGTTGGAGCTGAGCAGAAACTAGCCTATGAAGGCGCCGGATAAGGTCTCCCCTCTCCCCCTCCTCTTGAAGGAATGGTGGTGCAGCGGGCTGCTGTACCTCAACCTGATCTGGTTGGGGCACATACGGGGCGGAAGGTCCGGCATTGGAAGGCCCAGCTGCAGCTTGTTCCCTCGGAATCGGTTGATTGACCGATGAGGTACTTCTACTACGCCCGGAACTGGCCGAATCTTCTTCCAAATCCGAAGTATAAGTAAAACCTTCCGAAGAGGCGTTGCCCGGGTTATCAAACCAAAAAATCCATGACCCACCCCCCGAGAGGAGCAGGATTAACCCCAATATACCCCCGCCACACCACCCCAAGCTCCTAAAGAGGAAGTGGGAAAACTTCCCCAGAAGCATGGATTTCAGTTTGATCCAAATAACACTGAAATCCATGTCGAGAACAAGAAACAAGGATAAGACTAGAGCAGCCATGAAAAAAAAAAGAGAATCTTGATTGCAATGACTGAACTACGATTCTTCTCAAGTCTTACTGAAATCGGATTTCCTTTTCGTGCCATATGCGCTTAGACTTTACTTACAAAGTCCCCTTATTCTTCCCTGTTCACTATTTTTGCCCCTCACCTCCTCCATGAGGATGATCCACTGGATTGATTGCAACACCACGAATAATGGGGCGTCTGCCTAATCACCGGCTTTGTCCAGCTTAGAAAAGCTTACGTGCACCGTGGTTGGGATCACTCTGCGCAAAAGCATCACATATTTCTTTCGCAGCGGGGGGTGAAAATGACATCACATTCCCGATCTTTGCCGATCTAAGGTTACCGGCCCTTCGGCCCCATTTCGGGGCACTACTGAAGGGCGCATTGGCTCTTTCGGTGTCTCAATCGTATAGATGTTTCAGTCAGAATTTGCCATCAGCTCATCAGAAATATGCAACTGAATAAAGTGCGCTTTCTTACGATATTTCTTATCACCCACCCACGCGAACCATTTTCCTCGTACGATGGTAGAGCCAGAAGCTTTCCTCTCGATAACTCACAGTGCACTGAACACCAACCCAATCGTAGACATTTATGATCAAACACGCGAACGTTTTACGATCCCTCCCGAACGCATTCCAGTGATTCAATCTTCTCTCGCTCCAACTGAACACTAACACAATCCGAGGCCGTAATGCAATATTAATAGGATGCAACGAGCGCTTTCTCGGTAGTGAATAACAGCTCCGAATGCTCCGAACGGCTTGAACGTTTTACGAAAACTCTGATTGTCTTTCGGCTTGAGAGTTGAAACAAACTTCGTTAGCCTCGGCAAGCCTTTCGTCAAACAGCCCTTACTCGGAGGAGTGCGCGAACCCTATCTTTGCCTTTGGCCGGAATTTCATTCATTTTGCAAGGCGAATAGGGAGGGGTTGAACTACCACGCACACGCTTTCCTCTCCCTGTCGGTCGAGATACCTTGTAACCTCTCCCGAGGATTGATGTTTAAAAGATAGCTCTCTTTCTTGAACGGCACACTGAACACCAACCCAATCTCGATCAAGTCAAGAGTGAATCGATTCGATCATTCCAGTCGGATAGCATTGATCGCCGCCTTGATCCGACCTACGTTAACAGCTTTCTTCTCTTATGAGATTTCTCGTTGGTAGCCCTCACCTGAAAACACCACGCTCACGGCATGTGACTATAGCTTGACCACTCACGGCACACTCACTGTATATCGTCATACCAGTGATTCATTCTCGCTTTCACTTTCCTCTCCTCTCCTTTCAGTCGAGCCTCTTTCAGACCCTTTCACCTATATTCTCTTTCGCTTTCCTGAACTGATTGAGCTTTCTCTTTCCTCGCTCTAAGGTAGCTGATTGAGCTTAGTTTACAGGGGAATGGCTGATTTCGCTTCCTTTCATGGCTCTTTTTTGGCAGATTTCGCCAGGGCATGAGGTCATTATGGGTTCTTTCTCTCCTTTCAGTCGACTTACAAAGTATCCGATCGCTTTAGCTAGAGAAATTACATAACCGATCCTGTTCAGTTCTTCGACCTGAGGGAGCTCGGCTGCAGGCCGAGGAATTGTGTAACCTCGTACGAGAACACCGAATTGCATGTGTTAAGCAAATTGAGACATTCATTATGATTGGGATGCTTAGAAGGCGAATGGTTTCTTATATAACGATAACCGTTCGCTCGGCTTGAACGCTTGGATATCCCTAAGGTAACTCTTTCAGTCCGTTGAGCCCTTGAGCCTTTCGCGTACATTTAGTCCATCTTAGGCTTAGGCTAAGGACGCTTTCCTTTCCTGAACTACATCATTCCCCTCGGGCGAGAACACTAACTAAATAATGGTGATTGCTTGAATAAAAAAAAGAGTGTGATCATGCAACGCTGTTTGCCGCTCCGACCTCAAGCGAGAAATAGAGTAATAGAACATCGTAGCGTGGACGCCCCTTTGAGCTGAACTGTATCTTAGCTTTCTGTTTGAATGCATGTGACTCACGTTTTCCTCTTTCTTTTCTAACGCTCGACTCTTGCAGACCCTCTCCTTTCAGTCGACTACTTCGTACCCTCAAACTAAGTTCTTTCTCTTGAGCTTTCCCTCGTGGGCTTTCAGTTAACACCACCTTGCGCACTCACGGAACAATAACTTCATCTTGGGCATTTATGAAATTAATTCATGCAATGAACTTGATCTTTTCCTGGCTACGGAGGGATTGAACTACCCCGCTCCCCTCGCTTTCCTCAAACTCTTCTTGCTAACGTAAGAAGCTTTCCTAAAACTCCCTTTACTCGTACTCAGACTGAACACCAACAAACACGGGAGCTTGAACCGACATGAAATCAATACCTGGCTCCTCTCTTTCCTCTCCTTAATCAATACCTGGCGACGAACTTGAGCTTCCCTCAAACTCCTTTTGAGCCCGAACGCTTTATTCGATGTACGACGAAAAACCCTCCATTCGGAGCCTCTGGCGCAGAGGGAAAGGAAAGCGTTCACACGTACACTCCTAACGGACCCCTGGATCAATCACTGAATCTTTTCTTTACTCGGCCACTAACAAAATATTAGCTTTCGCCCAGGGTTTGCAAAAAGTACTCCCCCATATCTACTACCCTTATGAGTAGATTCGCTCAGGAAAGTACTCCCCTCATTTAAGTACCCTCCCGAGTTCGGGGTTGTTCTCTAGCCTAAGGTTTCACAGGATGTACAGGATGTAGTTGCCCCCGAGGAAGCCGAAGGATCTGAATCAGCAAAAGTACACTACGATGTATGTTCCCCTTCACGAGTAGAAAGTACTCACCACATTCAGTTCACCTCACGAGTAGATTCGCTCCGTAAAGTACACTACTCAATCAGTCCCCTTTTCCTCACGAGGTCGCTTCCTTCAGCACGATACCTGTCCTTTCCCCACATTCGGACCACCTTGAACATTAACGGAACACGAACCGATTCCCGCTATTCTGGATGATTCTTTTTCGTAGCGAAATCAAGGGAAGTCAGCGAAGTGTCTATGGTGTTCTACCTTTGTTTGCGTAGTCCCGGTCCACAGTGGAAGGCTCCTACGGGTTTCAAAGAAAGAGGCGAACGCTTTCCTTTAAACGCCTTTACCTTCCGCCAGGGTCTTTCCGATCTGGTTCTTCGATCCCTGGTTTCGAAGATGGAGTTTCAAAGCGATCAAAAGTAAGCAAAATCCCCGAGATAACACGAAAAGTAAGCAAAAAACACGGGAAAATGAAAGTTTTTCACATCGAGATGGGCTTCTATTAAAGGAAATCCCATTTATGCCAAAAAACACGGGAAAACGGAACGGAACTGGGGATCGTGTCGTGTGGCAGGAATGCGTTCTCCGCCTGGCGTTATCATCTCACCCTCCTAGCGGAGCCTGGATCTCTTTCAAGTGTGCGATGCGATTAAATCAGATCGATCTATAGGGGCATACACGAGTCAAGGGATGGATGGTTGATAAAAGTAGTTTTCCGTACCTCTACCGTCAGTATCATATCAAGAAGCCCCTCTCGCTATCGCAAGAGCCTTAAACTAAAACACCCCTCTCGCATTCGCTCGAGATCTTTCAGAACCTCTCGCTATTGGTCTCGCTATTGAATTGAATACCCGATTCCTCGCGTTCCTTGGAGTTGGAGGAGATGGAACTAGGTCGGAGTCGGAGGAAGATCTCTCATCTGATGACCCTGAGCAAGAAGGAGCTGCTCTCGATGTGAGATCAGCAGCAAAAGAAAGAAGAGGAAAGAAGACTAGTCGGTCTCGAAGACCTCTCAAAGCGTGAATAAGGCTACCACTGGGATACAACCCTACATCTGTTCCGTTCCCCTTTAGATTCGCTCTTCCAATCAGCAACGCTTTCCATCATCAAATGGGTTTCCAGGCTCTTTCAGAGCTGGTTTGATAAAACCAGGAAACGATGCCGCTAAATCCTATTCGTTCACCAGGGGCGGAGGAAGTTTTCTTATCTTACAGCTTCGAAATAAACCCAAAAACACCCATCTTTAGTTGCCGTTATGGCCGATTCTCCCTATAAAGATCTTTAAACAGGGGATTTCCTTATGTGATTTTCCCTTCTGAAGGAATGTCTAAATCAAGTTATCCAGGGGTCCCCGAAGACGAGCAAGAAATTACTAACTTAGCTGGTATGGGAGAATGGCTTTTATAGAAGAGATGACTTGACCAAGGCAAGTAAGCCCGAAGTAGCGTAAGATGAAAGGCACAAAGCTTGACCTTAGAGAGAGGGAAAGGATTTGCTTCTATCTTTCTCATGCTGCTCGACCGTCGGAAGAGGGTGTTTGGAGCTTTCCTGCTTGTGAGTGAGGTTAGAGCGCTAACTAGACCCATTGGATTCTACTTTTCTTTTACTTAAAGGACTCTCTCCCCCGATCCGGATTCTGTGCTCTATGAGTGATCAACCGTGTCCCTTTGAGTAGTTAAAAAGCATAAGCAGTGGGCCCATCTTCTTACTTAACGAGTTTGTGTCGCATAATGTGCCCCTTCTCTTGGTTTTCTATTCAAGGCTGTTAGCTCGACTTATCCTATTAGAACTTCACCTTACGTCGTAGCATCAGTGGGTGGAGTCTCTTAATAGAGTGGAGCTCCTGGCTGAGGGTTACGTTCTGAGAATTCGACTAAGGGAGGCTCTCAATAGGTTGGAGGGGGAGGTCAAGGGGATGGAATGCTCGATCCCAAGGAAAGGTTAGAGGTTCATTCTCTCCGATAAGGAGAGAGTCAGTCAGCGGCTGGTGCCAACGCATAAGTACTCTCTTCTTTTAAGTAGTGCTCCTACCTTAGGGAGAGGAATATCAACCAACAAAGTAGGGGCTTTGGGTCTATAGCCCTAGATCAAAGGGATAGAAGGTTACCTAAGTCGACAGGGATGAAGGACTCGGCTGCTAATGCTAAGGATAGGGTTTAGGCTAGAGGTGCAAGGGAAAGGGGAGAGAGGATATCCCGGCTAGAAAAAGCCGATTCATACCATTCCTCGGGCTGACTTAACTCAGCAACTCTTAACTAAAGAACAACTCTAGCAACTGGTGCCCTCAGGGTGGATATCTCAAATCCAAAAAGCAACAAAGAAACTATCTAGCTCTAATAAGAGTTCGGCCTTACCAAAGCCATAGCAAGACATCTAGCTTCACTTCAGGGAAATAAATCCTAAAGGTATGACTTCACTAAGCTTTCTATAACTCAAGAAAAAGAAAGATTCTCTAGACAAAAACCTCTCTAGCTAGCTGCAATCCAAACCTCACCTCTCCCATGTTGGGAATTCTCTTCTGCTCGTGGATATCTAATGCTAGAAGTTCGAGCAAATAAGGAAGCCGCAGGCTTAGGTTCATCATTTATTGACGGATTTTCCGGGCTTAAATGACTTTTTCCTTCTACCGATCCCAGTTCGGCTAACACGAGGCAATGTATATTGTTTTAAGTGGCACGAGCTTCTTCTTGTGATGACACTTTGGATCAAATCATTTGAACCGGGTCCAGGGATTTACTCTATGGCTATTGCGCTTTTTCCGACAGCAGCTAACTCACTGGCACGCTTAACGCCCTTGCGCCTGGTCTTTCTCAGCTTGGGAATTTTCAGTATATATAGTAGCGTACTGGACTCCATCTACATAAGTAGAAGCATTCAAGAATCACTTGACAGTTCTTATTTCAATTTTCCGACTCTCATCTTGTTAACTGACTTAACCGCAATACTTATCCAAAGACAGGACAAGTTGAAAGAGCTTCGGTAGTTACACTTTCTGTCTCGCGTAAGAAAGAGAGTTTATAGTGCCATACAAAGAACCTTAGATAAGGGGATTCCTCCCATTGACTGAAGTGAAGAGTCAACCTTCCACACAAGGTAATCTTCTGATAGAGGGGAAGAGGCAGAGCACAACCTGGCACAAGATGCGCTGGTATTGCAAAGGCAGGAATGAGAGGAAGAAATGCCACACATCACGTGCACAACCTAAGCACTCAGCCTTTCTAAGAGTCATCCCTCAGTGTGCCGTCGGATTGTGAAGGTGTTCCGTAATCGGATGCTATCGAGGAATTAGATGGGCATACTTTCTCTCAAAGCAGATCCTTCTGTCCATCTATTCAAGGATTGCCTTCATTCATTCTGATCGTGGATATCTTTGCTATTGGATTCACTATTCCGAAAGCCCTTGTCAACACTAGAAGGTAGAGTCTAAGGCAAGGAACTTTCAACAGGCATGGTACGAGAGGAAAAAGACTAGAAAGACCGCTTCTTCTAAAAAGAGGAAAGAGAGCACGGCTTACGCATGAAGTGAAGTTAGCTTTCTTTTCTAACTCTCACACCGCCGTAGACTGATTGATTGCATGGGAATAGTGGAATAATAAGACTATAAGAGGAAGTTTTAGCTCTTAACTCAGACTAGTTCTATTGCCGAATCTAATGCAAGCTGGCTAGCGCGATCAACTTGACCAAGGTGGAAAGATTGCCCGAGGTAACCGATAGGCGAGCTGTGAGCTTAGCCCTCTTTTCCCATTAGACTGATTTATAGGGCCTAGTTTTGAATGTTAACCGAGCCAAGCCAAAGCCCTATTGGCTTAAGATTCGTGAGAAAGAGCGGTAGAAACTGGAGCTTTTGGTTCGAGAAAAAGGGGATCCCTCGGGTAGGCGTCTGCCGATTCGTATGGGGATTGGGGTCCTTCTGTTCAATATTCCTTATTATTTGATTCGGCAGCCGATGGAGTATCGCTATCTCTTTCTCTGTCTTCGGCTGGCTTCGGAAAATGTGCTTTCGGGACCGGGAGAAAAGGAATCTCTTGGTTCAGATGGGAATGCGTCTTTTCTATCGGATAGGTTCTCCGGAGCAGACTTAGGGGACTAACCTGGGATAATAGCCCTTTTCGTATAAGGCTGAATCAAGACTCGTGTTCACATACGTAATTCCTTTAGTTGAAAGGACTCCCAACCTTGCAAGCCCTACCTCTCACCGGTCGGAACCACTATTAGTAAGCTTAGCCGACCAAAAAGCTCAGCCTCCGCAGGGGAAGGTGGCTTACTTTTTAGATCACCCCAAGACAGAAAGGTTATGGCATCATTATGTACAAAACCCCGTGGTAGAACACCTTGTGTCAGGAACAATAAATCTGCATCAAGAAGAGTTGCTTGCCTTAATTAGTCTTTAAGTGTAATCTTACTTTAAAGCTTAGTTTATTTAAGGAAAAATTGATTTACCTAAGTCCACAAGGGTTTAGCCATCAGGTATCCCGAACTAAGATAATGAGCTGAAAAAGGGCATCTGATTGATTCTCATCTGTACTTTCACTTCTTCTTCTTTATTACCTAAGAAGTTCTCTTCTATTCTTTTGCAACGAAAATTCCCGAGAAAACGTATCTAGATGATGATGAGCTCTCGGGTTAGAACGAACTACGCGTACTGTTATTCCACTCTTTCTCTTACGCTTTCTCAACATTCTTCGCCTCCTCTTCAAACAAATCCGGATTGTGAAGATGTAGCGATACAGTGCTAGGAGGGTGCGATGGAAGCAAAAGAAGCGGATGGAGTAAAGGAATAAACAATAAACGGATCATCGGATGGAGTCTCGTTCACAGCCCGTGCTGCTCATAATTAGCTGCGTGCCCGTCTCTAAGGTACGGTTCCTTAAAGGCTTTTTGGAAGCTAAATCCTAGGTAACAAATCAAGGCTAAGGAGGAGAGCAGGTTTGATAAACCCTGGGGACGAACTTGGGCATTCCTTAATCCTCCGTTTTGAGCCGCTTTACTCCACACAGCCTTAACTCACACTCAAGGAACACTCACTTTATCTTGCTCAGCGAAAAGTGTATTTGAATGATTACGTTTTATCGGCTTAGCCACCTGCGGTCGAGGATTCCTTTCCTAAGGTGATTCATTCGAGGGTTTCCAGACCCTTTACTCGCCCGGGCGGAACACGAGCTACATCTTACGAAGGCCTAACCGCATTAGTCGACTATCGTCGAGGTATCTCCTCTCGCTTTGTGATTATTGGGGTGCTTGCTATAATGTTCGAGAAAGGTCCGACGGTCTCGACTGAAAGGAAAGAGAAGAGGCATCCTCATCCTCATCCTCTTGAGCCGCTTTCCGACCCTGATGGGAGATATTTCATAACGTCTACGGCATTCGAGTTTCCTTTCAATCGTACTAAACCCCAACCCCTCGGACTAAGGTAGAGCTCTTGAACTGTTCAAGGGGATTCCCCAACAATCGAGTTTAACAGAACAGGGCAACAACCCTTCGAATTAGGCCTCTGGAATGAAATACCTCGCGCTTTAGCAAGAGGGGGTGATTTTAACCTTTCCCGATGCATCATGAAGTACATCTATCGTTACGGTCACTTTCAGTTCCTCGTAAGTTGGTGTCTACCTTCTATGCCTTCGCTTTCCCTGTCGCTTGAGCTTTCAAACCGCGAGCTGCTTTCCTCAAACAGCCTTTACTCGTACGGACCACGAACTAAATCTGAGCAGTTGCCTGAATGAATTGATTACGTTTTTCTCGGTTCTTCACGTTTTCCTGTGATTCATTCTTCTTTAGCTCGGTCTGAACACAAACCAAATCATAGCCTTCGCTTCCTGGCAGTTCAACTGTCTTTCGATACCTGGTCTCCTGACGGACCCTCCTACGGATCCAGGGTTTCTAGTTTCAGTTTCAACTCCGTCCCTCTATCTACCAGGAGAGCCACCTTCGTCCGCCTCGCATAAAGAAAGGAATCAAATACTACATGTTTCGATTACGGATCCCGATACGGGGAACGGAACACAAAAACGACAGGTGCGCTGGCTAAAGGGAAAGATTCCACCTCTTTCGTTCCATCAAATTCAACATGTCATTCAGAGGGATAATTAGATAGGTTTTTAGCCAGTGAAAATGGAATTATATCCCTCGCCCACTCCATATGGCGTATTTTGGCCTTTAGTTGGCCGATTATTCGCAGCTGGTAAACTTCTTCGATGCCAGTTGTTCACACTCCCAGATCCTCCTCCTACGTACCCCTCCCTGTCTTTTCAAAACCTCTCGCATTCCTCATCCTCAATCGTCGTTCTCTTTCGCTGAACCTATATTCGCTTGAAGCTTTCCTGGCGAATGCATAGGATATTGCGGCGTTCTTTCCTTTCGTCGTTCCTCGTATGTGTTTGTTGACTCCGTTCCTCACCCGCGGGAATAGCTCTACTTCGTATCCCCCTCCGCCTGGAAAAGTTACCGGAAACCTGGCTACAGAGTTAACTCCCAGTCCTTACGTTACGGACCCCGGCTTTGAACTCCATTCGGACCCTAGTTTTGTTTTACCCCCGAAGGACCCTAGTTTTGTTTTACCTCCGTTCGTCGCCCGGCTTTGAATAACTCCTGCAACGCCTTGATTTGTTCCCGTTCGCGTGGGTCAGAAAGAGCTTTGGACCACGGGTAGTTCACTCTCCCTCCGGACCTGGGTTTAGCAAACCAGATCCTTTATAGCCAGTTAAAATGCACATTTATATCCCTTCGCTTACTTTACTAACCTAACCCACTCTTGATGGGTTTTTAGGCCTTTCTTTTCGAATTATCCCATTTTCGCCTGGCGAACCGTATGCTCCCTTTCCTCTCCCTTAGGTCGACACTTGCAGTTCCTCTCCTTTCTGTCGAGTAACTTATACCTCGGGTTCGATGGCTCGGTCGGTCGTTCGCGTATTTATCCCAAGTAGGTGCGCAAACGGGTTCTCAGGAATAAAATCCTAAGTAAGGTCGACTCTCTCCGACCCTCTCTCTTTAGCTAGAGCTATTTCATATCCTATAGCTTTCGCTCGAGACCAAAGGGCCTTATACGCCCGGAGCGAGCCTGGCTTTCACTGGATCACTTGATTAAATGTATCCCTCGCCGCTTCCCTGCTTTGAAAAACTCTTTCTCTTTCAGAGCCTGGCTTTTCAAAACCAGTCCTAACGGACCCTGGAAAAGAAGAAACTGGTCCTACAGAACCCGGCTTTGAAACATCTCTTCGATCCCTTTGCCTGGAAAAACCCTTCTTGAGCATTCCGATCCTTTCCTTCTCCTACGCTCGCTTTTTCCTCTCAAATCAGTCTCACTATTTCATAACCTGAACTTCTTTCGCGTGAGCTTACCCTTAACCAGGAGACCACTAACTTAATCTTCGCTTAAAGTGCATTTGTTTGATTCGTCATGCATTATTGATGATGATCCTATGTTCGTTTTCGTTTCGCCCTTCCCTTCTGATCGAATCCGAACAATAAATATCATATAGAAAGATCTACGCGTAGTTCGTTCGAGCATATTTACTTCCCTCTCACATTCTCTTTCAGACCCTGGCGTTCTTCTCAAACTCCCAGAAAGATAGCTAGCCCTAGTACAGTACGGAAAAAGCCGAA
>OY288272.1:100278703-100286203 GCA_958450335.1 Hibiscus tridactylites
GAATAGTATTACGGAGCTGCGAGATTTCATTCTCAAGAACGTTCAAGATTTCCATCACCACGTGTCTCGTCCATCTTATCGGTATCGTAAACCCTATCCGGCTTGGATCGATAGTGTACCATTTCCGCCTGGGTATGTAATGTAATGCCTTAATTCTGTATGTTCAATGCTTTGGGCAAGCCAGAGCAAGACTTGGCACACTTTCTTTCCCGTTGCGGAGAGACCGTGAAAAGAAGAAGAGGTACGGTACCATGCCAGAGAGAAGAAAGCATAAAATGAGAGAGAACCCATCCTAGAGAGGAAGAGCGAACCTAACCAATCGAAGAAGAGGGACCGGTAAGAGTGTCAAAGAAAGACAGCATGCGATAGAGAAAAAAGCTTATCTTAAAGTGACACCCCTCCCTCTGACTGAGGAGGAAGTGAATGAAAACTGGTTCGACCGAGCCCTCTTGATCCAAGCCAACTATTCTACTTGGCTTTACTTTAGCTCGCTCACTACTCAACAAAGTGACAGAAAGGCCTTGCTTGCAAGCTTCCTTTAGGGAAGATCTAATTTGATTAGGATCAATCTTCTTTTTTTTTAATAGTAAACATGGAAGTTCGCACGAGTGACTGCGTACCTTTCTTCTTGCGAGTAAATATTCGACGGGCAGAATCTGTAAACAAATAAAAAAGTTCTCACATAAATATTGAACTGCACGTGGAACGTGCATCCAGCAGGAATCGAACCTGCGCTACCGGCTCTTTCCCATGTGGATTCGAAACCGTCGGCTTAGGGCAATCAGTTCCTTGACTGATGGCTCTGATCTCGGATCTTGTCGGGTATGAACTCCTACCTTGCTTCGCTAGCTCCGAAAAGACAACATACGCCAGGAAAGCGAAAGAACGCCTTTACCTTCTTTACTTAAAAAGAATAGTAATAGATGCCGAGATAACAAAGGGCTGTTCTCTGCCCAAGACTACTACTCCTACTAGGGGGAATTCCCGCCCCCGAGCGAAGGCTTAGCGAACTCACAGGTACCCGACTCAGACAACAAGGTTTTATTTAAAGATATAGATAGACCAAGTTGTTCAATGAGTTTTCGGTATTGTACCGCTACCAATCGATCTGCGATGACAATGTCGTCACCCAGAATCGCATACTTGGTAAAACTTAACCCCCGGGTACACTAACTCCGCCGCATACCACACCACAAAGTGATGTGATAGAATTTAACTTATCACCTCGAATGAATGGCATTGATGTTATTCATAGGCTTGTTTGAAGGGCAAATCCCACAGACGGAAGAGAAAAACCAGTCTTAGCAATAACCGTTGTTAGAGTTATATCATCAACCCTAGCTATTTCATCAGCTGCACACGAATCTCACTCTATAAATTGAATTTCTTTCTCATACAAACCTTCTTGCAAAGAGAAGAGCTAGCATCCGTCCAGCGCTCTAACCTATAACCGGTCTTGAGAGTCAGTAAGTTAACCCAGTAAGGGTAGAGTCCGCAAACCATCTAAGCCTGTACCCCGCTAGCAAGTAGTTAATAACTAAACCCCTGGGAGAATCAATAGAAGTATGGGAAGAGTAAGAAGAAGGTTATAAACCAGCTAACCTTCCAGCCAGCAAGGAAGACAGCATTGTAGGACTCAGTCCCTTGTTCTAGTGATAGAGATTGTCAGGTTCTAGCATAAGAAAGCAAGCAAGTCTATCCGTTCAAGTGGCCATTCTATCACTTCTGCACCCTCAGTAGCGTTTAAGGATTGGAATAAGGCAGTTTTCGGAAACTCACAACAAGCACCGACCCGGCTAGAGGGCATCCAGCGGGCCCTGACTCATAAACATTCGGACTTCCTCATGAAATTAGAGAAGGACCTCATCACCTACTACAACCAATTGCTTAGAGATGAGGAATTAGACTGGTGTCCCAATCCCTGATGGGCCAAGGACCTCTGATTTGATTGGTTTAGATCTATTCTGCCGGTTCCTCCGAGGCTGCTTTCATTGTTTTCTTCATACATACGAGGACCATTCCACTCGGCAGGAAATAGCCCTTCTCAGACAAGTTCAAAACTAAGAGGACAGCTTTCAAAGCAAGAAGCAAGTGTTAGAATGGCTTGTGACAGAAAAGGAAGCTGTAGAAGTATCAATAGCAGTTGCAATAGGAGAAAGAAAGGCGGTGTTCGAGAATACGATTTTTGTTGATTGCGCATAGCCCTTACTATTCAAGTTTTCCCACTAGTCAAAGCAGCTAGATCGATTCCTAAACCGCTAATGCCCCCTCTTCCAACTGAAACTCATTCAACAGGAGCAATTACAGCTTCTTCTATTCCCCGGTATGAGCTCCTAACTCGTTGACTTGAGGATGTCACTGGGGAACCTCCCTTGCTTTCGCCTGCTCTTCTCACTTTGCTTGGATTGCACCTTGAGCTGAGCTTTCGTCGTATGCTTTCGAGCTTTCACTTGACGACCTGACCTTCTTTCGCTGCTTTGAGCTGACCGTCTGATCGATTGTCTTTAGCTTTCCTGTGACTTCCTTGCTCGAACGCTTTCCTCTCCCTTCGGTCGAGACTTGCAGGCCTTTGATTCAATCTATCTTCTTTTGCTTTCCTTGCTTTATCATAAAATATCGTTTAGAGCGCACTCCTGGAGGAGCCTTAGAACGGTAACTGTGTACCACCTCCTCGGACCTTGGCGTTGTCCTTCTACTCCTCACGCTTTACTCGAGTATTGGACGAGGGAATCAGACCTCTCCGAACGCATATTCCTTCACAGAAATCTTCTTTCGTCAGAAGCTTTCCGATCTCCTATCGTTACAGTCTCGTGTCTTTGAACCTCGTACGTTAGTCTCGCTTGAGAGTTAACACACCCTTTCCTCTACTTCGTAGCCTTTCGCTCGAACGGAGCACTCACACTCCCCTCATCCTGCTCTTCTTCCAGGAATCCGTCTTTGCAAGACTGACCCATAGATCAAACTCAGACTAGGGACTTAGATAATGCTTATTGCCTGCCCAAGGGTTAAAGATCAAATCAGAGTAAGAGGTGCCGGTAACACCTATAGGGCTCGCTAAATAAGTAGGAGAGAGAGTCCCATCCATCGAGGATAAGATCTGACCAAGCTTGACTTAGAACTCCTTATCTGACTCCTTGTACAAGCCGCATCATGGCTACCCTCCCCTATCTCTTTGAATCATACGGACTACCTTGTGGTTGGCTGACCTTAGCTTCACAAGGATACTATTCTAACTCACAGGCCTTTGGTTTGGCATCTATGCTCCTCAATAAGATCGTTAGTTGGGCTCGCTACTCTCTTGACGTGCTACCAAGACCACTCTCTTCTCTCTTGTTCACCAGAAAGGGGCCACTGAGGGATAGGAAGCAAGGGGAAGAAGAGTCGGCCATCGTAAACAGGGGTCCTACCCACAACTTTCTCTCAGTAGAGGAGGCAAAGACACAATAGCACCCCCAATAATCCAATAATCACAAAGCGAAGTGGGAGCCGGCGACGCACAAGAGCATTGACATGATCTTGGATCACTAACCCGATCCTTCTTTCATGCAAGACAAAATTTCCTTTGATCGAAGAGCGAGAGTCACTGATCAAATGGACCAAGCCGGGTGGGATAGAGCTAGCGACTAGTGCCCAGACCCTTCTATACAAGACCGGCTGAAGGCGCTAAGACTCCTCTTTCGGAGCCAGATTGAGCAATGGCTACAAGTAAGCGTCCGTACTTCTCTACGTAGGCCCAGCGTTTAGAGCTCGATTTCGATCCTTTGAATCTTGGACCCATCACCCGCACTAGCTGGCCTTGCCAAAAACCTTGACTTGAGACTACGAGACTGAGGACTTCATCTAGAAAGAGCTATATCTTCCTCTGGGCGTCCGTCCAGTACTTCTCCAATTAGCATGTCTTAGGCACAACTAAGTAATAATAGACGAGTAGCATTTTCACCTTTCCTATAGGCAATAAAGTCCTCCTCCAACAGAGGTTCCCTTCCACCCTCGCCCTGATAGTAGTGGTATACCAGGAAGGTCAACCTGAACCAAACTAGCGCTAGTGGGGTGGGGCAGAATAGGGGTTTACGCTGAATCCGCTTTCCCTGCATCGGAAGCTCTAATCTGACTTTCTTCTTTCCGCAATCAGGAGCTTACAAAGCTGCTCACTTTCCCCTTGTATGACCCGATTCGGTAGTAGGAGATGAAGGCGCTTCCTTTGCCTTTGCATCTGCCCCAGAGGCAACAACTTACACAACTGACTTTGCTGCCAAAGCAGCGGAGCACATTATAGTTATAGGAATAAACTCTTCATCTGGCACTTACCCTCATCACTAATGGTTGACTCTCCTCCTTCTACCTAATGGACGAAATCCTTCTATACTACAATTCTTAGACCGGACCCACTCTGAGCGGGCTGCCTACGTATCTCTCAAGTGAAAAAGAGGCGCGTTGTATGAGAGAATCAGGTCGCCGTACGTAGTTCAGTTCTTTCATTCACGATTTGGAATACGGATAAGATCAGAAAGGCCATCATTAGGTCAAACAATGCAATAGCTTCGGTTAGAGCAAAGAAGTTACGGAAGTGGTAATCCATGTAAGCGACGAAATTCCTCGTTTATAAAATGCGAATAGAAGCGCCTGTATATAGACGAAGCCCGACCGTGTTGCCTAATGGTAGTCAAAATGGACGAGAGTCTCTCGTCCATTTGTCTTCTTACCTCTTCGGATTGAAGGTCATTTAGACCTTCGACTTCCCGTTCTAGAAAGTCGAAAGCCTCTTTCCTAATGTCATTATAGGGAGAGAGCTGAAGAATGCGCTCGATACGCTCTTCCGAAATCATAAATGAAAAGAGCCTATCTTGCAATAAGCCCTTTTTCTCCCATATAATGACTTCACGGTACTCCATGTCCATAGCGGATCTGAGGTGATCAACCGAAATTGATTGATCAAAATGCTGTCGGACAATGGATGCATATTCCCCCGGCCGCGTTTGCGGGGGAATGTTGTAATATTGGCTACTCTCTAGAGACTGAATTCGAGCAAAGATACTCTGCTCGTAATCAGCTGCATAAAGCTGCCTAAAAGTGTTGAGGGATTCCGAACTCGAGGAGGAATCTAGAGGAGGAAGACTGTCTCCCGAGTCCGAAGAAAACCACAAAACTAAAGACATTCCTAGGAAAGAAGCCAAAATTTCGGAAAGCCAAGACCGCAAGGTCAAAGTCAAAATAAAGATGCTAATATAAATTAGCAACAAGAGAATCCAACTATTTCTTCCTTTCTTTTTTAGTAATCGATAAGAGATAATCAAAGTCATTAATAATAATAAAAGAAAGAGAAAGAAAGGGGTGCCTGCGGTTCCTTCTGATCCTGATCCTAGAAAACGTACTAAAAAAGCTGCTATGATACTACTTAACACCGGCAGAACAACTGATAAGAGGCGCATATTTATTTTTTCAAAATGATTCCCTCCAGACAGAAAGAGAAAGCGAGTCCTTCCTTCTTGTAGGAGTAGTGAAGAACTATAGTTTACTTTTGTTGGTTGTTGACCAACGGAAGACATGGGAAAATACCTAAAGACTAAGAAAAAGAAACCCAAGAAAACTTCGTTCGACTTGAATGTATTAAGCATATAGCCTAACTAGCATGATCAGTGGTACGGGCTATTTGACTTGACTTGCTCTTTCTTTACGCTATTTCGTCTTTCTATAGAATACGAAGAGAGGACCTTCTTTCGGGCTGTCTACGAACCCTTCTTCTCGTATGCAATTTTCTATTATTTCTTTGAACCAAAAGAGAAAGGGAAAACACTGGCAAATTTCACACTTTCTGAATGTGCCATTTTACCGAACACTCATTCGTTTCAGGAACAGGAGAAAGGATCGGGTCTTTCAGCTAAAGATCAATATAGAAAGCAGAGTCCAAGGTACATGTGTAAAGCATATAACAACATATGATATGCCAATAAGTCTCTTTCGAGAGCATTATATGGGACCTGAAGTGGTAGAACCCGGTGAACCAGGCTCCTTTGCCGGAGCTGGTTTTTCAAAGCCAGGCGTACTACTTCTTTTTTCCTTTCTTCTCTTATGATATTTCTAGGGGAAGATGAAGAATGATGCTATAGCCTCTCACTTTTCCGCTATCCGCCTTCTTGTGATAGGGAGATGAGGGATGCAGACATTGATGGTCCTACATACTTGTTTTTCAGACCTTCTGCTGAAAGCCTTCAAAATCCTCTTCTAGTCGCTTACCTACCTCGAGGAGTGACTCTTTTTCTTGTGTTTAGCTGAGGGAAGGAAGGTGTTATGGCCTGCCCGAGGAGGAGATTCAGTCCCTTTTTATGGCTGTGGAGAAGTGGACGAGGATCGCGGAGGTGTTCTCACTATGGTGATTCGGTGAAGAGGGCGTAAGCCTAGTGATTATTGTTGAGATCTTGTTGGTAGACCTCCACGATATGCGAATGTAGCTACTTCAGAGTATGTTCCCACTCCTAATCCTTCAACCACTACTGAGCATAAAACTCTATCTGTGTCTGAGGATGAGTACACTAAGTTCTTTCAGTATCAAGCAGCAAAGCTGTAATCTATTCCTACTGCATCATTCGCCCTACCTTTCTTTCTCTTTCCTATTGACATAGCAAAGTATGGTTCCAGCGAAACCCGTCTATTCATTCGTTTGTAGCTGAATTTCTCTTATTCTGGTAACATTCATTCCTGCTATTTGTGAGTAGTCTTCCCGGTTTATCCTCTGTAATAAGAGGTAAGAGTAGTAGGAGCGATACCGTTGTAGCTAGAGTAGTCAATCAAATCCCTTTTTCGAGAAAGTGGTAATGAATGGTCTGTAGTAAGCAAACCCAGTAGTAGCTGTTATTAGTAATACCAGTCATTCCTCGGATGGGAAGGCATAGGCGTAAAGTAAAAAGGCGGTGGGCTGGCTTAGACAGCAAGCAAGCGAGGAGATTCACCAAGCCGGTGTGACAGTATGAGTAGGGTAGACTAGCAGGCAAAGGAAGCTCGGATCTTTCCATCTCACTTCACTCCGATTGACCTAAGGAAAGGCATGAATAGATGAATAGGCTGCAGCTGTTGTTGGAGTATCATAGAATAAAGCAAATCCCCTAAAATAAAATAGAAGGGTTCGTCTTTCAGCTTCTTTGCTAGTCTTAGAGTCTAACACCCGGGTAGAAGAAAAGGAAGAAGTAATCGAAGAAGAGAATTAACTAACTATCCCGGATAACCTTTAAATTGAAAGGAGTCTTCTTAGCGGCCTTGAAGGAGTGAAAGAGAGAAGAAAGAGTAGCCGTTGTTGGTGTAAGCCTATCAGCTGTTGAATAAGCAGTGTTAGCACCAAAGAAGGATGGATGGGAGCTGCTGCTATAATATAAGAGTAGAGCGTTGAACTTTATTGATTTTACCCGATGCTCAAGTTCTGAGTGGGCGTAGGCGCACGTTCTCAAAGGTGGATTTGATAAGTGGATACAACCATGGTATTGGTTGGGTGGGGAGACGAATGGAAGA
>OY288272.1:100293703-100313703 GCA_958450335.1 Hibiscus tridactylites
GCGAAGGATGTTTTAAATGAAAAATATTTCCACGTGGACATTACTCCGCTCTTCTTGCTCCACCAATAAGCTCCCGTAGCAATAGTAGCCTCTGTGTTAGCATCTTAGGAAGCCGTGATATGATAAGCATAAAAATCTCCGTCCATGTGAGGCCGGCGATATGGATGAAATGTATCCCCGTCCGTGGTAGGAATCGAGCCAAGCGCTACTTTCAGGCTCTACTAACAGAATTCCCGGCTGTTAGTCATCGCTCTGTGAAGGAGTGGGCGAATAAACATCCGGCAAAGGCACAGCTAGCGCACGGGAGGTGACACCACCCACACTCCTGGCTAGGCGCACTCTCGTCGATCCACCACAAAGGTTAACGACGTATTCGACCGAGTTTTGAATCAAAGAAAGGAAAGGGGGTCCACCAGCAGATTCTCCATGTGCGTTTCGAGATGCGGTCCGGTTCGAGCATATCCTCTTTCATATCCATATCTCGCAGATCCAGATTCTTCTATTACATACCTATCAGCAGTAGCAGATCCTGTTCCCACTCGAGAGCTTGAAGTTGCGGATCCTCCAGATCTCTAAGATAGAGTTGATCCCACGGACGCAGAGCGTCAGAGCCGATTCACTAAGAAAATGACCCAGTTAAAGAACCGACCCATCCGTTGAAACTCTTTATCCAGTCGATGAAGATCCCTCACTTCGTCCCTAGTTCACAAGCCTGTTCCATAGCTAGCCCGGGTTGAACCATACTCCATGGAAGCACACGTTTTGGTCCAGGTATACCGGTCAGTCTCGAGCCACCAGGATAGCCCTCCACATATCCTGTTCCTCCCTTTTTTGGTAACTCTTTGCTAACCTGAGCAGCCTGAACCAATTTGCTCCAAAGACTCTGTCATTGAATGGACAGCTACTGATACCATTAGCATTAACTCTGAATTTCCCGTTGGGATATCTGAGAGCTAAAAAAAATAATATCTATCCATTTTTCATTTTCCCGGGAATTTTAGCATAGATCGGATTTACTTTCCTACGAGACATCGAAATGTGACATTTGAGCATTTTCTCGGGATTTTTGGTTGAAAGTCCATTTCCCTTCATAGACACCCAAAAAAAATCGGACACGTTTCATAAACACTTTGACTTCCGCCCGGTTAATCTTTCATAAACAAGCACCTGGTGCTCCCTGAGCCCGAACCTCCGCACTCCTGACTACTCTCGTTTATCATTATCTAGAGCTTCCCGATCCAAGGTTGCTCTGCTCCCACCTATCGGTTCACTAGGGGTTTACAAGGACATGGGATTTTTTCGTCCCAATCCTACCGCTCCGTGGGTCTACGTGGTTGGTAGATTGCACCTGCTTTATCATGGCCTAGATTGAGTGCTTTCACTCATTACCCATGCATCTTACCAGAGACGAGAGTGAAACTTGGCATCGAGCTACGACTCCCTTTTTTTTTCCTCGACTATGGGTGGCGTGATGCTGCTGGGCATGGTCCTCTATATGATGACTTCTCGTACCCTTCCCCGGCTATCGATTTCAATATGGAACTGCCCGTCTATTGAGACGGAGGTTTTTCTTTGTTATGTTGTGTACAGGCGCTTCTGCTTCGGTGAATGGTCTTTCTCGAGTGGAGATTCCTACGAATGGGATCGCTTCCTAAAGGTTGGCGAGATGAGGTCAGAAGAAGCATCGAAATTGCTCGTTCAAACAGAGATGTATGTGTCAAAGTATACCTGCAAGGGTCGGGCACCATTACTAGTATGAATAAGCGGCTGGAGTAACTCATACTGGACATCTGGGAGAGGATGCGTGTTCAACATTATCATGAGGAAGTCCTTACAGCCTGGATTAGGCTTCCAGGGAAGAGTGAGTTCCTTACCGGTTAACCCTATCCCTTTTTTTGGCTAGACCTCAGCTCAGATCATTCTTGGATGCTAACGACACTTTTCGATCTGTGAATGGTTTACCCCAAAAACTTACCAACTCACCTTATTTGAAACCCAGGACCTTTCCCTCGCTTGTACGTGAGAGTTCCATCGTCCCTCGTATCGATATAGAATGGAAGCACTTATAGATAACCACTGCTTGGAAAGGCTTACCCGTAATCTAATCACTGCCGGAAGGAGTCCTACTAAGAAAGAGGGACTGCTTGACTTAGAGCTTGAACGTGGAAATCTAGCTGACATTGAACTGGCTGCCACAGAGCTTTTGAGCATTGAAAGTAAAAAGGGATAGGAAGAGAATCTCTGTTGACCATAACTAAAGAGAGAGATTGCTGTAACAAAGACTTTAGGCTCTAGTGCCTTTACCTACTGAAATAAGCTTCTATTTGAGTGCAGTGCGCTGAGAGGAGGGGTAATTCATTCCATTGCTTAACTAACCTTCTCATAGAGAATAAAATCTGAAAACAAACCCCGGGGCTTCGTCCTCGGCCTTTGGGAGATGCGATTGGATGCTGGCATGACGACTGGGTGAAAGGCTTCTTGGTCAAGTTGAATATCTGTAGGGGGCTTTCTCACCTTTATTTGGTGATTCCCCGAGCCAACCAATCTTTGGATTCCCGGATCAATGACGGACGAGATGGTGAAATTGAACAAGAAAGGTACTGAAAGTCTCGACTGAAAGGAGAGGGTATGAAATAGCTCGAGCTAAAGCGAGAGGTGAAGAAAGGCCGAGCACTGTTTTGATTGCCATGGAAAGACTTCGGATTAGCAAAAAAGATATAACCTACGTTCTTGGGATTCTACTTGACTTGCTAACTGATCCAAGTAAGATAGGAGGAGAATACCAGCCAAGTCACAAGTAAGAAGACCAGAACAACCACTCACTCGGTCAACGTACAGGAGTACTTGCCTGTCTGTCTGTCCAAGGTTCCTAGCCTCAAAAGCAAAATACCACGTCTGCCAAGAGCCCCCTTGAGGGATTTTTCAGTAAGGTAGCAAAACAAGTTCTTTCTTTGAAGACGTACCACACTAAGCCTTGTAGGCCGGTTCGGGAGCCTAAACAAAGTAGGTAAATACCTGAACAGAAGAGCTCTTCTGGTTCGTCACCTATTTCGTAAGAGAAGTTTTTTTCGTAGCTCTCCTCTACAGGAGGACTTACTTGCTTACCAGTTTGAGACTAAGCTTGGAAGTTTCTTTCCCGGAAAGAAAGGATTGCTACCCTTGTCCCGAACCTGCACCACTCACTCGGTCTTTCTGAGGTCCGGAAGCGCGACTGCACTATATGACTTCCTTGCTAGGTTCCTGATAATAGGTTTGAGCTAGTTTGAGAAAGATAGACTGAAGCTAAGCAAGTTCAGGAGTGTTTTGCTAGATGCAAGAGTAGAGCTGACTGCCCGGATCACCAGGAGGTCTTTCTTTTTACCGTCCAGGAGTAGTCATAAGCTTTCTGCATCTAGGAGTAATACCAGTAGGACACAGTGGTATAGGAGGAAGCGAGTAACCATCAAGAAAGAAATAGTACAGCATAACTCCCATTCATATAAGAGAGGACAGTGGCTTCAAATGGTATGGCTTACAGGTCTGATTCCACCCTCATGAAATGCCGGTAGTCCCCGGAAAGACCATTCTACAAATAAGTAGTCCGAAGGTCAGGTTGCGTCAGTGACTGCCCGAAAGCTTGAACCAGTTTCAGGAGATGGACAAGGTGCGCAGCGAGCTACTTCCACAGCGAAAGCGGCAGTTGCAGTTGTTGAAGCGAGGAACCGGTTGAAAGCATTCCCTTCAGTCGAAGGTACTTCAAGTCTCGACCTAAGGGAGAGGAAAGCCTGTGTTTTTCGCCTTGGCAGTTTTCCCCTTGACCGTCTTCTTTAGGGCCGTACTTCACTTATGTGTCACATTCCCGAGAAAAGATGATTCTCTCAACGAAAAGGTAATTCTTTCGTCTAAAAGAAAAGGCTATCTATTTTAATAAAACTCCACCAACTGGAATCATAACTACTCTTGAGAGACAAAGGAAAATATCCTAAGCTAAGGGTGCGATATGCACTTCTTCTGCTTTTTTGATTAGCCGGTGGGGAAAGGCTGGTCATCCATGCCAGTCAAGCTCTTCTGGTCTATGTTCGCTACCTGGGGCTGAACAAGCTTTCCGAACCTATGTCCATTGCTTTAAAGTCTCTTTCTCAATGGTAGTGAACCTAGGCTAGATATTCCTGCTTGCTTCACACCAATCGGGATTTATTGAAGACTTACATTCTATTCTGCCAACGAAGGAAATGGTCGCTGCGGAGAATGACTGTCAGTCAGGAAACAACAAAAGTCAGATCGGGTCGGGTAGAGCGAGCCCTGCCCTTTCTTCCTTGCGTATTCAGGCATCGGTAAAGTCGTCCTTTACTTTACTAGGAAATGAAATTCAGGACACGATCGGAAAGCAGAAAACCTTTCTCGCTCGGCATTGTGTGTAAGAGAGGAGAAAGCCTCTTCAACGAACCTGGTGGCAAATTCAGGAAGATCCTTTGGTCAATTCAATGTTCTACCCTACGAAAGCAGGAAGGGGAGGTGTCTGATCTGAGTCCATCTTCTTTCCATTTGCAACTTCACTTAACCTGCGGTCCTACTTGATGCTTCTTTAGCGTAGGTGCGCGCTAGAAGTATCCGTTGATTTCCTTGCAAAAGGTAGCAGTTTAGTTAGCGTGTCCGGATCCAGTATCGACACATCGGATCTCACTTTATTCCCTGCGGTTAGCTTGTAAATAACAGTGTGGTATTCTTCTTATTCTCCTCGATTCCCAATAGCTCATCAATCATAAGTGTCTCAAGGACTTAGTCTGCATCCCCGAGATGCCTCGTCATTGATATCTTCTCTAATAGAAAAAAAAAGCTGTTATGCTTAAATAAACCGAGGAAATGACTATGAATCAATCCTTTCATAAGAAGGAAAAAAGAATTCTCTTTAATCAACAATCAATGGGTTCACTCCTTATTCTATTTCTATAGAATTCGTAGGACTGACCAAACTAAGCAAGGCTTGGGCTCTCTCTATCTAGGGCGAAAGAAGGCTCTTTTGCTATCAATTTTGACAGCGCTATGCTTCTACCTATTGAGAAAAACGCCTAAAGGGTACCAGTACATGGGCAGCCATTGTAGTGACAACTCCGTGATTGTACTGAGCGGTTTGAGCACAACTATTCTTTCTTTCATTGAATCGATAGCTTCATAGCCTTCCTTAGTCGATCCACGAATTTTTTCCTAAATTGGATTAGATCTTTCTTTAGGATTATTCTTCATATAGAGAAGTTAACAATCTCTAGGGATTTAGAGAGCCCTTTTTTAGAGAGATAAAGACTTCAAGACTAATCCTGTCATCTCTGTCTTAGTATTAGTAGCGACTGTACGGCTATTAGATAGACCAATAAGTCCTTCTATGATACGCATCCGGCTTCTCTCCCGCCTTGCATTATTGTGGTAGTTAGGCTTTGAACTGAACATCTAATTGGTGGGCTTTGTTAAGGGCGGCCTGGCCTCATAACGTGTTGTTGATCCTAAATGACTGAGCTCTTCTTAATAAGAAAAAGAAGCAATCGGCGGTTCCACAAGATGATCTGATCTTTGACTTAGGTTCCTTCGTTTGAATGAGGCTTGGAGGCTTATGGATCATGGCCTATTTTCTATGCTAATAAGTTTCGTTCTCCCCGGTAATGAGGGATAGGAAAGGAAAAGTGCTTTCCGTATTTCTGATTATTGGCGTCATGAGTTCTCACGAACTCAGGGCGAGGTTTAAATCCTGACTCGGATCGCCTGATTGGATCAACAATAACATTATCGCTATGATGGTGATGTACCTCAAGATGACATGTTCCTTATGTCATTGTTCATCCTGTTAGGATTAGGATGCTCGAGTTCCGCGGAGGCTACATCTCGGTTGGGAGTGTAGGATCGTCCGAGGGACAGGATCCCAGGTCTGTAACTCCCCATATGAGATTTTCACCTCATTCCTTCACCTGTGCTTGGTAGGCACTGTTTGTGGAGCCCTTTGGAGCCTGAGCTAACTCATTTATCTTTCGACTGGAACTCCTTAATCAGTAAATCCGGAAGTCACTTCGATACCTTTCCAAGAGTCACTCGCTTCTTTACTTTAAGCCATGCCCTTAGCACCAAGACTACTGGCCCTTCCTGCAAGAGCAGAAAGATCCATTCTTTGTCCCTCCTTCAAGGACAAGAGATGGGGATGAACGCTCGCTTATTCGATTCGTCCTCTATCTAAGTTCATTTGTGATGAAATCTTTTCCTACCCTGAGGTCAGGCTTAAGCTTATTCCCGTCAGTTCCCTCACTCTCTTTCAATGGCATCTGCTTTCAATTCATTAAGAAAGAGATTGCCCGGTGTGAACTCCTACCTTCTAAGTAGGCGATCCCCTTTGTCTAGATAGTGACTTCACTTCTCCTTTTGTTTTGGGCTTAAAGAATGGCTTCGCACCTAGGAGACTCGCTAAGGTGATTGGAATCCGATCTGAGATGCTCTAATCAAAAAGAGTGAAGAGAAGAAGTTGTTCCATCTCCGGCAGAGCCTCTACGCTTTCATCAAAGGATGGCTGCTAAACAGTTTGGTCCTTTACCGATTTAAAAGTAGTGAATGAAATGTCTCCTAAAGTTGGAGGAATTTCGATTAGTGAACATAGAGTGGATTTACTCCACCTGGATTGGAATATAACAACCCCTCCCCCCAACGTTATATAGCTATAACGAGGGCTGCCTTTCTCTCTCTACCGCCTGTGTCTATCTCCTGTCAAGTGTACTCTCTCTCTCTTTCTTTTTATTTTGGTACATAAGACCGGCGATCCGCCGGTTAAGATCTCAGGACATAGTGACCATTTCTATCTGCCTCCAAGAGAGGCAATAAATCCGGAGGAGGCGACAAACTTGACCAAAATAAAAAATCCGCGCATCGGTTTCCCTCCCGAAATGTATGTCTGACCTCACAAACCCAGCCTTCTCTGACAAAAGAGATACAGTCATCAACCAGAGTCCGATAAGGGTGAGATGGACCAACTTCCGATCGTAGAAAACGAACCACCACCTCGGCACCCAACTCTTAGATGGATAGATCCTCCAAGTATGATATATGGTTTCCACTTTACCTAGCCAAAAAAGATGGGATTATCGGGGAAGAGAGTTCCAGGTCTTGTTCAACCGCATCATTTTTTGCATATCATAAGGAATTCTAAGAACCGTCTGCAAGAAAAGACCGGCTTTGAACAGGAGCAGGTTCGGACCGAAGACCAAAGGCACAAGGTCGTGTGTTGTGAACAAAGAAAGCAAAATAAATCCAGAACAGCTTATCCTATAGATGCTGCTTGCTAAGACTGATCTTTTCCCCAGAAGCGTCACAAAAGTTTTAAAGTTTTGAAGAACATTCATCATTACTGCCAATTGACCACCAAAGAGAAAAGAGAAGAGGCTCTCATGCTTGATCCTTTGATTGTGCGTTGATGGGAACAAGAGAATTTTCTCACTTTGCCACCCTTATCTTATTCTATTGAGATGGAGATTCAGTCTTACTTAAAGGGCTCGAGGTCTATGAGGGGGTAAATGGCTAATAGCAAGAAGTTACTGCTTTTAGAGAGTTCACTTGAGTAAGAGAAGGGAGAATCGGAAATATCGTAACGTAATATAGTTGTCGTAAATTGAGTAATGCTTCATCTCAGCATGAATCCCATGACAGGATTGTCATACTTGCTTTGGCTGTTTTCAACGCTGGAGGTGTCACCGCTTCGCGCTTAGACCTTAGCCGTTTCGTTACGATCAAGGTAAAGCTTTCACTGTGAGTTTGCTGCTCGCCTCTCTTCTCTTCCTCGATGGTATGATGACCATAAGCTTTGATGCAACTAAACTCTGCCTGTGCCACTCGCTTGGATTGGATAAGAGAGCTTTTCGCTCGGTTCGCCGATACAAAGTCTCACTGCGCTAGGGACTTTCATTGAATCAATCTCGGTATGTCAATCAGAAGCTCAAGAGGAGAGAGTTCTTGCCACGCAGCTATAAGACACCTTGAGAGGGGGACTAGAGCACGTCTTTCATCGCTTTTTTTTTCATAAGAGAAAGGAGGCTCCTAGACAAAGCGGATAGACCAAAGGGGAAAGACGTAGTAGACAAAGGAAAGGAGACCTTGTCGGTAGGTCTTTATGTCTCTCAAAGGACTGACAATGCGTAGTCAAAGGCAAGCCGCGTATGGATTGATCCCTGATTCTGTTTTTTTTTTGGTCTTCTTTCCATCTCACAACTTCCACTTCTTGAGCCGACCTTGCCTGCTGGAGGTATGATTCCGATCTTTGAATCGAATTTGATCTTTCGTCTTCAAGTGAAGGCGACGGGTGGGGAAGATGCCAAAAGCAAGAATGTAGTTTTTACAGCGAGAAGGTAGTCTCCAGTCACTCGACTTATAAAAAGGGTCCCCCCGAGAAGGAATCACTCCTAAGCAAAAAGTGGTGTACCTGCAGTAACTCGAGGTTTTTATTCCATTCACCTTTCGTTATCATATGCATATATTCTAAATCAACATATCCTGGTTCTCCCAACCCAACTGCTTCCCTTTCTTTCTCAAAATCTGGGCTTCCAGATCATGTGCTTTTGAACATAGTTCTTAAAAAAGTATTGATTGTTTGAGAAGCCAAGATGTGAGACAACTCATATCTGAAGCAATTGATGCACATCTAAAGTTGTCGCTCTTCTCTCTTTCCTGTGCGCGCTACCCATAATAGAATAAGGAATCGACTCCTTTTCCTTTCTCTTGTGAAGCTGTCCTGTCTGTTGTTTAGCGAAAGTCTTCTTTTGCTGCCTATGGATCTGTCTTCTCTTGCAAGAGCCGATTTGTTCACAGACGATCTCTGAACACTTTAGAAAACTTTTTTAGATTCGAGCTACGCCCTGAGTGAGGTATAAAGGTTGAAAACCGTTAGCAAGGCTTAAGCTTAGAGACCAAGGCAGGACCTAGACGAATCAAGATACTTAGCCGATCCGATGCCATAAATTGTTAAGAATAGGTTATTCCAGAATAAGTTGTGGGAAAATAGGTTTTTTTTTCATCAAAAGTCGAAGGAATATGCCCAGAAAGGGCTGTCCTGGTCCTGTTAGCACAAATTAAGCTGTTAGCCAGAATAAGGTAACCACGGACAGAGAACAAGCTGGGGAAGGCGACGGTTTAGAATCCACATGGGTAAAAAGAAGCAAGACGTCTTTCTTCCTAGTTGATAGAGGTATTTATTCAAAGGTAGGAAAGTAAGGCATACTAAAACTCCTACTACTTCTAAAAAGGTAGAAAGCCAATAGAAGATCTACCATAGCTGGGGGAGAGATTGCTAATTCAATTCGATCGAGACAGCTGATGAACCAAACTCCGACCGAGATTTATTTCATTTATCCCAATTCCGACTATACTGACCGAAATGACTGGAATGACTAAACTTGTCAAGTTACGCCTCCTATAGACGTAAAGGCGTCGACTCTACAGGGTTGGAATGAGCTAGTATAACCCGGGAAGCTATAATAACTGGAGCTAGACTTTCTCCCTCTTTTTTTTTTTGTAACGTTATAACGTAAACGTATTTATTGGTCCTATTCTGTATCGCGGGGTCAGTAAGAAATCCATCTATGTCTAAAAAAAAAAGGGGGATTCATTTTTTTAATGGATCGAGGAGAAGATTAGACTCACATTTTGGTTGGATGGAGCCATGCGCATGATTCCAGTTGCCCTCACCCAATAGGCCTTGCCCTTGTTAGGTATCCCATCCCTATGAGTTGATCTGAATGGAAGCCCTTTGAGATAGCTTTCTATTGCACGCATCCTTTGCCCCTATTCGAGTTATTGACCCAGAGAAAGACTCGGAAACCGAGGTGACTGGGGAAGCACCAGTAGCAATTGCATTTGCACCAAGGTTCTGAAAGAAGGAGAAAAAAGAAGCTATTATCGATATCATCATAGCAGTGTTCTCACTTCCAGGAAGACCTACATCTGGGAGGAAAGCGGCATAAAGATGTTCTTGTTCCCCTCTCTACAGTACAGGTTCTAAGACTAGGCGATATACTATAGACTGGGTGAAGCGAACTAATAGCAGCTCATATCTCTCTATAGAATAATTCTCTTCCCTTGCCCACGGCTTTCCTCACTCGAACTCAGTAGGAAGCCAAGCACGCTGGTCCGTAGAATACGAAACTCGCATTAAAAGGGGATTGGCCATAGGGACTTGGCTCTATCATACATAAGGGAAAGGAGATAGACGGCTCTACCTCATAAGATAGTGGATTACTGGCGTGAAGCAATGTGCCCCGGAGGTCTAAAGCTAGCTTTTTAGTTGATCCTGATACTACGTGACTAGGGCTTCGGTGAATAGTGAATACTCTGCCCAGACGTTTACCAGCTTGTGACCCGTTAGGGTAGTGGCATAGGAGCCAAGCAAAGCAATCTGGTCGTTGGTCGGGTTAGCAGACTCAAGATCTTAAAAAAGAAGTGAACCTACCAAGAGGGCTAGAGGAAGGAAACTGCTCAAGTGAGCTTGAAGCAATAAGGGCAGTGGGTTCAGTTCCCACGTCTGGGGCTTAAGATAAGAGTAGGGCTCGAGGTTATGAAATAAGTAGAGCTCCTCCTGCTGGGTAGAAATCCGATCTAGACTTACAGCAAGAGAGAATCAAAGGTACGCAGGTGAGCCCCCGAGAAATGGACGTATAGCCGGGGATAGAGTTGGACCCTTTACTTCAACACTTAACAGATTTCATATCGCTTACAAAGAACATCAGGATGAAGTCCAAGGCAAAAGGATTCGGGCTAGTTAAGGTCCATCCTTCAACAAAGGGCTCGCCTTTCCTTCAAGAGAGATTTGCTCTTCTTCGATAGAAGGGCTATTTACTCTTGTTCTCAACTTGTGGTCGAGGTTTACATTTTCTCGAAATCAAATTCTATTAAAGAAAGCTAACATAACAATTGGTTAAAGAAATCCTTACCGATGGTACTTTTACTTCCTTTCCCGATTGGATGGCCTCTCGAACGTAAGGAGTGGAGAAGAAGGTGCTATTGCTTGCTGATGATTCCATTGCTGGGACTGGGTATCCATCCCATCTATCCGTTGGCTAATAATAACTTATAATAATAATAAGGGAGAATCAATCCACTAGTCGCCTAGACACCTAACCCGGTTCCCGTCCTTTACCTAAGATATAGGTCGAGCCACTTTGACACTTTGGTAAAGGGAGCTCTTGCTTTCAGTTGCTTTCAATCGCGGGTTCCACATTTCCGACATCAGACGCATAGACAGAAGCCTAGATGCATCAATTGCAATGTCCATAAAGTCAAGCTTTAGTCCCATACCCCTAACCTACGTCAACAGAAGGACATTCTATTATGAATTCACCGTCCCTGGAAGGCTGCCTCACTCTCCCTGACCTCGGTCGATTCCTACGATACTGGGTCCTCCTTCTTTGCTTAGTCGGGTGACTTTCCCAAGACTAGAAGTCCTACTCATGCTTGTGAAAAAAAAAGAGGAAAACAGTTAATTCAAGGCGCTTTTAAGCCCACCTATGAGCCGGTCGCACCACACCTTTCAGGCACTCGCATCCATCCAGACCGAAGCCATAGCCCAGCCCATCTAATCTCACGAAATCAAATTTAATGGAAATCACCTATACAAGCATCCGAACTCGCATTCTAATGCGCGTCAGACCCCCTTCCAAGGAAGAAGGTAAAGGCAGCAGCTCGGGAAGCTTCTTGCGTGCGTGCTTGGCTTCAACATTCTCGAGTCATTGATAGACTCCGCTTGTTAGGAGTGAGTTTAGTTACGAGCAAGAAAGAGATGCGCGTCCTATTGGAAAGGCCTACGTTAGCGCATACGATTGATTTTTTTTTGAATGTGGTAACATTCTAAGCGAGGTTGACTATTGACAGACTGTAACAAGCAGGTATTATGCTTCTTCCTCATCCACTTGATCGGGGGAATTCGCTTCTGCATCCCCCGAATGAACGTATCAAACCGCTAGTCTGGAGTCAGATAAACTGCGTGAAGAAATTCAATCGCAGTCTGCTGCTAAGCTTCCTGAGGCACCACACCAGTGATGCACCCTCCGACTGAATCCCCAACGTAGAGGTGCCCCAACCTACTCTGTCCAAGCACCCTACCAATGGTAAGAAGTCAAAGGCCAATGACACTAGCTAACCACAACTGAGAGAGCTACCCTAGATGAATTAGTTGCGGCAAGAGCGGTAATAGTACCGGCATAAGAAGTTGGAAAGGTCCCTTTGTAGCATACTTTACAGAAGAATCTTACTCATCCTCAAAAGTTCGGTTAGTAGTTCCAGAGGCATCGAGTTCAAAATCAAAGGCTGATTACCATGGAAAGGGACTTTCAAAGGCTATCTATATTATCTATCCCCCATTTTACCAGCAAACCAGTGTTCAAGGAGATAGTAATCCCACGCCTAAAGGAAGCAAGGTGAGGATAGAAGAAGCCAACCTGAAAACAAGCTCTTTCGAGTTCTAGAGCTAGAGTAAGGTATGTATGCGTAGGTAGTAATTCCCCTTTTTATAGAGCAAGAGTTGGGAAAATCACTCATGATAGAGTCAGTCAGTTCGTCATGCTATTTTAACCCCGATGCTAGAATATATAGAGATAGAATTAGTAAGCCAATTAGTCTATCCGTCCCTTTTGCTAGAGTAAGTAATTCCCTTCCCTTTTGTTTGCCAGCGTAGTGCATTGATCATTGAAGTGGGGGCTAGACGAGGGCATGGTCTACTTTTTGTTCTGAAATGACTAAGTACGGCTTGGCTTCAGCTCGTGGGACTTGTTCTCTAGAAAAAGTCCCAAACCCCACATCCTGCAGTCCGCCTGGATTCGATTTGCTTTTAGTAATTATATCACATTATATATATAAGTAATTAGAAGCTAAAGAGAAATTCAATATTACCATATTCTACCGCTCAACTAACACTATGTGATCCGGGTCAAGATGAATCGATCGAATTTCACAGCTGAGGAGGCAAAGGGAGGCAAAGCGAGAGGTTCTGAAAGAAAAGACTTTATAGAACCTTACTCACACGATACGGGGATGGGCCTACACAAGCAGAAGGAAGAGCTATTAGCTTGTCGGCGTAACGAATGAACTATCGGATGGTAGGCTAACTGCTTCCATACTATTTTAAGTCAAGAAAAGAAGAAAACTGCCTTTTTTTTTGAATTGAAGGAGGAGTCGCGCATTCGTCTGCAGCGTATAGTATAGTAGCTTCAATGGAAATCCGTTTGAATTGATGATTTTTCACCTGATTTGATTCCCCCAAAACCGTAGAAGCTCAGATCGGGGTTTAGCGATAACCTGAGATCCTTTATTCTGTCTCCACTTCTGAGCCGACCGAGCCTGAAGCCAATATGTATGAAAGAAACCAATCAACGCAGGAATGGAGTTCGTAGCGAGAAGATAAAGTTCCTCGCCTGAGAAGCACTTCACTGGGTAATAAAAAAAGCTACCTAAAAGATCTTATTACCTTTACTCTAAGATGCTATAAGATAATTGGGAATCTTTTAGCCGCTATTCCCGCACTATTGTAAATGTAAACCAGCTTGATAAAGGGTAGTGGTAGAGTCTCAGTACCACTGAAAGTGCGATAGTCGGGCAAACAATCTCCTCTTTTTATCATATCATATAAGGTAGGGTATTGTATCTATGGCAATTCAAAGCAGGTATAAAATTCTTAACTACAACCGCTGTATTCACTCGTGCTTTGTTCAACTCAAAGAGAGTTTCACTCGGGCAATAAGAGATATTCTTTATAACTGGATAGGTTGCTGTTTCGGGGAGAAGGTAAGGGTCCAAACCAAAGGTAAAAAGTTCTGTTACTCGAGAGTCAAGCAAAGAAAAAGAGGGGTACGATGAGATCACCACCGGCTTGTTTCAGAGTGACGGATCACTCCTAAAAGCAACCTTTCACTTATCTTAAGTTCTTAAGGGACCGAGGGCGTTAGCTTGGGCTCGGTTAGATTTACTTGATAGAATGAGTCAATGCGCATTCCCTGCCCAGATGTGGGCCGGTAGCGCAGAATGGGGCACTGTGCCTTAGGCTTTTCGTACAATCATTGGAGGGGCCCGCCTTTACATGGCACGCCCACCTCTCTGAAGAGTCGATCCCGACTTGGTTGGGAAGCAAGGGTCTCGGAGTTCATCAAGCAGTTCAGCAACACACAAAGAAGGGTTGGTTGGAGTGCCCGAACAACTCAAAACCAAGCAAAGGGATAATATAATGAACCTGTCACGGAGTTCATTGCAAGGTGGCGAGCCCTTACTTTTGCCTGTCCCCAGAAGTTTACTTAGAAAGAGCTCCTCAAGATGTGCATGAACAACTTCAGGCACGACTTATCATCGAGACTCCTGCCCAAAACCTTTAAGGGATTCTACTACTTGTGCACTAAAGCTCACGATGTGGAAGCACATCTTAGCAAACGGCGGCGTCCTACGAAGTACTTGAAGTTCGTTCTGTTACCTTATTAAGAAAGTAGATGAATCACTTCTCTATTAAAAAAGGGGAAGAAATTTAAGTAGTCTTCCCAATAGAAATAGAAGCCCTCGGCAGGAAATTATCCTAGGGCTGTAGGAAATCTTTTACAAGTAATAAAAGAATAAATATCACAGGTAAGATTCAGTCCTATTCTATTCTTAACTTTGAATATCCCGCCGGCTATCCAAAAAAGCTCTATCCCTTGCTTTAAAAAAATCCCTACTAGCCTAAGTAAGGGACGCAGTTACTGTACCATAATAAGAGAGAGGGACTTCGGTAAAGGCTTACTTGATACTGGATTACACAAGCAAGGGCTTAACAAGGGGGAGTGGAAAGCACTTTTTCTTAGCAAGAGGGAAACTGTGGCAGGAAAGGAGAAGGAAAGAAAGTCCAACTGGCTGCAAGGAAACTGGCTGGAAGAGATATGCGTCTAATAAATAGGTGGCTGGAAATATGATAGCACTGGAGAAAATACTGTAAAAGGGACTGATACTGGCATATTACCCCCTGGGAAGGGGACTTACACTGGCTTGCTTACCTGCTTGGCTTTGCTTTGGGGAAGCTTTATTCTGCGATTGGAAGCTATTATTGATTGTCAGCTGGATTTCCTCTTCTTTCTTCTTAGCTTGATGCGGTAGGCGAAGAAGCCATCCATCCTGTGAGCAAGCAAGTTTTCAAGCACAAGCAGGCAAGGTCAAAGGCAAGCCTGAGAGTGAACAAGTAAGCTAGGGCAAGTGAGTTTGAAAGCGCAGGAGTATCATCCTTCCTCTCCTTTCAGTCGAGATCTCTTTCAGAACCTCTCCTCTTTCAGCCAGCCTGTCTCAGCCCCTGTGTAAAGAAAGTGTATCAGTAGGGCGTAGACCGAGTATAAGTAGAAGTCTACCTGTCTTCCCAAAGATAGCGGGTTATCTTCTCAAGCAAAAGCAAGTTTTCAATATAGGCCAGTAACTTCGTGTACCTTAGGAGAGCGGGTAAGATCTTTCCATTTTAAAAAGAGAATTCGTTTAACTTCAGGGAATTGATTTGCTTACTTTAATTTTAATAGGAGAGCTTTCTATGGATACTATAAAATATGGGCCCTTTTTGGAATGCCTCTAAGAGAGTGTGCTTTTTTTAGGAAGTTAATATATTCTATTTCGAGTCTAAGGGCATGACGTCCCCCTGCTTTTCCATGTGAGTCAGTGGAAATTTGAGTTCCTTTCCTTATACCTGCCCCTCCTAAGGCATTCCCCCCCGTTTCATTCCTTCTCTCTTGCGAGCCAGTCCGTCCTTCTCTATTTGATTCTTGGGAGGCTACTAATCTCTTGTTAAGCCCTTTTCTAAGGCCTAAAGTAAGCCATAGCTAATCTCTCAGTAAGTCAAAAGAAAAGAGGAAAGATTTCCCGCTAGCTCAAAACTGAGTTTGAGGAAAGCCTGAACCTGATATTGAAATTCCCTACCAGTCCTAAGAAAATAACTTCTCCCAGTCTTCCAACTTCAAATAGGGTTTCGCCTAGCCTTGCAATAAGATCTAATCTAGTAGTTTACTTCTTTCCTTGCCAGTGTCAGTTGCAGGCCTCTCTACATCCAGCCAGGGAGACTTGGTTGCATACGAGGGAGGGCCCTCCGTGGGGGTAAGGGAATCTCATAGTTGAAAGGGAGTTCGCCCTTAGGCTAAAAGCTATCAGTCAAGTCAAGAGTCATAGTTCATAGGCGGATCGAAGGAGAAAGATGGAAAGTCATGGATTGGATGCCTAGCTTGATGAGAATCTGAAACTCTCACTCTCCGGTTTGGAATTCCGCTTTATAGAAGAGTTGTCTTATCTCCCGACTAACTAAGCGCTTTCAGTCAATTCAGTCAAGTCTGGAGGCATTGGCGGAGTTCAAGTTGACTTGCTTGATTCAGTCAGTCTTAAGATCAGAGAATTGGACTTGAAGGGAAGAGATTGAATTTGTCTTTAGATTTAGAAGGAAGAAGTGCCCTTACCGCTAGGTTGCTTGCAATAGCTCGCTTCCTTTCTTTCATACCCAAATTCAACTGTCTAAGTTGAGGATCCACCATTGATTGGTACTGAATCCGGTGGATTATTGATCACAAATCGCTTGTTATCGCACTGTCCTTCCTTGCTTGACTGCCTTTTCACACTCATACTAGGAGTCAAAGAATGAACTCTTTACTGAGCTATTGCATAAGAGAGAGCAGAGCTCTTTCTATAGTATGAGATATCCTCCCACATCTAGAAGTTGAAACATCCTCTTCTGGAACTCACACATCCAATTCTGGTCCATCCACTGCTTCTTCTATTGAAGAATGTGCTATATGCTTAACACAGGACTCTAAAAATGACTTTTCACTGGCCTGGTTTATTAGTTCAAGCTGAATCCAATACCTGAAGTACTTCACTTTCCTGAAAGCAGGAAGCACCGTCTTATTATACGAATACAAGCTGCTTGCTTATCGGCTGTTGTCACAATTAAATCAGAATTAGCTACGATCAATGAAAATATCGTAGTATAGTTGCAGACAACAAAGTAGCTGTAACGTGAACTGTGCTGTGCTCATCAAAGTGGAGACTGCACCGTGCTGAATGAAAAAACCCCATGTCTGACTCCCATGCTTTCCGTTGGTCAACAACCAACAAAAGTAAACTATAGTTTTTCACGAACAACCGCGCTGGTCGTAATAGATCGACTTTCATGCTAGTTCTTGCTCCAGCATGAAAGTTCCATTTCAGGGAAGGACGACGTACCATGATACTTTCTGTTTTGTCGAGCCCTGCTTTGGTCTCTGGTTTGATGGTTGCACGTGCAAAAAATCCGGTACATTCCGTTTTGTTTCCCATCCTAGTCTTTCGCGACACTTCAGGTTTACTTCTTTTGTTAGGTCTCGACTTCTCCGCTATGATCTTCCCAGTAGTTCATATAGGAGCTATAGCCGTTTCATTCCTATTCGTTGTTATGATGTTCCATATTCAAATAGCGGAGATTCACGAAGAAGTATTGCGCTATTTACCAGTGAGTGGTATTATTGGACTGATCTTTTGGTGGGAAATGTTCTTCATTTTAGATAATGAAACCATTCCATTACTACCAACCCAAAGAAATACGACCTCTCTGAGATATACGGTTTATGCCGTAAAGGTACGAAGTTGGACTAATTTGGAAACATTGGGCAATTTACTTTATACCTACTATTCCGTCTGGTTTTTGGTTCCTAGTCTGATTTTATTAGTAGCCATGATTGGGGCTATAGTACTGACTATGCATAGGACTACCCACGGAGCGGTGAAAAGACAGGATGTATTCCGACGAAATGCTATTTCTTTTAGGAGGACTATAATGAGGAGGACGACAGACCCAATCACGAGATAATAATGGGCAAGTAGCTTGATATTGGTTCAAATCCAATTCGTGAGATGGCAGTGATCTTTAAAAGAAAGAATTCTGCTCCTCGAGAAAAGATCAAAGAAAGAGGTCAGCTAAAGGTGGGTGACGGGTTCCTACCCGAGTCAAGAAAGAAAGAAGATGAGTCTCAAGCCGTTTTAACGAAAGGTGACGGAGCGGAGAAGCTTAACCGGCGAGGAGACAGAGTTATATATATTACTAATCTATCAAGTCCTGAGTTCGGCTGCTTTCCCAATAGAGTCGGGCAGAAGAGAAGCTCCAAACCACTCGACCGCGAGAGAGAGGGAGCGTGAAGGCATCGGTAGAGGGGCAGTAACCAACCCCAAGGCCAAAAAGTCAAATACGGAATCAACTCGAGCAGAGGTTCCGGAGTGAACTCGCCATTCACTCATTCAGGGAATGGTGGCAGGGACGAAAGAAAGGGTCCGACCCAAGTGCAACCACACTAGCAGGAAATGAAATGAAAGCAGAAATGGATCTGTGTCACTTTGTCACTGTCTGTATGCTTGTCTTCAAGAATCAATCAACCAAAGAAAGAAGCAATCAACAAATCGAGTTGAGGTATCAAAGTCTATCCTGTCTTCTTTCGTTTCGACCCTGATGTATGAGATGAGGAATCCCTCATAGCTAGATTCATCAGTAGCTTAGAAACTAGGAACAGGATGAGGGAAAGATATGAGAATAGGACTCGTCCATTCCATTACGGCATTCTCTTCTTGATAACCGGATATTGATAGAAAAACAGTCACGCCAAAAGAAAGACGAAGGGGGAGCCAGCGGCAAGGGCCAGATTGACCTTAGGCTTAATGCCCCAACGAGCACAGTCATCAGAGAAGCCTTTGGGCAAGCGGGTTCACTCTGATCCCGACTCAATGATAGATATCAGGTTAGAACCACCAGTCAGATAAGGGGAGAAATCCTCATCAAGCATAACGGCTTTTCTCACTAAGACATGATCTCCTGTTCAGGCTAATCAATTTACTCAACCGATTAGCGTAGATGAAGAGATTGGCTCGTTGATCTTTGATTCGAGAGTCTTCCCGGCTGGCCTAACTAGTTGAACCTTTTAGGGCTAATCCATCAGATGGCATGGTTTAGGTCCCCAGGCAAGGCGTGAACTTTGAGTTTCCTACTCACCATAGCGCTATTAGGTTTCTTAAAGAAGTAGGGACTTCGTACGTACCAGCACTTATCTTAGTCCTCTAAGGCCAAGACCTGACTCAAAAGAAATGCGTATGGTAAGAAGATAGACTACCTCATTCTATCCCATCTTCATCAATGCTATTGGTGTGGAATGGTGATTTCCCCATCTGTCTGTAGCGGGGAAAGCCGCTTGAAGCTCAGCCTGTCAAAGACAAAGAAATATACCTTTCTAGACATCAATTAGACATCAATCTTCTTACTGAGAAAACCACGTTTAACCAAACATATGGGTCAGAATCCATATTCTGCTGAGAAAAAAGGATTTATAAGGGCCCAACAGAAAGAAATGAAAGATTGACTTCCTGATCGCCTTCCGAGCCCGTCAACTGACAGCTTTCATATGGATTGTTTATTTAAAAGCGACTAATAGGAGCATGCGAGGGGAGTGAAAAGCCTCCAAGCTAGTAAAGGATTGGTTCTTCAACCGACGCAAAGACCTAGCGCTTTCCCCTTGAACTGGACTTGATTCCCGCACTTAGCTTAAGAGCTAAACTGCCGAAAGCCCTTTTCTATATAGTATCATCACAGCACCCGAAAAGCAGGGAAGGGAAAGGCTTACCGAACATGCCCGGCCCTAACTGAGTTAATTGATCAATCATCACCGCAACTTTGACTCTCAAACAGAAGAGACGGAAGAAGCGGAACATTTCATATAAGCAATCACCTATGCCCTAACAGCTTTCACCGAGTCTACCTTTAGAGCGACTTGCCCTCGAGTACAGGCTAACCAAAAGCTACAAGCGCACAGTTCGGCAAGCAAAGCAAACGGGAATCAATCAATCAAGACGCTGCATATAAAGAAGTGATCGACGACCTTCCCTAATTTCATGAGAACTCTTGCTCTTAGAAGTCAAAGAAAGCCCTAGAGCACGGAAACGGAACTATAAGTCCTAGCCCCGGAACAAGACAGATTGTCTTTGATCCTTATAACGGTTTGATAGAAAGAGCG
>OY288272.1:100318703-100323703 GCA_958450335.1 Hibiscus tridactylites
AGAGGACCTTCTATCAGTTTATCGCCAAATGTCTCTTCTATTACGAAGACCGCCTGGTCGCGAAGCTAAAGACAGTTACTTTCAATTCTTGTATTGTACCTTTCGTTGGGTACACTGAACACCAACCCAATCTCGACGAAAAAAAGAAAACTACAAGCAACTACATCAAAAACCTCTATTCTTGACGTGAACGGACGCTTTGTCATTAGAGTGTGTTAAAAAGAACGAGAAAGCTTTTTTGATTTGTTTTGCTCAACCCGTAAAAACAAAAAAGGTAGTTTACTTGCTTACTTGTTTAAGCCTCGAATCAAAACGTTCTTTCTTTTCTACGCTACGATCTTTCTTCTCTTATGATATTTCTAGTTTGATCGAGAGCGGTACACTTCTCCCCAATATGAGATAGGTTGCAGCTATAGTAAAAACTCCAACTGGGACAATCTAGTTTAAACCATGACCATCTATCTTTTTATCTTTATATCGTTATATATATATAAATATAGGGCTTTCACCGCCTCTGACGGAAAAAAGAGGACGTCGTCGGTTGGTTGGTTTGTCGGCATTTAGCCGCTTTTTTCTTGTTTTCTTACTTACGCAAATTGCCCGCTATGTAGTTTGTTTGCCCGCAGCTTCCCTACGTCCCCCCTTTCTACTTCATCGTCGTAGGTCCTTCTGCACTGCTTGATCCGTTCATTCGTCACCGTACCTTTTCAATGAAAGAAGACAAGGTATATGCGCTTAGTCCCCGAGCGGATTCTGTGCTTCTTGCCAATGGCTCGCTTCGAAAGACAGAATTCTTCTTTATATAGACAATTATCAGTCATATTCAATCTCGAAAGACCTCCGTCACTTCTTCCCTGTTTCCGCCCTAGGCCCACTCACTCCCGTCGACGAGAAGGGAAAGGAGGCACTGAGGCGACAATCCCATAAAGGAAGGGGTCCGATCTGCATGTGTTAAGCACCGCGCATTTAAGAAAAGAGAGAAGCTAGCGTCCCATTCCATGCTTCCCTATGCTATCAAATCGCGGACGATGTCGATGCATACGGACGATCTCTTGCCGCTGCAAGTCCCACATCCGCGGTTGGTGAGAGTAATGTGATAGAGGAAGACTTTTTTTCGAAATCGGGATAGTGTTCAATAAACCACCGTTGATGCAATAGAAGTAGAAGCTCTTAATGCAATATCTGGTGGTGAAGACATTCCCGCTGCTACAGTTTGAGTTGACGGTTCAGGAAAGTGCTAACAGGGGCAAAAGACTAGCATTCGATGCTTGTGTTTTCCTCATCAACAGTAAAGTCATAAGTACCACAGCTTCCTTTTCCCAATCGTAAGGTTATAGATAGAGTATTAATCATATGGAGATAGGGAATTCCTTGTCATCAAGTCAAACATCTGACCCAGCAGGGGAATATTATAGCCTAGCTAGAAAGGGAACTGAATCCGTACAACTCTCGTTTCCGGTGCATGGCTCTTTGGTCTTAGGCATAAGCTCTTCTAACCGCAGCAGGTGATCTCTTAGCCCTTATCAATCATTGTATAAACATTCCCTGTTTCGTCATTTCCTCATGAGCTTCTTCGATGATATCCTATTTTACCTGGTCTTCTACGCTCCTTTTCCTCATCTTCTGATATGGGGGGACATTGGTCCTATAGTTATATTTGTCCAATTCCCCCGGCATTGGCAAAAAAGGAAAGGTTAGGCTGAACCGGTAATCGACTGATACCATACTAATGCACTCAAGCACTGCAGCGGATCCTGGTGGAGCTGACAGGCTGAGTTAGATATCTATCGATAGATTATTCAATGCTATCTCTAAAAACATATTAGAAAAACTAGGACAGTGTAAAGCCTTAGAGGGTAATCCCTTCTTCATGAGCACCCTATGCTCAAGCAGTCCATTCTTTCATGAAGTTCTTTCTAGACAAACGACCCAAGACTATGGGAGAATCCTTTATTGAGGACCCTTTAACGGGATGTGTGTCCGCTTCCATCTCATTCTCGTTGTCTGGAGAGGCTTTTGGCATAGGCAACCTAGCTTACTCGTTTTGATAGTTTCCGCTATGACTATGTTATGTATGTATGTAATTACAGTCTTTGTTGGATATTGTTTAACCTAACCGTAGACTTTCTATTATCTTAGTCAACCCATTCATAGGACCACTGCCTACCGCATTCCTGCCCCGGCCTTTTCTTTCGCCCGACACAATTGATTCGTCATGGGGAACCCGCTTGCTTGTCTCAATCAATTTGATTGCTTTAACTAGTCATGCTATGGAGAATTCCCATGGAGAGCCAACTGCTTCATGCCCCAGATCGGGGGGATTCTTATTGTGTGTGGTCATATTTCCTATTCATTGAGTAAAGGGCCGCGTTAGACCCGCAAGGCTTTCATCGGAGCACATCGCTTTCGCTCCTTAGTTTCTCAGTGGAAGAGGACCTTTCTCGATCAACTATCTTACTTGAATGAAGAAAGAAGTAAACTTTCTATAGAAAATTATCTGAATAGCCGAATAAAGGAATTTTGGGCTTGATAGCCACTCCCCTGAAAAACTGCAAAGAAGACGATTCGCTACTTCCGAATCGCTGCATCCAGCTCCTCCAGTCTCCTCGATTGGCCCCCTTCGCCGTTGTGATCCCCTTAGTTCACTATTTTCTTGTATATAGAGTCGAGTGCCTGTCTTTGATTCGGGTTTGGATATTCTACCGTCTTTCCTGCCCCTCTCTCTCTTAATCAAAAGCCCCTAAACCTGTGAGGGTACTTTTCAAGTTAGTTGAGAAGTAGCCATTTGCTTCAAACAGGCACCTTGGAGAAGCTGCTTTCCCTTAACGGTTTTTATAATCCCCAAAACCAGATGAAATAGCTTCAAAATGCTCATACCAATGAGCTGAAATCCATCCGGCACTAAACGAAGTAGGTCGATACCAATAACAGGAACCGAAAGCCGCTCTCTTCCATAAAGAAGAGCGAAACTCTCGCCTATCCGATCAATGGAAAGAAATGACTCCTAAATCAGTCCCTCAAGCGTCGGAATGTTAATCCACTCCTCCCTAAGGCTTCGACCATGCGAGTGCGAGGGTGCGAGGTATCTAGACCTACGTCCGAGGTTAACAAATAGAACGCAATCCGAGTTTGTGGTCTGAACGAGCGAGAGGTCCGATGGTCTCGAGCGTAAGCGAGAGGATGTGAAGGAAGGAAAGCGTTCTATGCCGAGAAGCTTTGAACCCGAAAAACACGAAAAAACATAACTACATAAAAGAAGCAGGGGCTAAGTAGCGTAGTTCGTTCTCCGCCAGGCGTTGTCAAACGCTTTCATTCAGACCCTACCCTGGGCGAGCGCATCCGATTCTAAAGCTCGTGCATCCGATTCTAAACCCGCTGGAGAAACGAAGGATTTCTCTTCCCGTCACTCGACTAACGGGAGAGGTTATGAAATAATCGACCATCGTACGAGGTCTGAAAGTCGAGATTGAATGAATCACAGGTCTGAAAGTCTCGACCGACAGGGAGAGGAATGCTCAAGTTCGGAGCCAGGAAAAATGGATTTAGCCGTCGAAAGCTCTGATTCAGCTCGTGCTCAGTGTGTGGTCCAAAGGAGTTTGAGAAAGCCGTAGAGTAAAGCTCAAGTTCGTCGGTCGCATGCATTCATTTCATGTCGAAAATCGCTCTAATTAGGTTAGTGTTCCGCCCGAGTCAAATAACTGGATGAAAGTGAAAGCTCGAAAGCCGTAGAGGAGAAAGCGAAAGAAGAATGAACTCCGTTTTCGGAAATCGTGCAAGCTAGAGTAGAGGAAAGGTTAAAATCCTCGTACTAAGGTCGAGTGACTGAAATGAAGCATCGGGAAAGGTTGCTTAGGTTGCATCGTAGGGAAAGGGACAGGGAATATAGGTTCAAGGATCGGTACTGTTCGTGTTTTTATCCCTCACCAGGGCTCCAGAGTAGCAATCCGGTTCAAAGCCAGTAGTACGCTTGTTAACACGTATGGGATATAGAATCTTTTTCCTAGTAGGACGGTCTCAGTCCATGGCCTTTCGCCTCTGAAAGCGTCCTTCCTTCTCAATGCCCGGGCATCCAAGTTAGCCCCTTTTACTCGCTTAGATGCTCCGCTCTGTCCTTCAATTGATTGAGCCTGTCCTCTTTGTGGATTCTCCTCTAAGCCTGGAAACCTATCTCGTTCTTTTCGATCCAATCGCTGACATCTCGAGATGAAACTAGTTCCGATCGGCATGTGTTACGCAGACAGCTACTCAAAGAAAATGGACGGGGAGACAGTCTGAGCTTGTAATAGAGATAGACTCTAGCTGAGACTGATTCGCTATCAGATCTTATCTTAACTGCATTTTAAGTAAGCGAGTCAGCCAGATAGCGAGAGGAAGGCAGGCATTGAAGTGCTATTCCATCCTCTGCGAGTAATTGAATTGAATTGAATTGAAATTGCGTAGAGAAAGAACAGAATATCTTCTATTCTAATCATTTATTTTACAGTTTATCGATTGAGAAAGCGGCGGGCCCATAGAACTCTCCTATCGTGCACCGAAAGGGGGCCGGAGAGTCGGTAACCTTAGATCGGCTAAGATCGAATTGAACTGTCTTTGATTGATTGAGACGGAAAAGAGAGATATAGAGAGTGTTCCGTGATTTCATATTGAATTGTAGCTCGTCTCACTTTCTGCTTGAAAGCTTGAACCAGGTATTGGAATCGGAATTACCGCTGCTAGGATAGATTCTCTTTCTCTTGTTTAGCTGGGACCAAGAACAACGGATATTGGATGGGGCGGGGAGCTCGGGCCCTCGAAAATCCGCATACCGCCACGGGGGAAGAGTCCTTGGAAAAGCTCTATGCCCTTTTAGACGATCTAAGAGGGGGCGGAGTACGATCCCAGGCCTTTTTGTCCTTGCAAAGCAAGGTCTCAAGGTAAGGTTTAGGACCGATATAGATACTGACTCTATAGCTTAGCGCTTACCGAGGTGCGGAGCCGGCCACCCAACCCCGCAGGTCAGG
>OY288272.1:100326203-100351203 GCA_958450335.1 Hibiscus tridactylites
TTAATCGCTTGAGAGGCGATATTTTTCTTTTGAGGTGAATGGGTCGTCCTCTTACTTGACCATGGCATCGCCAACATGAGTCTGTGTTTGGTGGTTGATAAGCTGCTAGTTGGTATTTAGTTTAGGGGAGAAATTTTAGTTTTTCATCCGTTAACAGAGTCAAAAAGCAAGGAGGGATCCAGTCCCATTACCAGTCAGAACGGTCTTGATTCATTTCCTATCGTTAGTCTCTCTTTCGGTGCTAATAGATAATAACAAACAAAAGTAAAGTGTTTCAAAAAAGCCAGTCCCGAAAATCGTAGTGTTGAGGTGATCGTAAGACTGTTTCAACCAAGGGCAGCTTAGTCTTCCTTACTAAAGGAGGCCTTTTTTTATTCTTCCCCAACCACCGCCAAAATGAAATGAGTTATAGCTTCTGCTAACTTGTTTCTTTTAACTTATAGTGCTGGTGCCATCTGCTATCTTTTCTCAACTCTTACTTTCCTTCCAAAAAAAAAAGGGAAAAAGGATTGAATTGAACATAATGAATGAAAAAAGCATGACGAGAAGAAAGAGCTAAATCACTCTCTTGCAACGAATCACTTTGAATCTAATTCATTCTTTATCTCGATAGGATGGAAAATCCAGTCTTGAATGACAGAGTGAAGTCGCCGATGAGTAGGACAGTCACCTCGCACTCTTCCTTGATGCCAAAAAGAAATAATTTAAAGTTTGAGCAGGGATACGATACCGGAAGGTAGGCAACTCAATCGGTAGAGGCTATAGAACTCCTTAGGCTAGGCCAATTCGACTTCATTTGTCTACTTAGGTTTACCTTCTTTCAGTGCTAGCTTTTTTGGCTAGCTCCTTCTCTGCCTCTTGGTAAAAAGACAAACAAAAACTCTGTCTTTAGTGGCAGTGGCCAAGCCAAATAAATCGTTCAAAGAGGAATCGCCCGACAGAGTGAAAACCCGGCTTTTCTTTTAATATTAATAGAACGAACTCGGAACCGTCGATTGGCGCATGGGTTGACTTTCTTTAAACGAGTTAGCAGGCGATAGCGAAATGGCTATTCCTGGTTCTGCCTCAGCCAAGTCTTTCTATTCTAAGATTCGATTTCTTTTAAGGGAAGCAAATCCTTATCTCACTACTTCGGGACAGGATTTAACTCGGCAATAAGCTAATAGATTTAGTACGTTTAGCCTGGAACTATAAAACCTTACCCGATGACTTTCGGACTGTCTTTCTTGATTGACTACTTGAAAACTCTCCTGGAATTCGAACAACTCTTGGCGAGTCTGAACTCATGGTTAGTGGCGAAGAAGAATCATCGATTGAAGAAGAAATTCTTCACTTAGATAAAGGAAGAAGGACTAAGCTGTGAACAAAAATAAGATGTTGTTTCTAGCTCCTGGCAATAAAGAAAAAGACCTGGTTATCTCAAATAAAAGGCTATGGTTCACTCGCGGTCGAAGAAGAACTGGTTGGGAGCGACGGAACTTACTAATTAACTGATTTTACTTCTTTAGGGGTGAAAAGAATCACCAGTTGATGCGGAAGAAGCGGTCTTACCTGCTATCTTACTTCCTTACTTCCGAAAACTCTTCTTGCTAACGTTGAATCAGCTCTTCTTCCTATTGGCGACTCGGAACGAATCCTTTGCTTTATCGAAAAAAGCTTTCTTAGGGGGTATTGGTTTCGAACATTGAATATTCTATTCAATCAAAATGAATGAAATAAAACCACCACCCCCGGACGTAGCCTTTTCGGTGAACCGGGTAACCAAAAGTCACGAATCGAATAAAAGGTAGTTCGCAGGTTTCAGTTGTCGCTCATGCCCTTTAACCTGAAGTCTTGGTTCAAATCCAGCTCGTGACAAAACAAAGACAGAAGTTTTAGTCTAAAACTCTAGCCTAGCCCCGGAGGATTCCATTTATTTCGATTCAAGCCCAAACTTTTCTTTCTATACGAGCCACAAGCCCTTTATAGATAAGCGAGACAAGCCGGTTTGAGATGAAGAAGGAAAGGATACTTGGAATGGTCCGGGATAGAGGATCAATCTACTGTCATTTCTCTTAACGCCTGAACTCCTCAAACCAACCAATCCAGGAAACCACCTCTGATAGACGCCATTGGCATATCTGTCTTGTTCCCAACGAGGGATGGGGGAGTGAATAAGAGAGAGCAACCAATCACGATAGAAGAGGAATTTCCACTATATAATCCAAGATGGGCCAGCTTTCTCTTATTCGTATGAACATGAAAGCAGAGAGAGAGGAGAGGGACTGGCACAGCAATAGAACGAGAGGCGTCTGTATCACGGCTAGATGCCGAGTAGGTGACGGAGCCTTTAGTCGCTCAAAGAAAGTTAGAAGTTTAGGGCATACGACCCCTTGACTTCCATACTTCTACTGGGCTTCGGGAGACACCTTCGATTGAGACGAAATGTCTTCAGCTGCTTGGATGAGAGTGGACTCAGATGCACCGAGAACAAGGGCGCGGACTAAACGATTTCTTTAAAGGATGGAGGGGGAAGAATCGGAAACCAACAAAATCTATATGAATGGATTTGCTTCCCCGGCGGATGGAAATGGGGGTTTGGTACAAAAAACACAAAGCGAAAGACTTAATTGCGTATACAAAGATGACAGACTTTCCTTTCATGCCTAAAGGCTCGTAAGAGGCGCCACAAACAGAGAACTCAGAGAAAGTTCTCATTCCAGTTCTTCCTTCTTGTTCCTAGGGCGGGTTGGGACAACTAAGATATTATCAGTGAGGGATAGGTAGCATTCAAAGCTGGCACAAGAGCCAACCACTACGGACACACCCAATGCGCTTCTTTTCTTAAGGAATCAGCTTCAGACCGCTAGGCGGAGACTCTGGTGGCCTAAAAACCGAGGGATTAGTAAATAAAGCTACTGGAATGGCCTGGCTCTTCCATCGACTCCCTATTCCAAGCGGGTCCTTTTTACCGATTTGATGTGGCTGTTCCAGTACTGAAATAAACTCGCTTTTCCAATTCCAATTGATATTTATCATATAGTAATAGTGGACATCCCATCTGAAACCCATGTATGTGGAAAATCCGGTTTACCATGTCTCCAGAAAAGGCCCTTATTAAGCCTTTCTTTTTACAAGACTCCTGCCCATTCATCGCCTGTGAATGATACAAGGCCGCATTCTTTGGTGTGTTTTGAGGTTTTCTCTATGACTATGATGTCCAATTGCCTTCTGTATATTTTCAACCCCGGGATGTTATGCTCCGCCCGCGGTACTAAAGTGGTAACGGTCGATGGTAGATGAAAGAAGGAAAAGCCCTTTCTATGTTATTAGTAAAGCGCCGCAACTGCTGTTTCTACCACTTTATTGGACTTCGGGGACTTTACGGCAGAGTACTCGGAAGGACGTCGAAAAAGGCGTCTGGGAGAAGACGGCCCGAGTGCAGACAGCAGATTACAGCCGGCTAGACGACTTACTCTACAAAGACGGCAGACTATGTCGGGCAAAGAAAGGCGTCTCGCGGTCCTTCATGACGCCAGAGTTGGATTACACTTTGGAGTTGATCAAACTCTGGCTCACCTAGAAAGGCATTCTTATTGGCCCAGGATAGAAGCAGAGGTCCAACGGTGATGAGTTGTGTGTGCTCTATGCAGCACGTCGAAGCTGTCCAACAGGAAGTTGGGGCTTTATCAGCCCAATACCTTCCTGGCCATGGGAAAATCATAACCATAGATTTCGTAGGACGATCTCCCTATCTCTTAAAGGGGGGGGGATAACTACGTTTTTTTCGTAGTCGACTTCTTTCCCTTTATCTCGCTATTGGTCACTAGTAGAACTCCCTAGATATGATTTATTGATTGATGAACCCTGATCACTAAGCGCACTTACTTTCACTTTAAGGCTTTATTGAAAGGAATGGGAAATCTTCTTATTCCTTAAAGGTGAGTTTTCTTACTGGTTCAAGGAAGCTTTGTCTGCGTTCCAGTAAGCGCCTCTCAAAGTAAGCCTATCCATGATAGTAGAGTCTGAGAAAGCAAGCACTAAACTCAAAGCTTATGGCAGCAGCTAGAGTCACTCCAGTATTCAGAAAAGAAGGAGGTGTCCTAACTGAGTTCTTTTCTCGCGCTTATGCCTCTCCTCTGCCTTATCTCCATTCCGTAGATAGAATCCAGAAATATCGATATTTGATATACCTTTTTTTTATAGGTAAGCGCTTAGTATAGTAGTTCGACGAGCCCTTTTTGCTTCTATTGCACCTTTTGTTTCGAAGGGAAATCGAATGGCCTATGCCCATTCCCTCATGGCTCTTTCCTAGCTTCTTACCCTCTAACTAAGACAGGAAGAAGAGCTATCACTAGGACAGAAAGTCGGCACACATGCTTGTCACGCTTTATATACTCCGATCGGGGAATATTAATAGATCTTATTAGCTATAGACTCGTTCCGCTAGACGAGTTTAGGAAAAAGGAATTTCGAATTGTACGATCAGCTCCCTCAATACCTCCTTCCATGCAAGCAATTACAGCTCTTTTCTCTGCCTCTTAGCCTGGGATAGCTGTCTCGGGTTTCTTACCCTGCTCTCATTCCTGGCCCTATCAGGCCAGCTACTTCATTCCTGGTCTGGCTTTTCTTTTTGGTGCATTTGGGCCTCATCCCTCTCTAATTACGTATGTAAGTGTCTTCTTTCCTGTAGTCATGCAGCATCGGGGGTTGTCCGGAGCAGTGTCAGCGTCAAAAGCGGCCTCGGAGCGCAGTCTTAAGGTTGTAGTTGTTGAACGCGCAACCAGAGAGGAGAGCTATAGGAGCAAGACTGTTTTGGACTGGACGTGTACCGAACGAAGATCGTGTCTACTTACGCTCAAACAATCCATATAGGTGGAAAGCTGGAAGCTTCAAAAGTTCCCCGCTGAACCTTAGAGTGCTATGATGGGGTATTTCAGTCCGTCCCTACTAAACTAAAGCGGCTTAGGCGTCGCCACGAATAGGGCATCAAATTAAAAATCGTCCAGTTAACCACTCCTATTATTGGCTTTCCGCATCCTCAGGGGGCCGCTCGGACGAAGAACCGGCAAATCGAGTATGGAATTAGAGCTCGGGTGGGGCATCAACCACAGGTTGCGGAACTATCGAGATGCTTTCTTGCAGAACCCAACAAGGGCTGTAACTCAATAGAGTGAGTGGGAAACCTTGTAAACGCGAGCAGGAGAATAGAGATCGGTCTGTCTTAGACTAGCTCTACTCCATACATCTTGGCTATCTTGAGCTGGGGCTACTTTTCATTTTCTGCTTACTATTTATTAGGGCTTCCAGCACTAATTCCTACGTTTAATCTGGGTCTCATAGCCACGCCACTGTGACCTTCACAGCCTGATTAATGTGCTTTAAAAGCGCACCCTTGGTCGAGCTTTCTTTCAGATTCGTTATTCGTTAGAGGATAGTCTAAAGTCCTCCTAGGGGAAAGACATAATAAAAGCTTTCTCCCCTTTTGGGATGAGCTTTTTTATTCCTATTTTAGAGACATCTGCCTCCTGATTTGCTTGCTTATAGGCTTCACAGGCTGGTGAGCTGCCGTCCCTGATATCAGCTATTTACGCAAGCTACCGCTTGTCCTGCTGGGCTGATATCGCCACTATGGTGAAACAAATCTTTGTCCATAGGGTGGGCATGAAGGAGCTTACTGAGTCAAGTGGTTTAAGTCCTGAAGACTACGAAAGGTTCAAAGGACCTGCCCTTCTACTTGGTCAAACCACAGGGCAGGGATAGACAATATTAAAAAAGGTCTGGGACGAATCTTGCAAAACGAAGCTTAAAGGCAAATGGATCCGGAAGCTAAAAATATTAGCTACCTTTTCTCGTGCAATAAATTTCTTCGATAAAAACCTCTTTAAAGCGGGTAGGAGCTCTTTTCCTTTAGTCCACTCTTTAAAAAGAAAATATAACTCTCTCTTAAAAGTAACTAAATCTAGAGGATCAATCTGACATTTACAATTCAACTTATCGAAAACATTGAATTGCCTATATTGATGGTCAAAGATCAAGGGGAAGCTCTTTCTAAAAGTAACCTACGAGGGATTTACCAACCGCATACAAAGAAAGCGTTCTGAAATCTATGGAATGAGGTAAAGGAAGGTCAATTCTGCCTACCTAAAGGGCAGAAGAACCAGGCTCTTGGACTGAGGAAAGAGTAGGAGTTGAGAGAGAAGTCATGAAATGAAGAAAAGCCCAAGGTTTTTATTCCTTCCACAATAAAAATGAAAATACCTTCCCAATTTCTCATAACGCCGAGATCTAAGCCCTTGGTCATTCCGGCAGCTAAAAATAGGAAAAGCTCATCTAATGTGGTCACTATTAGCGTCACATCTGATAGTGAAGAAGAGGCCCAATAGGGTAGGCAATGCGCGTAGGCGTAGGTCTTCCACTATCACCTCTGGTGTGCCACTCGTCAGTTGAGAAACCTGGGGGAGCTATCTTCGTGGTACCAATGACTGGGGGCAGGGGGCCCATTATATAAAACAGGGCAACTTAAACATATGCTTTGAAGGTGGAGCCTATTGCTACAGAAGGGAGGCCGGACTTTTCCAACTATGGCCTTATTGCTAATAAGATAATGCAAAAAATGGGCTATGACTTGGAAAATCCTGTCGGACTAAAAAATGGGAAGGGGCTTGACGAAGGCACAAAAGAATACATTAAAAGAAGGGGAGGCTATCCGCTTTCCGACGTACGGCCTGGGGTACATCCCAGATTATGGAACGAGAGATGGGTCAGAATTTGAAGCTTATGAGTCGTCCACTACAGAAGGCTGAGACCCTGAAGTTCAACTGGATGATTTCCTTTCTCTAGCAGTAGCAGTAAACTTCGCAGCAGTCCTAATTTACTAATAGAGCTCCGATAGTGATGAATCAGGCGAGGAAGATGAAGAATAACTCCAAGCCTTAACACGTGCAGCGTCAGAAAGAAAGGAGCCCCCTATTATGTAAAGCTCCTCCCACGGAAGACGAAGTCAAGCAGATCCATTTTGGCACGGACGATGAACCACGCCCGATATTCATCAATGCCCCACCTTGCTCCTGAAGAAGTGATGTAGTATACCCAACCTCTCCAATAGTTCCGTGATGTGTTTGCATTCCGCTATGCAGAGATGCCAAGGTCTGAAAGAGGTCGCCGTCCATGAGCTCAAAATTCGGTAAGATGCAAAGCCGATAAAACAAGCACAGAGAAGGTTCCACCCTCTACTCATGGAAAAGATAGAGAAAGAGGTGCAGAAGCTTCGCAACGTCGGCTTTATTAGGTAGGGAGGAAAAGCACCCGGACGACCTCTACAGATTCGCCCATTCCGCACCCCTTTCGGCATTGACTCTTACCTTATATAGGCATGCCCTTCGGGTTAAAAAAAATGCAGGATACGAAGTACAGTCTATGACGCAAATCTTCAGAGAGATATTGCATAAAACCGTAGAATGCTACGTGGATGACCTAGCCGTAAAAAGCCGTAAAAGAGTCGACCACTTGGCAGATTTACGAAAAGTCTTCCTTAGGCTTAGGCAACACAACCTGAAGATGAACCCTATAAAGTGCTTCTTCGGAGTATTGTCAGGGAAATTCCTCGGATTCATAGTATGAAAGAAGGGGATTAAGGTGTATCCCGCCAAAACAAAAGACATACTGGGGATGCCGTCTCCTACTAATATCAAGGAATTGAGAGGCTTCCATCCAAGGACGGCTGGCCTATATAATCAGGTTTATCGCCAATATATAAGGCAAGTGCCAACCCTTTTCTCGTCTAATGAAAAAAGGGGTGGAGTTTGTCTGAGACCAAGCATGCCAAGATGCATTCGAAAGCATAAAAGAATACCTGACTCAGCCGCCGGTATTAGCGGCCCCTGTACCGGGACGACCATTTTTATTGTACATCTGCGCTCTCGACCACTCACTTCCTCAATTGAGAAGCTAGAAGTAGTTTATCAGTCTTGCGCGGGCCCCTCCTTTTGAAAGACGCGAAGGCCTCTCTATTCCGGACTCGCTTCTTTTTATAAGCCCTTGCTTCTTGTAAATCGCCTAAAGGAATTGGTTCGGTAAGGAAGCTTTCATTTTTGATCTAGTTTTAGGGTCGACGAGGTTCGATCTGATCTCGCACCTTCCGCCATTCCCGACCGGCGGCGCTCTCGTAAGGCGCGATCCATAAGAAATAGAGAAGGGGAATCGCGTCTTGCTTTGTTTTGGCTCGATCCCTGGATTCCTTCAAAAAGAAAACTTAAATCGTTGCGTACCTACTGGGGGGATCCAATCCAAGAACTTAGAACTTAAAGCACGGGAATAAAGAAAGACGTAGACGACTTATCCCCAAGGCCCCTACCCACCTTAGATGCTTTGGCACAAGGTTACCAATTAGAAAACATTAAACCTTCCGCCCGTAAACGCCTGTCTTACCTCTATTAGTAGTACGTGAGCGCTTACCTAGCTTGCACCAATTGACTTAAATCCTTATAAGAAGAGACTTTCTTATACCATAAGAAGCAGGACTTGTGTGCTTGGTTAGGCAGAAAAAACAAAGGAAACTGCCGACTTGACTAGCTTTCAAACCATTCAAACAACTCTGTAAAAAACAAAGGAATTTTCAAGCCTACCCTATTACCCCAGCTCTTGGCACGGCTTAGCCCGTACCGTATTGCAAGTTCTTGGCAGGGTCTTAGGCTTGTCCTCACCTTGCCTTCAAATGAATGGCAATTAGTCCAGGTCCGGATCGCCCCTTACTGCTTGCTTCTTCTTACTTTTACTTCTTTTTTTAGACGTTTGGGACCCATAGCCAATGATCACAGCTTCACAAAAGATTGCTACGAATCCCGATCCTGCAACATTAGCAACGTCTAGCATCTCAAGTAGGATCAGTCTCTTGACGATGCGACTAGGCCTCCTGGAGCCCTTTCTATCAGATGCCGGTCCTACCCCGGCTTATTAGGATAGGACCTTCTCTTATCCCGGATGACTTGAGCTTGTCTTGGCTCTCTTCTTTGACAAATGGGACTTTGCTTATATGGCTTGGCACGCTTAGCTTTCGATCGATAAACACGGGAATTTCTTTTTTAAGCGGGCTTCTTGCCACCGGCAGGAATTTATTAGCACAGATGACTTGCTTGCATACCTTCTCCGAGATATGGAAAGGGGGTTCAGATACAGGCTGGCATTCAAGGAAGCGCTTTCAGCACACACCTACACAATCGTGTACTTGGGAGCCCCGAGACTTCCTTAGAGAGACATACTGCCAAGGAATGAATACACTTTACAAAGGATATACTTAACTAGCAAATGAACATTTCATACTTTCCCGCGCTACTTCCCAGTCCAATAGAGGTCTTTCCAGTAAAAGGAGGTCGTGTACCACAGTTCGAGTTAAAAATAAAAAATGGGCTGCGATAGAAAGATAGGGCACAAGAGAAGCAAGATACGACATTCGTTTTTTCAAAATAGAGCAACAAAAAATAACATAAGTTAAGATCTGGTTGATTCCATTCTAGAGTCACTAAGGGAAATGACTCTCTATTGAGATAAAACTTGCCACCTTTTTTGTATCCATTTCGCGGATTAGGTTTGTTCCAAGCGAAAGATACCAAAAGGGAGCGCGCTATAGGACACTAGCTGGCGTTTACTTGGGCCCATCCCGAGCTCCCTGCTACAAAATTACAATAACAGAGAAGCATCACTTGACTGTTTTCGTTTTTTTGATAAAGCGGATTGATAGCGGAAAGAAGGGAGTGCGATAGGGCATCATCTATCCGGGTCGGTGCCGGACTCCTTTGTGAATCAGTCCCTTTCCTTGTCTTCAAGAGTTCGGTTAGTTGATCGATAAAGCGGCAGGACCGTAAAGCTTAGCCTTGAGTTGGACTGCGGTCCCGCGAAACTGGTATCCTCAGACCGCCTAAGATACTTTCCGACTGTCGAAGGAAGTTAACTTTTTAGTGACCATACAGGCATTAATTTTATTGACACTCTTTGACTTAAAGATCTTTATATTTGACTAGTTAAGGCGTTCGATCATCTGTCGGTGAGGTCGATCGACTAAGTTAAAGCTTTTTAAAACCCCGTTATTTTGAGATCAAGTCCAATTTCCCTTCGGTGACGTCAATTCAAATGTCCAACTTTCAATGAACCCCGTGTTTTTTAGCATCAACCACTTTTTCCCATCCCAAGTAATTTTATGAACTTTCACTCCCTATCTATACTATAACATAACCTCGAGCCTCTTTCTTATTTCTGTGCAGCAGGAAGCGATTCGTTGATTGATGGGATAAGCACGCTGTGGAATCGAACCACAGTCTTTTTCCTTACGTGGCGAAAGTCGAGAGTTAAAATATAGACTCGAAAGCATACGCCTGTTAGAAGTGATCCCCGCCTCCCTTTTTTGGAGGCCTCGTCTTTCATTTTTCGCTTCAGATCTGAAGCTGATAGGCTTAAGGTTCTCACCGGAGGCCCTTGCCCTTGGTCTATCGCCGGCCAAGTCCTAGGACTTGATCGGTGGAGAGAGGATTTCCAACCCTTTCATGATGCATTCGACGTTTGCTGCAATCTGGGTTCGCCTCCCCCGCTTTCCGATCGAATATTGGGGTAGGGAGCTATCTCTATCCATAGCCTCCAAGTCCAAGACTGGGAAACTCCTGGCTTGGGATTGTTGCTCTGAGACTCTCTCAAAGCTTAATTTCGCTCGTGCTTGCTTGTGTGGAAATCCAAACGAACGAACGGTTTCAGGGCTTAGCTTAGGCCCTTTCCTAATCTAATGCCATGCCCTTACAATGGCGAATCCAAGACCTCTTGCCGATTCCCAGACCAGTGCTTCGCATAGGCTACACAAGCTAGGTTCACGCTTTCAAGCCAGAGCTAGTCTTCTTCCCACTGACCGCTACTAATAAGATAAGAGTTGCCGAACCACTACCTACTAGTAGGTAGTGCCTTCCTCCAACGGATAGGGGTTCAATAGCTGCTAATTCTGTAACAGCTTCTTCTTATCAACCTCCCCCAGGGAAGTAAGTACGGTAGCAGGAATAGATCTACTGGGCCTTGAGTCGGGTTTTAACTCCTCTCCCCTCACTACTCTCTTTGGTTCTGCTTTTAAGAGGCCTTACGAGGGGTAGATGTTATTAGCTTTATCGGCGTAACGAAGTTTAGTATCCATATGTTAGCCAGGAGCGTAGCCTTTCCCGCTTTGGTACTTCATCCCGTCGGTACATTGCTACATTTTACCGAAAGCCTAGAAGAAAGAGGAGGTAAGCTGACTAAGGCAATCAAATCTCTCTCTTATCTTTGGCGGACAAGAACGGCCCAAGGGGAAGGAATAGAGTGAGGGCAGAGCAAGAACTTCCGTCTAGTAAGACGCCTCCTCCGTTAGCTGGTCTGTAAGCGAAAAGCCAAGCAAGGAATCGGACTAATTAGTGGAGAGAATGAAATGGGGAAAGCCCGAGGAAAAGGTGAGTTGTAAGGCCAAGGAATTCCTGATCTCTCTCTCAAGCTATTACTTTGAGTGAAGAAGTCGTCAGAGCTTGTTGACCAACCCAACGCATGTGTCTAAATCGACTATTTTGTTGAGGTTGAAGAAAGCTCGACTGAAAGGAGAGGGAAACAAAACGGAAGGTGCAAAGGCAAGGCGGCGTGCTTGAGCTTAACACTGCCTTTCGCTTACCAATCTAGGAATCCTTTAGCCGTAACTCCCTCTCTGGAAGATCCTGCGGGAACTTTTCCTGACGCGGTTACTTTTCCTGGTTTTTCATAACCGTAGGAGTAGGACCCTACCATAGGATTTTCAGGTGGATGAGATCGGTCTCGCAGCGAGTGATTCCTAACGCCCCGATTCATTTCCTTCGTCCCAAGGCAAAGAAGATAAAGTCCTTCTCCGCCTGGCTCGTTGGTGGCGTACCCTCGTTCCTCTCCTTTTAGGCGAGTTACTTCGTTCCTAAACTTCGGGATACCTAAACTCTCTCTCAGCTGCAACATCGGTTTATGCCATGTCCTCTGTCTCAGCCGATTCTCTCTCAGATCCGGGTTAGGCTCATTCTGTGAAACTAGAGTCAGCTCCTGATCTTTGATCTGCCATTTACACTAATAAACCCTCTCCTTATTATGTTTCGGTGAACCCCCTAAGGGCAACTCAGTCCTCTGTCCTTCTCCTCTTAGGAAGTGAAAGGATATGAAATAGAGCTCGAGCGTTAGCGAGAGGAAAGGAGCAGTTCCTGCCTGAGAACGTTGCATGGCTCGCACGAGAGCCCCTGATGCGGACCGGCACTGTTCGAGAAAATCAAAGCAGACCATGGGGGACTGACCCGAGCTATAGATAAAGGAAGGACTTTGATAGATAGAATAAGGCACTCAGACATCAAAAAGAGGGCTACTTCACTATGAATGGTAACATATGAATTGAAACTAATGCGACGGGTGTCAATTACCAAAAACGACTCGACCACTAACTTAGTCTCGCGGGACTTCTAAGACAAGGCCGAAGATAGATGCGAAGAATATTTGAAACCACTCTCGAACCATCACACGGATTCCAACCCAACTGCCCATGATATGGTAAGAACGGAATGAAAAGGCAAAAAAACGATTCTATGCGCAGACGTGAAAGCTCTATCGATAGAAGCATTCTAGCCTATTTTGATTTAGAGAGGATTCCCTCGTCTGAGAACCGCCATTCACGCACTATTCTTCCCCACTAAAAAGAGCGATTGATAATCTCGATAACCTAAACAAAAATGCAGAAGTGAGCGTATCCCAAAGCTCTCCTCTCCCCCCCTTTTTTAGCCAACACCATTTTTCACCTTGAATGGGTCAAAGCCAAAAATCTGATGAATAGAAGGAAAAGAGATCAGAAAGATACGCGGACGACTTTACTATAGTATAGGTCGGATGTTTCCGTGAGCAGTAAGCAGCGGATCCCCCCTTATTTTGGGAAAGCTGGTGGCCGCGTGTGAATTCTTTCAAGGCAAGGGGCGGCCTGATTCGACATTGTTGTTTTCTCTGATCCGGTCGAGGTGGTTTTCGTTTACCAGCGCGTAGGTGGTCTAAGTTCCTATGACCGAGTCTTTCTGGCCCCTGTGAACATCTTTTCTTAATGTATTAAAGAGGGCCTCTCTAACCGGTGAAAAGTGGTGGGTGTCCACTAACGGCCATTCCTGGCTCGGCTCCGATAACGCAATTCCGGGAGGAGTCGGTAGTTGGGCACTGGATCCCTTCAGACCTGGAGAACGTGTGACGCTGGGTCGGGGTTTGGTGAACCAACTGGTCGCTCCTCTAGTTGAAGTATCGGGCCCCTTTTTCGTTGCCTAGGTTACACCTTCGGAATACCCCAGAAGGGAATTTTTCTCTACTTCCCTCAATCTTCACTTTACGCCACGCCGACTCCCCTTTCGTCATAAGGCGTGGAATTAGACCAAGGGGAATCCCCATAGGAACTAGTCCCTCAGATTTCGCACGTAGGAGATCGAGACACAGCCCCAGGGCTATGAAGAAAGATGTAGATCGATCGCCCTAGATAGACAACTACATAGAGGGTATCTACAAGTCTATATATTCTTAGATTTCGTTCCCCCCGTAAGATCAATATCACAACTAATGAGGTCCGAAAGTTTCACATCTAAGTAATACCCGATCCGATAGTTTACGATATAGATAGATATTTAACAAAACAACATTATAAAAAAAGATATTAATAGATATCGGTAGTTGTCCGGTCGTACCCAAACAATAATATTCCAGAGGAAAATGCACCTAAGATCAAATATTTCGAGCCGGCTTCCGTGGAAAATTCAGACTTTCTTTTTGATGCTGCGATTACATAAAAACATAAACTTTGAGGCTCAATAGCTAAATACATGGCAATTGAATCATGAGCCGAGATCATAAAGAGCATACTGCGAGTAGGAAGTGGAATTAATACAATGAATTCAAAAGCATCAAACCTCTCTTGTTCGAAAGAATCGAAACACATCGAAATGGTACCAGCCGTACTTAATAATAGAAGGATTTGGCAGAAATATGTAAAATTGTCCCTTCTAAAAAGATTATTCCAGAATAAATGGGCAATAGTTAGGAGAGGTGCGCCAGCGGCGAGCAGAAGCAAGGTTATTAGATACCTCAGGAAAGCCCGGCCAGAACCACACGTGCAAGTTTCCCTGCATGTGGCTCGTCCGTGATAACTTCTTCGGATTTGCGTGAACTAGCGGACCTATCACTAAGTGGGGATGCTCCCTCCAGCATGAGCGAACCCTTTCGGAACTGGTTAGGAATGGGCACCACTATCCCAGCCCGGATCCAGCCAGGTTCTATTGATCATGTCCCCTTCCCAACAGTTATACCTTGTCTTGGGGCTTGGCTTTACGAGAGAAAGCCCGCTGGAGAAAAAAAGTCTTTCTCTTCCCGTCCCGGATCATATTCCGGTGCGTCCACAGAAGAGGAAATCGCAATGCATCTTGCTCAGCAGGCGTAGCTTGGAGTGGGAGTGTAGCGTAGGTAAGGTAAGGAAAGTGGCCGCCAGAGAGGAAGCCAAACCGGCCTATTAAGCGCAGCTAAGCTAATATGCGCCGGAGAAAGCCAGGTGCCGGAGGTAAGCTTTATTCGGCCCGGAGCATTGATTCCCCATAACGAATAGGCTAGCTCTATCTCTCAATTCCCTATCCTGTGCTCGAGAAGGTCCCCCTGTTCCTCGGTAGCACCTCGAGGTGCATTTAGTTGTCTTACATGAGACTCGGGATATTCCTCACTCCATGGCATGGCACCTTTCGCTCATCCATTTCGCCCGCCCGTCCGGACGCGGCGCCCTTTTTCATTATCATCTACCGCCCTTTCTTTCCCCCCGGCGCATGAAGATCGTCCTATGTATGCTCAACTTCGGTTGCCGGTGCTATAGGTAGGAGTACATTATGGCAGGATCAGTCACCCAGGCAAACCAACCCTCCTCCAAAAGGAATTGTGCTATGCCCCCCCGATCCCTATAGAGCGAAAGAGCTGCCTGGTGATCCCTAGGTTGCAGCACGTCCGGTCGTTAACTCCTCCCGCCGCTGCCGCCGTTTCTAGGACCGGCCGACGCCTCACCTGCACAGGTACCTACGTAGTGTAGTGTCGGTCGCACATTCAACATAGCGTTCGGACTCATGTGCCTTCCAGAACCAGGGGTCTTCGAGCCTGCTGCGTACGATTAGCCAGCCTTGCGGCGGCAAAAGGATTAGACGTCCCCCCCATGCTACGGTTCCCTGCGGTCCGAACCCGGTGCCGCATTAGGTTAGGGGGCTGGGCGAAAATAGCTCCTCCGCATCCCAAAGCGCGCTGCCCTCCTAGGCGCGCAACACTAAGTAATCCAAGCCAACCCACATTACTGACTAACGGCGGATAATCATATTTCTTAGAGGTACTAAATACAACTCCATGAATGAGCAAAATGGAGGTTGCATTAATGATAAAGATCTCTGGGGAAACCGCTAAAAAAAGATTGAACATGTGGGAGGATCCGAACGAATTCTGCTTTCATTTCCCCCGTATGGAGCACTGAGTTACGTTAGTTACGGTCTTCAGCAGGCAGGCTGCACTCTAGGCGGCGGCTAGGAAGGATCGCTAGACCAGCAGCCAAACCAACAATGAATGTGTAATGATAGTGATTCCACACCAGGTTCAATAAATAATTGAATGTAGAAAGGGGATCCTAAACAAAAAAAAAAGAAGAGAGACTTGTGGTAAATTTCCGGTTGGGTTTTACCAAGAAAGACATGGGATGCACCTTTTTCCGGGGTAGCGCTCTTGAAGCTACCTTCTCCCCGAGGTATACTTTGAGTCCTGGTGCGGAACTTCAGATAAGTCGATCTTCACATTGATCGATTACATGGTCTTAAGCTCGACCTTTCTCATGCTCCAGTCCTTGACTTGGCTTTGGCTCCTACTCTACCAGACGGTGACCGGCTCAATAGAGCACCTTTGGGCGCTGGCTTTTCGAAAGCAAGTTAGGAAAGAGCTTGAGATCGTGTACCCACCGTTCCGGGTTCCGGCTAGACAGGGTAGACTGAACACAAAGACAATCTATATATAGAAAGTCATAGGTTCGGTAGACTGAACACAAAGAAAATCTATAAAGAAAAAGTCAAGTATGACGCGCTTTTTTCTTTGTTTACTCAAGGCGAATCAAAACCTTTACTTTTCTTCTTCTCTTATGAAATTTCTCTAGTTAGCGTATCACTCCTAAATGCAGCCTTTCCTTTATTATACGATAAACTAAAGAAAGCATTTCTATATCTATATTATTCGATACCACCAAATGAAAATGACTTCCTGAGTCTTGCGCACGGCGGGGAAAGAGTGGCCGCTCAAGCCGCATTATTTACGCAATTCCTTGATCTGATCGGTACCTTACCCTCCAAAGAAAGCACCCTCGGTCCTTCCTCTTCAGGTATGAATTTCCCAGCCCAACCTCTTTTGAGGAGAGGCCTAAAAAGGGGAATAAGTTTCCCATTGGCCGCTCCACGGGTGAATGCCCATTTTGGAATAAGGAGTTGTTGGGGTAGCTGGATCAGAACGTTCGCCTAGCGCTAGTGTAACCCTCAAACGAGAAGGGAGATTAGCAAGTGTTGAGCATGTCGAACTGGTAGCTTGATTGGGGAACCAGAACTCGTTCTATTCGATATTGATTTCCGTAGAGCAGTACCTAGGCAAAAGAGAAAGACCTTAGGGGCGCAAGGAAGAGCCGAAACCTATAATCCCCAATCAGCCTCTTTTCGCAAGAACAACGAATCTCCAAATCGAGAATTTCGTATTTTAATTAAGATTAAGATGACCAACTTTTTCTTTACTTTAGGTTTCCAACCGGGGTACAAATACGACCTTTTCTCACTGGTTCTTTCAGTATGTTCGCCCTTTTATAGAGCAGCTAGCACACCAATTCCAAGAATCGAATCCGTCTTTTTTGATGATTTCTCGAGTGGAATGAAACTCTCTTTCCCAGCAGCAACCTCCCCAAGATGCACAGGTAGACACCCTAGCCACTAAACCACGGATTCCCCGATTAAAACAAAGATTTTTATATTTCTTTATGCCCATAGGAACTTGTTTGATGAATTCAACTCTCAATTGATTAAATGCTAGCGACATACCACGCTCACTGTAGTGGGGGAATAGGTGCTCGCACCGAGAGAAAGCCCGATAGAGACCCCTGCTTTTATGGAAATCTTGTTTTTTAGACCTTCGCTGATAGATGGCTTCCCGGTTTTTAGAAACTTTTTTTCTAGTTCAAGAGATCCACTCCCGATAAAGTCAAACTCCTAACTAAAACAAACAATGCAAATTTCATTTCAAGTGCCAGGCAAAGGACCAAGCAGGGGCTTAGGCTCTTGTTGAGGAGTTCCGGAAGCTGAGTAAAAGCAAGCGCCCAGACTTCTTTCTATACGAAAATAGAAAGACGAAAGAGGCCCCCTACGAAGGAAGAATCTGAACAAGAGGAATGAGTACGGCTAGCCGAAAGAATAAATAGATCGATCCGGGACTTGCATCAATGAATGCACCAACCACGGGTACAATGGGCATACCTTTCATCTACCCTGCGTAGGAGGTCGCCTTAGCTAGTGCCAAAGGTTTTGCATCATCCTTGGCTTGGGTTGTCCCAATTCCTTGATCTGATTATGAAACAAGCTCTTCTGCGACTGCCTTAGCTCTTAGCTGCGGCTGCGGGGTCAACTAAAGAAATTCTTTCAGCTCCAGGACCAACTTCTCAATGAAAGAGCTCTTTTCGGCATAAGAAAGAACCAGAAACCAGAGCCTCGAAAAAGGGGCTTTTTACTCCCTATGTGGGGCGTGGGAAACTCACCTGTGAAGCTGGTGTTTAGTGGTGAGGCGTCCTAAAACCGACCGACGAGTCTGCAATAGATTGGATTTTGAGGAAACCTAGGTAAAAAAGGTTACTGGGAAACTAAGCTAATAGAATAGGGTTATTCGGCATTGATCGAAAAACCCCTGAGGAAAAAAAAAGAGAAAACGAACTAAGCGTGGGATTATAAACCCATATATATTGTGTGGTAGAATGGGGCTTTGCCTCCTTCGAGACACATCGCTCTGTATGCTACTAGGCGTACTAGCGCCCAGCATAAGGCTTTCTTTACTGCGCCTTCCTTGCTTGACAGTTTTCTTTCTTCTACAAAAGAAAATATAGATAGATACATCTTTGAAGGGGTCGTACGATCGATTGCTTTTTCACTGCCGGGCAGGCATAACTAGTTACTTTACTCTTTCTAAACCCCCCGACCCCTTAGATGAGGCAAAGGCCGGAGCTGCTACAATAGCAAAAGCGGGAGCTGGAGGAAATAAGACTGATAGATGGACGTGAGAAAGCTCTTTTATAATTCTAACATTTTGGTCTGGTATCGTGTGGTATATGGGCGGGAGGAGAATAAGAGTCTCGTCTCATCTTTCAGCTGGAGTTAAGGCTCTACTGTAAGAACTCTTACAGGAATTGGTAGACAAAGCATAATGCTTCTTACAAGCGAAAGAAAGATTAGCTCGATCCCAGGAGCGGAGATGGAATCTGTCGAGGAGCACTTCTCGGGGTAGCATCGCCCAGGTTGAGAAGGAATCGCTTAGGTTTCTTCGGAACAAGAAGAATAGGAATTCTTACTTGACGTAATCTCAATATCAGAAAAAGGGCTATGCTATATATCTATATATATATATATTAGAGAAGCTGCGTCTCTATCTCTTAGTGAGCTAGCCGCTACTATAGTTTTAAGGGATTTGTGCAATGAATTCTTTTCTGCCAGTTTCGAGTGGGAGTCTAAATCAACCCATTTTCAAGCAAGATAGACCAAACGACTTTACTGTAGGAAGAATCCCAGAAGAGGTGATACACTGATTCTGGATGCAACTCACAAAGACAGCAAGTTTCATCATCAAAAACTCTATCGTATTGAGAGCTCTTTTGATCCCATCCATTCCTTTATCGTCTGATCCAGTGATTAGTTAAGTTAGAAGAATGGAATTACTTCCATATGCGGGCAGATATGCATTAACAAGCTTATTGAAGGGAAGTTCCCCGCTCTCGAATAATAAAGTAAGCTGACTATCCCGCAGTGAGCGCTACCTAAGCACTGTTGAAGGCACTCAGAGAAGAGTGGAAAGAGTCCTAAGAGGGCTTCTCACTAAGACTTTCGACTCCGATGCCCTTGAATCCGTTGATTGAATGTCTATCACACTTTCACATCCTAGGAAGTTGTGAAGTGGTTTTTTCCTGCTTTCAATTGAGCGTAGTGGCGGTACTTCCACTTGTCAGTAGATCCACCTAGCTTAGCTCCGCTTCCTATCTGCATGGACTGCTTTCGTATGATGAGTGCGCATCATTCGCCTCTGGCTTGGCTCTCCCTAGTTCTCCTCCCCTGCTTGACTTGCTTTCAGGATTGAGGCTGTCCACACTCTCTATTGCACTCCGGAATTCGAAGTCATTGAACCACTGAACTACCTTAATCAAGCCTGGGCATTCTCATAAGCTGATAGACTAGACTGACTTATAACGAACTGGACTTAGCTGAACACCAAGCCGAGATCCATGAAAGATGGGTGGAATCGAATGGATCATTCCCTGAACTCATTGGACTGACCTCGCGAGGTTCTTGATTAGATAGATCACCTTCAATCGGAAGACTCAGTTGTCTCGTCCACATTCCTTCCCTGTCTTTCCCCAGGTAGGTCCATTCAGGCATAGAACTGGAGTTTGGAGTTCTCTACCAGGTTGATTGAGTGCTCGACCAAAGGGAAAGGGCTTGAGCGTCCTTGATTCAAAGTCTCTATATCCCAAAGGGAAGCAACTGAGCTTGATAGCTGCCACCTCCGCATCTCCGATAACAATATCGGAACCCAAGATAGCATAGGTAGTAAACCCGGATCCACTAACTCGGTACTCAACCACACGGTGTTGTGGTGTGCTAGAGTGAATAATGTCCAGGAACCATAGAAAGCAAGTGGTTGTCCCCGTGCCGAACGCCACCAAACAGTAACCTTCTCGACGATGGGAACATAAGTGAGATTTCGTGGGTTATCATAGAGGAACTACTGCGCGACATAAGTGATGAGCCACGGGAATTCCCCACGATGAGAGGCGGTCCGCTCAGAAGCAGAAGCTGTGGGCTTCCGAGAGCCCCTGCATCACCTCCCCTCACACTATGCATCCTTTCGGCGCCATTAAATAACTCCATTTTTTTCCCGCCAATCAAAGTCTCCATTTCGAAAGCCAGGAGCGCTACTGTAACCAGGGGTTTAGTCCAAGAATCCCCTTCTCTTTCTCTCCTTTGGACACAGAGCCAAGGGTTATACATCCCTACTTGACCTTGGGTTAAGCATACGACAGAGTCGGGCGTTGAAGAGAGACCATTATTCCGCTTTTCCCCCGGACGTAGCGAAGACATCACTATCGATCTTTACAGCAGCATAGGCCGTAGAACACAGTGCAGACGATGACCACCGTCCAGGCTTGAGAAAGAATCCTACTCCAGCTAAAGCATATGAATCACTCATAAGAAATCCATACAAGGAAAGAGAGGACTTCCTAACGTTAGAGCAAAGCCATCATGAGCGTGAGCCGTTACACTCAAAGAGTTATCGGATAAAAAAGACGTTCGGCTACCTCTTGGAGATTGACTCCTGTTGGAAAGTTCACATCTCCAGTAGTATCCCTAGTATACTCTCAATCAAATTTCTAGTTGGTTAACAATTTTCTCCTTTACAACATCTATCGCTAAATCAGTTATTTTGGTTTCCATATTGAGACTATTCATTTGATGGACATTCGGCCAGCCCTAACGCCTACAAGAATAGCTACAGGCAAAGCCAAACCCATCCTAGATATAAAATCGCATATTACTAAATCCATAGTTAGTACGTACGTCCTAGTGCTAGTAAAGAAAGACCGCCAATTCGTATCCCGAAGATACAAGCGAAGCGACCGGTCCTCTTCTCTTGTCTTGCCCCGAAGTGTAGTGTGGTGAGGTTTTGCCTCACAGAAGGAGTGGTAAATTTGGGACAAAGCCGAAACTGAACTAACGCAGATTGAGGTATACTCAGTGCTGCGAAACGGATTCGGCCAGTACAATACTTAGTATTATTGAGGCCATGAAGACGGACAGCGCTTTTAGCCTGCCTGCCTATAGGGTTCTTTTCGATCTTGTACCCACGGTACACTGAACACCAATCTCGATAAAAAAAAATTTATAAGCTGGTTGCGATTTTTATTTTCTCGGGCTAGACTAACTACAGCTACATCCAGGCGGTACTTGTTCTATTATCTACAATGACCCTGAAAGGATGAGTGTAGTTCACGAAGTGAACGGAACGCTTTTAGTCTTTGAAGAAAGAGGATAAAATCTGTTTGGCGACGAGACGCCCTGGTTTTCCTTTTTGTTTTGTTGTTTAGTCTGGGGATGTATGTTAAAGGGAGACTTTCTGTTCCCCCTCCACCCTCTATTTAGTAGTACTATTAGTGTGTCTTCCTCTCTTTTTTTTTTTAAGTATGAGTTGAGAGTCAAAGGAATAGCTCCAGAAGGCGCATTCCTGCCCGCTTTCAAAGCTTTCTTTTAGAGTGCCTACTTGATTAGAGCCTTTGCGCCTTTCCTAGTTCTAAGCTTGCAGCTCAACTCAAGAGCAAGGTAACGCGCGCTCTTTCGTTCATTAGCTAGGGCTTTGCGCGCTCATGTCCCTCTCTTTCTGAGAGATGAATTGAAGAGGCACCATCCATCCAACAAGCAGGCTAGAGTCTCGGACGGCCACCCTGCGAGAAGGTTTAAGAATCCTTAGAGCTTCCTGCTATCTCTTCCCTCTGACGAAGAAGTTAAAAGAAGAGACTAAGTAGCATCCATTGCCTGGCCTATGATATTATGATATATGGATCACCTTTCGAAGTCGACAAAGGTTAGTTCATCACATAAGTACGCTCTCGAATGACCAACCTCTTTCGTCAGGTGTAACACATTCAATCAAGGTCAAAGTTTCCTCATTCTTGCTTGACTGAACCCTCCAGTCACGATCAACAGAGAGAGATTCATGGTCGGGGAGGAGAAGGCTTTCTCCGTTGAACAAAATCCTTCTTCTTTAAAGGGGATCATCTACCTCTTGCGAGCGCTTTAAAGCGGTTCAAAATAAAGAGCCTTTTAGACACACTCATCACAGGCTTTGGACGAGAAGTTGGAGTCCAATCCTTCTTTGTTTGAATAAGGATACACCGGATCCTGGGGGAACCTCACAAAGTTTGATGGAAATGCTGCTCACCTAGATGCCGTGCTGGTGCATATGTTCCACGTGCTTCTACTGGCCAAACCAACCCTAACTCGTTTTGCTTTCATGTACACGTGTTACCTCTTCCCTACAACCCATGACATGCCCTGCTTTCTATGCCATGCTTCCTCAAATACTGGAACTGGGCCCTTACTATAAACCAACCTCACAGATCCCACTCAATCTTTTACACCGATGTATCGTACTCTCTCGACCAGGTCATCATAAGAAAATACTGCTAAATCTTTCCAAAGTGAGAGAAGGAGGGAAGGCGCGCTACAACTAACATAACAGCCAGCTGAAAAACGCTAGCTAGCTAGGCTAGCGCGCAATGGCTTTCTCTGATAAGGGCTCGCTTCTTCAAGCTCCGCCCAACCTATACAAGGTGCTGGCTGCTCGCTTTCTCTCAGCCACTAGTGGCTTATGTAGTGGTCGGCATTCCTACGTGCTCCTCCTTTTGCCCCCCTACTTAAGAATCCAAAGGTCACCTTTGGATGTTGTCGTGACGCTTTGGTTACGAAGGTTACCGGGGTCTAGGTTTATGGATGGATTCGGTCACCTCAAACTCAATCAATATCAACAACATGTCGTGACGCTTGGTTGATTTTGTCAGAAAAGAAAGTGGGTTTCGGGGGTTCATTGATTAGTACACCTCCGGTGCTGGTAAGGTCGGGACCGTGGTCGTCCGTCTCCGGTTTGCCGGCCGATAAGATCTCTGAGATTGACCAGCCAGCTGGGTTGGTTTGGCTATTCCTTTCTATTGAAAAGGAGTCAGCTGTCTGCGCGAGTCACCTTCTTCTAGGCTCCGCTGGACGACACGGCATTCTCGTTCAAATATAGGCCGGTCGTACTTGTGATGGTTCCCAAGGATCCAATATGACTACTTAGGTCTACGTTGCCGCGATATTGTTCTATGGAAGCGGGCGGGCTGTTAGAAGTTCGGCCCGGTTTTTTTTGGTGTCGTAGGGGAGGGATTGACCTTTCTAACGCATATTCAGTCGTACCGGCATGGCCCCACTGATTTGTTTTCGATCGGAGCATCAAGCAGCGCAACCCGGTTCTACTTGACTAAGCCCCGTGCTCGTCCAAGGAGGGAGTTTGCTTTACCCAACTCTCTTTTTGATAACAAGGCAGAAACCCCCGACCCGACATTCATTAGTTTCGAATGAAGAATGAAGAGTGCCCTGCCCCAGCAAGCACCTACTCCTATCAAAACAAAATGAAAAGCTTGATTTTACTAAACAAGCAAGAAAAGCCCTATATATTCTATTAGTAAAGCCTAAACGCCCTTGTTGCTAAAGGTAAGGCCGGCTTTCGAGCTGTAGCTTTACCAACGATAGGGGCCTTCATTATTATTAGTAAGATAGGTTGTTTGAGCGCATTTTTCCCCTTTCTATTAGTAAGGTTGTCAAAAGGCTTTCCGATTGTTTGATTGCAGGGGCATCTATAGTAAGGGGCCTTTTCAATAAGGCTCGCGCTAGGCGCTCACCTTTTTTGGCTTTTCTAAAATCGAATATTTTGAAGTTGGTAAAGACCCACCCCTTGTTTCAGTCAGAATGAGTCCCCGGGACCCCGGGACATTGGCTTCCGCCAACAGTGGACTATTAAGGATCACATCCCGCGCATATTCTACATTATAGCCTGCAACTAATTCAGCTTCCGCTTCTGGGAGATCAAACGGAGCTCGATTAGTTTCTGCTAGACAAGAAATGAGGAACATAACCAATACAGGAAACAAGGGAATACCAGACCATATCTGCTTTTGCGCCATGACAATCTCACTCGAATTACGGGGACCTACACATATTAGTACAGTATACCGGGGTCCCCGGCCAGAACCACACGTGCAAGTTTCCCTGCATGTAGCTCGTCCGTGCTTTCCGAGGCGCTGCCTGTGACTCAGCATGAGGCGGAACTGCACACTCTCGTGTTCAGAGCATTGTCCGAGTGAGTAGGCAGCGCCTACCAAGCAAAGCTTTCTTGAGGAGGCTGGGCTGGTTCCTTTTCGGAAAACCGCCTTTTTTTTTTCATCTATACTAAAAGCTGCCATGCACGACCAAATAGGAATGATTTCAGCGCCCCTCTCTAGAGAAGAAGCAAAAAAAACGCGCCATCACCTACAGCCCTCTCCTCTGCCGGGGACTTCCATGAAATGAAAACGGGCGGCATCGTCGTATGCTCGACATTAGTTGCCCTGGTTTATATCCCGGAGTACTCCTATGGCCGATCTGTCACCCAACCTACTTAAACAACCTAAAGGCTTGGCCCCGTCCCGTTTGGAGAATGACCCTTATGGCATGGCTTAGTCAGTTATTCTCGCAGTTCAGATAAGATTCGGACCGCCACTTTTCTGAAAGCATGGTTCTTGCCTCCCTCTCTCCTCCCTCCTCCCTCCTTGGAGCTCGTCCATTTGTTGGGTGATCCCTTGCTCTCACGTTCGAGTGTTTGCTCGTCGTTTAGGCCAGTGAGTGAGATTTCTGCTCATTGCAGTCATCTCCGGGGTTCTTCGCACCTGGATAGTACCAGGACCCTTGTGCCCCGGCCCTTGATCAGATAAAGCTGCCCGCCCGAAACCCACCCTATGACCCACAACAAAAAATGAGCCTTGCGACGAGATGCGGACATTCCCCATGCTGCGGTTCCCTCCGGTCCGTTCCCGGGTTGGGTTAGGGGAACATCCGAGCGATTGCCTTCGCGGATAGATAGATAGATAGATAGATAGATAGATAGATAGATAGATAGATAGATA